>CM049846.1:29429440-29961940 GCA_027422415.1 Schizothorax lantsangensis | reverse complement strand
AATAGAACATACAGAACATAACAAATGTTTAAACTGAGAAATTGTAGAATTTTATCCACTAAATGAGCTCATTTCAAATTTGATGCCTGCTACAGGTCTCAAAAAAGTTGGCACGGGGGTAACATAGGACTGAAAAAGCAAGACATTTTGAAAAGATTCAAATGGGAGAACATCTAGCAACTAATTAAGTTAATTGACATCAGGTCTGTAACATGATTATCTATAAAAGGGATGTCTTAGAGAGACAGAGTTTCTCAGAAGTAAAGATGGGCAGAGGCTCTCCAATCTGTGAAAGAGTGCGTAAAAAGATTGTGGAATACTTTAAAAACAACGTTCCTCAACATCAAATTGCAATGGCTTTGCAAATCTCATCATCTACAGTGCATAACATCATCAAAAGATTCAGAGAAACTGGAGAAATCTCTGTGTGTAAGGGATAAGGCCGAAGACCTTTGTTGGAAGCCCATGGTCTTTGGGCCCTCAGACGACATTGCATCACTCATCGGCATGATTATGTCATTGACATTACTAAATGGGCCCAGGAATACTTCCAGAAACAACTGTCAGTAAACAATCCGTCGTGCCATCTGCAGATGCCAACTAAAGCTCTATCATGCAAAAAGGAAGCCATATGTGAACATGGTCCAGAAGCGCTGGACCTGTGGGCCAAGGCTCATTTAAAGTGTTCTATGGTCAGACGAGTACAAATTTGACATTCTTGTTGGAAATCACGGACGCCATGTCCTCCGGGCTAAAGAGGAGGGAGACCTTCCAGTTTGTTATCAGCGTTCAGTTCAAAAGCCAGCATCTCTGATGTTATGGGGGTGCATAAGTGCATACAGTATGGGCAGCTTGAATGTTTTGGAAGGCACTATGAATGCTGAAAGGTATATAAAGGTTTTAGAGCAACATATGCTCCCCTCCAGATGACGTGTATTTCAGCAGGACAATGCAAAACCACATACTGCAGCTATTACAACAGCATGGCTTCGTATTAGAAGAGTCCAGGTGCTGAATTGGCCTGCCTGCAGTCCAGATCTTTCACCTATAGAGAACATTTGGCGCATAATTAAACGAAAAATACGTCAAAGACGACCACAAACTCTTCAGCAGCTGGAAACCTATATCAGGCAAGAATGGGACCACATTCAAACATCAAAACTCCAGAAACTCATAACCATGCCCAGACGTCTTCAAACTGTTTTGAAAAGAAGAGGAGATGCTACACCATGGTAAACATGCCCCCGTCCCAACTATTTTGAGACCTGTAGCAGGCATCAAATTTGAAATGAGCTCAATTTTGTGCATAAAATTGTAAAATTTTAAACATTTCTGTTATCTATGTTCTATTGTGAATAAAATATTGGCTCATGTGATTTGAAATTCTTTTAGTTTTCATTTTATTCAAATTTAAAAAACGTCCCAACATTTCCAGAATTCAGGTTGTATAATATCAACATTGATCAAATGATCCAAGATGGCGGCGCGTTCAGATGCAGCGGCTGCTCCAGGTCCCAAAGACGGTGCTTTTATGTCTTTTAATGTCGTCTGTTCGTCTCCAAATAGTGTAAATTTACCGCTAACTCATAAGGAAATCACTCCAAAACACATATATGATCGCCGAAGCCTTTTGGATATCGGCAACGCGTACAAACACCAACTCGCGCCGGCGGCTATTGAGAAGCTACGAGGCCTTTGTTTACTGCTGGAGCCGGGCCTCAAGACCGCGGCCTCGCCTACTGACGCTACCCGCACAAGGCAGCGTCGCAAGCGGTGTGAGAGAGGACGGAAGCGCGGTAAGCGCGGAGGTATACGAGCGAGGCTAAGAGCTAATCCCACAAGACCGGCTCTTCCAACACTCATGCTCTCAAACGTTCGCTCTCTGGAAAACAAACTGGACTTAATTCAACTCAGTCGGTCTACACAGCATGAGGCAAGGGATTGTTGTGTGTTTGTTTTCACTGAAACATGGCTAAATGACAACATCCCGGACTCCGCCATTCAGTTGAACAGGCTAACATGCTGCCGATCGGACAGAGACACAACACTTTCTGGTAAGAGCCGCGGTGGTGGCTTGCGTGTTTATATCAACAAAGAATGGTGTAACAATATTGCGGTATTATCAAAACACTGCTCATCACTGGTGGAGTTTATGTTTGTGAAGTGCCGACCGTTCTATCTGCCGCGGGAGTTCACGGCCATTGTTATTGTCGTGGTTTACATTCCACCGTGTGCAAACGCTAAGGACGCGCTTCGTGAACTGTATTGCGCCATCAGTGAACAACAAACAAATAACCCCGACGGCTTTTTCATCATAGCCGGTGACTTCAACCACGCAAATTTAAAGACAGTTTTGCCAAAGTTCTACCAACATGTAAACTTTGCAACAAGGGGAAATAATACGCTGGACTTTGTTTACACAACTGTAAAGAACGCTTACAAGGCTGTACCCCGCCCCCACCTCGGGTACTCAGACCACATCTCTGTTATGCTAATCCCAGCATATAGACCACTTTTGAAACTCGCCAAACCGGTTCAAAAACTCAAACTCTGGCCAGAGAATGCTACTTCAACACTACAGGACTGCTTTCAGTGCACAGACTGGAACATGTTTAAAGAGGCGGCCACCTACAACAACCACACAGACCTGCAGGAGTACACTGAAACTGTGACTGCTTACATCAAAAAGTGCATGGATGATGTGACAGTCACTAAGACCATCACCACACGTGCAAACCAAAAGCCGTGGATGACAGCAGAGGTTCGTGGGCTGCTAAAAACCAGAGATGAAGCATTCAAATCAGGAGACAAAGCAGCCCTCAAAACAGCAAGAGCCAATCTGTCCCGTGGCATCAAAAATGCAAAACGGTCACATGCTCAAAAAATCAATAATCACTTCACGGACAGCAGAGACACACGGAGCCTGTGGCAAGCCATTCAGACCATCACTGACTACAAGCCCCCGCCACAGGCCTGTGATGATGATCCATCCCTCCCCGTTACACTCAACCACTTTTATTCACGGTTTGAAATGCAGAACGACACACCTGCACAAAAACTGCCCACACCTCCCAACGACCAGGCGCTCTGTCTGTCTGCAGCTGACGTAAGAAAGGCCCTATCCAGGATTAACCCACGAAAGGCTGCGGGTCCTGACAACATACCTGGCCGTGTACTGAAAGACTGTGCTGCACAGCTGACGGATGTCCTAACAGATATCTTCAACACCTCGCTGAGCCAGGCAGTCGTCCCCACATGTCTAAAATCCACAACAATCATACCGGTACCAAAGAAATCACCTGTGTCCTGTTTAAATCATGATGAAGTGCTTTGAGAGGTTAGTCATGCAAAAAATCGACGCAATTTCCTCTACCCTCCACCTGGCTCTTACCCACCTAGAAAACAAAGACTCCTATGTTAGAATGCTGTTCATTGACTTCAGCTCGGTATTCAACACAATAATCCCACAACAGCTCATAAATAAACTAAACCTGCTGGGCCTTAACAATTCCCTCTGTAATTGGATCCTGGACTTTTTAACCGGAAGACCTCAGTCAGTCCGTGTCGGCCACAACACCTCGAGCACTACCACACTGAGCACAGGTGCCCCACAAGGCTGTGTGCTCAGCCCGCTGCTCTTCACGCTGCTGACCCATGACTGCACTGCCAAGTTCAGCTCCAACCACATCATCAAGTTTGCTGATGACACAACAGTGGTAGGTCTCATCAGCAACAACGATGAAACGCACTACAGAGAGGAAGTGGCACAGCTGGCTGAATGGTGTGACGCAAACAATCTGTCCCTAAATGTGGAGAAGACAAAGGAGGTTGTGATGGACTTCAGGAGGAGGAACTCCACTGACCACCCCCCACTGACCATCGACAGCTCGACTGTGGAGAGAGTCAGCAGCACTAAATTCCTGGGGGTGCACATCACGGAGGATCTCACCTGGATCACCAACACCATGTCACTCTCCAAGAAGGCACAACAGCGCCTACACTTTCTCTGCCGGCTGAAAAGAGCAAGTCTCCCACCACCCATCCTCACCACATTCTACAGGGGCACCATTGAGAGTGTGCTGACCAGCTGCATCACTGTCTGGTACGGGAACTGCAGTGCTGCTGATCGCAAGACCCTCCAGCGGACAGTGAACACGGCTGCAAAGATCATCGGTGCCCCTCTCCCATCCATCCTGGACATTTTCCTTGCACGATGCTCCAGCAAAACCAACAGCATCGTGAAGGACCCCACCCACAGTCTCTTCCAGCTCCTACCATCAGGAAGACGGTACCGGAGCATCAGAGCCCGCGCCGCCAGACTGCTCAACAGCTTTTTCCCCCAGGCTGTGAGAGCCTCTGAAACCCCATGCAAACCCCTACCTCCTGAAACACGGACCCCCCCCCCCCAACCTTACCTCACCAAAGAAAAAACAGTGAACTTATTTTTGTGCAATTCAAGTGTGCTACACACAGGTGAGTGGGCCCGTACAAACCACCTGTAGTAACACACTCTCCTCTATGCACTAGACACTTTTCTTACACTGCTATGTGTACACAATCCCACAAGAGACTCAGCAATATATGTATGTTTACATGCTCATGCACTACTACAAATCATCTTGTACTGTTCCCCAGCCAGCTGCTTGACTCACAATGTTTCTCTCTGCACATGTACAGTATTTATGTGAAGCATTCGCATAGTTTGTATAGTTTGTATTTTTTATCTTTATCTTTAGTTGTATAGGGTAAACATTTATATATAGTAAACTTAGTCAAAATCTGTCAGTAGGTTAGTTGTGTATAGTTTTATTTCATTGTTGTATGTCTGTATTTATGTAGCACCGTGGTCCTGTGAGGCACGACATTTCGTTCCACTGTATGTCCCCACATGTAGCGGAATGACAATAAAGCTCAACTTGAACTTGAACTTGAAGGTTATTAGAGGTGTAACGGTTCACAAAATTCACAGTTCGGTTCGATACGACACAGTGGTGTCATGGTTCGTTACGCTTTCGATACGGGGGGCGGGACAATTGGTTACGTCGCAATGTTGGAAATATTTCTGTTTTAAACCAATGGATATCACACAAGCACGCATTTGCACCAGGATTTGCACACGTGGGGTCTGCAGCATTTTAAAAAGTCTCAAGTCTCAGTTCCCTGTCGATTGTCCACTCGTACTGCGTATTGATAAAGACGCATATGGGAAAAAGCCTTTTTTCTCCTGAACTGAAGCCTTATTCAATCACGCAGTGAAACTGCACGACTATTGGTTCGTGCAGTGAGTAAAAAACGAACCAATGGGTCAGCAGCAGAGCTGCATGAGCCTATGGCGACGAAACCCGCCAGATCCCGCCAGAATTGGCGGGGCCATCTGGCTATATCAGCGGCCGTTTCGCCATAGGATCCTCAGATTTCTTCTCCTTCAGCGACGACGACTTCGTCTCCACTGATCCCAGAAGCCTGCTCGCCGTTGACGCGCCTCGCAGCTGGACCCAGCGACCTCAAATCTGCTCAGCTGATCCGCCTCGCGCTCCAGCATTGCAGCAGTTCCGGTCCCGTTCGCTGCCGCCATCCGCTGAGTGTTCTAAAAAAGAGCAAATTTCTCGGCGTTGTTGCAAATGGCGCGACCGCGAGTGTGGCTCGTGCAGAGAATCCTGCACGATGCAGAAGAGCAGTGAGCGCGCCACCTGTCTGGGTCACGCCCACACAAGCCTGCGCGCTCACCGAGATGGAATGCTCGTTCAGAGTATAAGTCTCACTCTTCTCCGCTCGCTGACCGCCTTCTATGAAGGCAGCTCCGCTCTCCCGTTTCTCCTCTCTCAGCAAATCTCGGAGATTGAAACATCAGAGCCACGGAGCTGAGCAACCGGTTTAAATGATTCCACGCCGGCTCAAGAGCCCGCATGCTCATTTTTCCCGCAGCGCTCTCATCCGCCGGTGTTCGCACGTGAGAATCAGAGCTCCTCATTCATTGAGCGGCTCTATCCTCCTGGGCGTTTCGAAGTGGAAAGCTATGCGTATGCGTCGCTGAAGCTGCGCTCACACAGGCAGCCTGCTTTCACCGAAAGCCGGACTCCGCCCTGATTCGCTCGCGGGTCCTCTATGTAGCAGGCCCCGCCTCCCCCGCTCTCATGTTTCTCTTCTCCCAGTCACTCGGAGACGAGAACGATGAGCTCGCCAGGCTGAGCAATCAGGCTTCACTTTGATCTGCCAGCGCGTGTTTAACACGTGAGGATTAGCGCCCCTCTTAGAGTGGTTCAATCCTTCTGTACAGATTGTAGAATGCTGAGCTGGGCGGCCTCGCCTCTCACGTTTCTCTTCTCTCAGACAAGAGACGGTAAAATGGCCCACGATGCGTTCGTGCTTGAGTGATTTTTGGCGTTGGCATAGCCACGTGTGTTTCACTCTGCAAACAGCCCTCTGATCTGCCAGTGTGTTTACACTAAGGATTAGCGCCTCTTGCAGCTCTTTGATCTACCAGCGCTGCTTTCATTATGAAAGCGTCAGTCTGCCGCGCTCACTCAATGAAGGTGGCCCCGCCTCCCCTGCTGTAGTGTTTCTCCCCTCCCAGTTATCAAAGGCGGCTCGGAGGAGAAACAGCAAGTGCAAGCTGAGTGAATTTATGCCCTCCCCTCGTCCGCTACGAGCGGAGGTCTGGCCAGCAGAAGCTTGGTTTTGTGCTCAGTGACGTGTTGTTTTTGAGGTTTGTGTTTGGATTATTGTCCGGTTGGAAGATCCAAACATGCCCATTATAAGATTTCTACAGGGTCAGTCACTTATTGCCATGATGCCATGTGTCTAAACACAGGACCTCCAGCATAGGCCCATAAAAAATACAGCAGTATATTTCATTGTACACCTTTTTTATCCCTGTGTGCTAAGAAAGCTGATCTGACCATAGGCCAGTTTTGAAGTTCCAGTCATGTTGAAGGCTGGAGATTGTTTTTGGATGAGCTAGGAGAAGAAACCCTGCCAAACATCATGTGCTGTTTGACAATTAATGATACTCAACTATATTCTGCAATTCTCCAGCTGTGATCCTTGGAGAGTCTTTAGCCACTGATGCTTCTGGGCCGTGCCCACGGGAGCTGAATGCTCTCGTTACAGAAGCATCGAGTCTAGCACCCCCAAACGGCCGGAAATCCATAAAACATTTTCAAAAGTTTTACTTCAATGAGCACATTCCTCTCCATATTTATCTGCCAATATTATGGAGGGCACGAGGAGGAGAAACTTCAGGTCCCCGCTAGGCGGCCTGCCACTCGAAATGATTCAACCCCTCGCCACACGGGCCGAGGCCTGGCAGGCCATTCTGACACGAAACCTGGGTTACGAAGACTGGGTTATGGGGATAATAAAACGAGGCTATTCACTCCAATTCGCTCGAAGACCCCCGCGTTTAAGCGGCGTGGTCTCCACCTCGGTGCAGAGCGAGAACGCTCGCATCCTACGCTCAGAGGTGATGACGTTGCTGGAAAAAGGAGCCATAAAGGTTCCTCCAGCTCAGAGCGAGTCAGGCTTTTACAGCCGTTACTTCCTCGTCCCCAAAAAGGATGGCGGCCTCCGGCCCATCCTCGATCTCAGACACCTGAATCACGCCCTCATGAGACAGCCGCTCAGGATGATCACGCTGAAGCAGATCCCCTCGCAGATTCACACAAGGGACTGGTTCTGTTTTCTGGACCTGAAAGACGCATACTTTCACATCCAGAGAGCCCCCCATCACAGACGATTCTTGAGATTCGCCTTCGAGGGAGTGGCTTACCAGTACACGGTCCTACCCTTTGGACTGTCTCTGGCCCCCCGTACTTTTACGAAGTGCATGGACGTGGCTCTTTTCCCTCTAAGACAGATGGGAATCCGCATTCTCAACTACCTCGACGACCGGCTCATTCTGGCCCAGTCAGAGGTGGAGCTACTTTCGCACAGAACCCTCCTACTCAGCCACTTAGAGCGCCTGGGGCTCAGGGTCAATTTCGCCAAGAGCGCACTGTCTCCCAGCCGACGAGTGTCGTTCCTGGGAACAGTTCTGGACTCAGCTCGCATGAGAGCTGTGATAGCGCCAGAACGCGCTCTGGCCATTCAGAAACTCGCGGCCACCTTCAAGAGCGGCACCGCTTGCCCACTCAAAGCGTTTCAGAGAATGCTGGGCCTCATGGCCGCAGCATCGCCAGTGTTACAGCTGGGCCTGCTCCGCATGCGGCCCCTTCAACGCTGGTTGAAACCACGGGTTCCACACAATGCATGGCGTCACGGACGCCTGCACATCAGGGTGAATCAGGCCTGTGTGACAGCCCTGACCCCCTGGAAGAACCCACGATGGATGAAGAAGGGCGTGGCCATGGGGTTGGTCTACAACAGGAAAGTTGTCACGACAGACGCCTCCAACACAGGTTGGGGGGCGCTGTGCGAAGGCAAACCGACCTTCGTCCATTGGTCGAAGGCGGAGAAAGGCTTCCACATCAACTCCTTGGAAATGCTAGCAGTTTGTCGAGCCTGCCAGTTTTTCCTGCCAGACCTAATAGGACGCCATGTGCTGATTCGCTCAGACAACATGTCCTATATAAATCACCAGGGAGGTGTCTCCTCGAAGCGCCTCTTCATTCTGGCAGAGCGCCTTCTGGAATGGGCTCAGCTCAACCTGCGCTCGCTGAGGGCAGCACACCTGCCGGGCAGATTGAACCAAGGAGCGGATATGTTATCTCGGAGCAGTGTCCCCTCGGAGGAGTGGATGCTCCATCCGCAGACGGTTCAGAAGATCTGGAAGACCTTTGGCAAGGCCGAAGCTTTTCGCCTCCAAAGACAGCTCTCACTGCCCAACTTATTATTCGAAGGACAGGGACGCGTTGGCCCACGACTGGCCCAACCTCCTCCTTTATGCATTCCCCCCGATCGCCCTGCTTCCACAGGTCGTCAGGCGTGTCAGGGAACAGGGTCACAAGGTGCTATTGGTGGCCCTCTTGTGGAGGAACCAACCTTGGTTGTCAGAGCTGACTCAGCTGCTGACAGCAGCCCCCTGGCCCATGCCCCTGAGACGGGATCTCCTCTCTCAGGCGAACGGAACAATATGGCACCCTCGACCCGAGCTGTGGGCTCTCCACATTGGCCGCTCGACGGGAGCCTACCGGCCTCCCAGAGCGAGTGTTGAACACCATTTCTGAGGCTAGAGCCCCGTCTACGAGACGCCTCTACGCCCTTAAGTGGTCTGTTTTCTCCACTTGGTGCCTCAACCGTGGTGAAAACCCCTCTACCTCTGAGCTAGCGGTGGTTCTGTCCTTTCTGCAGGAACTGCTAGATAAAGGACGTTCTCACTCCACACTCAGGGTGTTCGTAGCAGCTATAGCAGCCTTCATGCCCCTATAGCGGGCCAATCGGTAGGCAGAGACAACTCGGTTGTCCGTTTTCTGAAGGGAGCCAAGAGGTTGAATCCACCTCGGCCCCTTACTGTCCCTACATGGGATCTGCCCACTGTACTGAGGGCCTTGAAGGGCCCTCCCTTTGAGCCGCTACAGTCTACGAACCTCCGGTCACTTTCGCTGAAAACTGCTCTGCTACTAGCACTAGCGTCGGTTAAGCGAGTTGGAGACCTGCAGGCGCTTTCTATTAGCCCTGCCTGCCTGGAATTCGGGCCCAACGACTCCAAGGTCGTCTTGAAACCAAGGCATGGTTGCGTACCTAAGGTACCTTCAACCCCGTTCAGAGTTCAGGTCATCACACTCTCCGCGCTTCCTCCGTCTGAGGAGGACCGGGAGTTATCCTTGTTATGCCCTGTCAGAGCTCTGAGAATCTACTTTGAGCGTTCCGCCCCCTTTAGGCGTACGGAACAGCTCTTTGTTAGCTTCGGTAACCGCACCAAAGGGCATCCGGTCACGAAGCAGAGACTCTCTAAGTGGATAGTGGATGCTGTCATGCTGGCATACTCTTCTTTGGGCCTACAATGCCCCATTGGAGTACGAGCCCATTCGACTAGAGGCATCGCCTCGTCATGGGCGTGGTCTAGCGGTGTGTCCATTACAGAGATTTGTGCGGCGGCTGGCTGGGCCACGCCGTCCACATTTGCTAGTGTTTTTTTTTTTGTTATCAACATTTTTTATTTTTTTCACACATAACATAACATAACATAACATCCAAAATATAACAAAACAAAACAACAGACATATACTCAATATCTCAAAGTCCAGTCAAAAGGGAGGGAGAGAGGGAAGGACAATAAAAACACAAAACAAGTCACTCCTTTATACAATCACGTATATTAAAAAGAAAACACTGCCAAGCATCAATGGTCGAATGCTTGGCCCCACCGACTCACGCCGTTGCACATTCACAAGTCACTATTTGCAGGAGGCTATGGATCCAATATGTTTTTCCACACATGTGTGGTGTAAACCAGTTCTGGATTATTGTCTTCTTCGCAGCTGTAAAACCAGCAAACAACATTCTCTTTTGCATTGAACTAATACAGAGACTAGAATCATCATTAAGAAGACACAAACTTGGGTTAACAGACCAATCAATTCGCAGTAATGATGACAAAAACAGATTTACATGTGTCCATAGACTGATGACGACAGGACATTCCCAAAACATATGCAGAAAAGTGCCTGATGATGTAGTGTTACACATTTGCTAGGTTTTATAACCTGGACATACCGGCCTTACAGGCCAGAGTCCTCTCTGCTTAGATGAGCTTGTATGCATACGCTGTGGGAACAATCCTGTCAGAGACTTCTTGACCGCAATGCGCTCAGGCTCTCTGATTGGCACCCTGCATACTCCAGTTTTGAACCGAGTATACAGGAGTCATATGGAACGATCACCCAGGCCAAGCATGACCTCTATGAGTTTAGCTCGTTTTAGCCTGGAGTATACTACTCACTTCCCTATGGGCATTAATGCTTATTGAGGTATGTACAGTCGTTCATCTACCCTAGCACGGCGTGATTGAATTGAGTTCCCATATGCGTCTTTATCAAGACGCAGTACGAGTGGAGTATCGACAGGGAACGTACTCGGTTACTATCGTAACCTCGGTTCCCTGAGATACGGAACGAGTACTGCGTACTTTGCCGTGCCAGGTAGCTGCACGACTCAGTCCTCGCTTCAGTCGAAGTAACCTGAGGATCCTATGGCGAAACGGCCGCTGATATAGCCAGATGGCCCTGCCCATTCTGGCGGGATCTGGCGGGTTTCGTCGCCATAGGCTCGTGCAGCTCCGCTGCCGACCCATTGGTTCGTTTTTTACTCACTGCACGAACCAATAGTCGTGCAGTTTCACTGCGTGATTGAATAAGGCTTCAGTTCAGGAGAAAAAAGGCTTTTTCCCATATGCGTCTTTATCAAGACGCAGTACTCGTTCCGTATCTCAGGGAACCGAGGTTACGACAGTAACCGAGTACGTTTTCGACCTCAAAAACGCCGGAGTAGTGTAAAAGATAGGCGTAACCATAGCAAAAGTTATGCGTTTTAAAACGAAAACACACTAGTGTAAACGGGGCCTCAGGGACAAAGAGAGACAAATCTAATTCAACATATGCTGATAACGGTACAGCCTATAGCCGTTTTCATTTATTTATTTTATATTTCTCTTGTGGCCCATACATACTGAAAAAAAATAAGAAACGTATTTCGTGTTAAACAGGTTGTTTTTGAAAGTCGGTGCTTGAAATAAAAGCTTTTTATTGATGACTGCAGTGTTAATATTTTAATTATAGGACTATAATTCACTGTAGGTAGCCTATAGCCCAATAGACCTGTTTTAAAAGACCTTTTTTACAAAAAAAAAAGAGGAGTAAATATAGCCTAATTTTATCCTCGCAGCGCGTCAGTTATGTGTTAATTATTGCGGGGCAAATTAATTGTACTTTTAATTTAATAATAAAAGTAACTTCATAATAATAATAGGCCTAATAAAAATAAGAATGTAACAGGCCTACATTAATTGGAAATGCCAAATCCTCTTAAGATTGCCAGTAATTGATGTTTTTGACAATATATCTGGCTATCGTCGATAAAAGATAGTCTTTCGATGCACCCCAGCAAGGGGAGGTCGCGGGGCAGACAGCACATTGCCTGTTACGTCGTTTGGGCTGCATTGTTGAGTGCAGTTGCACTGATTTTTTTACATACTTTATGATTTTATTTTCCAAATGTAATAGGATTAGTCCAACGAATCGTTCGGTTTGTAATGCGTACCGAACTGAAAGCCTCGTACCTTACGGTTCAATACGAATACGCATATCGTTGCACCCCTAACGGTTATATAACAGGCGTTGGTCCAAGGCCTCCACAGTTATCAAAGTAGGACTGTGCAGAATGTCTTTCTGGGTACTGTGAGTAAGGTGGTACTTCAACAATTGGTGCATTCAAAGATGGGATCTTGACTATCACTCATCTTTGCCAGTCTTCTGGGACTTCTGTCTCGCCAGCATTTGTTGAGTAGTATAATCAGCTCCTCCGCCATTATCTGGCTGCCATGTTTAAGGATCTCTGTTATTTCATCCAATCCAGCCATCTTGTAGTTTTTAAGGCTTTTGATCGATGTATTTACTTCTTGAATGGTGATCACACCAGTGTTCACTGGTAGCTCCTCTTGAGTCATGTCAAAGTCGTAAGTGGTGGTCAGGTTTGGTTGGTTGAGTGTTTCCCGGAAGTGTCGAATCCATTTTTTGTTTCCTTCCTTTAGCATGGTCAGAAGTCTCCCTTTTTTGTCTTTTGATTAGGATGTTGGACTCTTTTCGATGCGATAAAGAGTCTTCATGTCATTTCTGTTATGTTTACATCAATATGCTATACTAACACATGTTATTTCTGTTCCGTTTTCAGAATGTGCACAAGAAGAACCGGAGACGTGGCTGCACTGTTTTCACTGATTTACTCGGCACACTGCAACAACAACAACATACAAAATGGGAGTGCACTCTAGTGGCCATCGGGTATTATAAAATCAACTCAAATACATTACATCTCCTCCCTTCTTAAATCAGTCTACCCCATGTTTTTCTTCTTCTTTTAACATTATAACATCAACTCAGCTTAGGGAATAACATTTAGGTGACAACCATTAGTAACACACCCTCAAGCAATATCACACTTATCCAAATGGTCCCGCAAAATCGATATGAATCCGCTGCCAAGAGCCATCTGGCCATGACCAGGGGTGTAAAGGTGAGAGACATGGGGATTTTTGATTTTGTTGACAGGAGATGCAGGTCTTTGATTTTTCTTCAATTTGTGGGTTGATATTTGGCCACCAAATGTAGCTACGTGCTAGAGCCTTAATTTTTACTACACCTGGGTGTCCTGTGTGTAAATCCTCTAAAACTTGTTGCCTCAGATTCGGTGGAACAATGACTCATTGTCTCTACATCAGACAGTCCTGCATCAGTGAGAGTTCCTCCTTTCTCATGAGATATGGTTTTAGCACATTTTCTGAGTCTTTGGTAGGTGGGAATAAACCTGTGGATACCATCTCCTTTACATGACAGAGAATCGGATCTGCTCTGGTTTCTTTCCTGATGTCACTCCTACACACTGGAAGTGCATCCATTTTTTTTATGAGGTAAGCCTCTACTGCATCTTTCCTGTCACTGTGCTGTACAGGCAGTGGTAGTCGAGATAACCCATCAGCATTTCCATGGTCGTTAGCACTTCTATACTGAATTGTGTAATTATGTGCAGCAAGCAGAAGCGCCCATTTCTCAAGTCTTGCAGCAGCCATGGATGAAGTTGCTTTGTTAGGATGGAGTATGGTGGCAAGTGGACGATGATCTGTTAGTAATGTGAAGTGACGTCCATATAGATAAGTGTGAAACTTCCTTACTCCGAAAATTATTCCTTGTGCTTCTCACTCTAGTTGTGCGTACTTTTGCTCTGCTTTACTCAGGGTTCGGGACGCAAAGGCTATAGGTCTTTCCTGCCCATCCGGCATCATGTGTGAAAGTACAGCTCCTACCCCGTAGAGCGAAGCATAACAAGCCAAGCGAACTGGGGGTCTTGGATTATAGTGTGTGGGTACATTGGGTGTTAATAGTTGAGTTTTAACATCCTGAAAAGCCTTCTCACACTCTGAAGACCACTTCCATTTTGCCTCTTTGTGTACCATTGCATTCAGGGGGTGAAGCACTGTGGCCAGATTTGGCACAAATCTGGCATAATAATTAACCAGACCCAGAAAGTAGTTGGAGTTGGTTAACGTTAACAGGAGCTGGTGCTTCTGCGATAGCACACAGTTTGTCTGTGGACTTGTGAAGCCCTGATGCATCGATCACATGTCCCAAATATTCCAGTGAACTTTTGAAAAACTCTCTCTTCTCTCTTTTAACATGAAGTCCACATTTCTCCAGTCTACTCAACACAGCCTCCAGGTTAGACAAATGATGAGCATCGTCTTTTCCTGTGACCAGTCATCCAAAAAACAATGGACAAACGGTAGCCCTTCTAGCACTTGTTCCATAACTCGGTGGAATATCGATGGAGCTGACGTGATGCCGAAAGGTAATCTATTGTATACAAACATCCCTTTGTGGGTTGTGAATCTTCATGTACAGCAATCTGCAAGCAGGCATGTGAAAGATCTAGTTTGCTAAATCTTTGTCCCCCGGTCAGTGAAGCAAATCAATCTTCTATTCGGGGTAGTGGATAATGTTCTGCACACAGATCTGGGTTCACTGTTATTTTAAAGTCACCACAGATCCTAACATTGCCATACTTTTTGATTACAGGAACAATCGGAGTTGCCCATTCACTGAATCGCACATGTGTAACAATACCTTGTTTCAACAGGCAATCAATTCCACCTTGGGTCTGATGGCATACTGTACCACTCGTGCTTGGAAAAATCTCGGTTTGGTTCCCGGTTTCAAATTTAAGGTGGCTGTATACCCATTGAATGTCCCTAGATCTTCTCTGAATACTATGACATACCTTTTTAGAAGACTGTCCAATGTCCCTTCATTAGTATGGTGTACTGCTCTTACAGTTTTGATCTCCCGCCAGTCTAGACGAATTCTACAAAGCCATTCTCGTCCCAATCGAGGAGCTGCCTTTCCTGTAACAACATACAAGGGTAAGCATATGCTTTGTCTGTTTAACTTGACATGCACCTTGATGACACCTTCTGGCAGGATTACTATGCCTGTATACATCTTGAGAACAACGTTTGTACGGCGTAGTCGAACATGACTCATCTCTGTACAGTTCCCCTGAGATAATAGAAACCGCCGCACCTGTATCCACTTCCATCTCAATTGGCAATCCCTCAATTTTTGGTTGCACTTTTATTACAGATGACATTGAATCAGTTTCACTTTTCATGATGCTCACCCATAGAGGGTTGTGCAGTGTTGCTGTCATTTTGTGTAGTGTCAGTTCGGCATCTGTGTCCGAATTTGTCTCTTCCTCACTCTTTTCCATATTAGCATCCACTCTGTGAAATGGGCTTTTCTTTGTTTGTCCCTTTCTCTTTACAACTTTTCCTTTTTCCGTAGTTCTAGGTATTTTCTCCTCTGTCTTTTTACATTTACACATTCGTGCAATGTGGCCTTTCTATGGCATCAGAATCCCGTCAATTGTATTGCAGTTACGGATAAAAACATAAGCGTGAAAACAGAATTTAAAAACGCAAGTAAAATTATATTGCACAAAATTTAAAAATGAAAGCAAAGTTTTAAGAATAGCAAACAATGGTCACGGATAAAAAATAAAAATATATGTGTAAATTAAAAAATGTAATGCATTTAAAAAAATAATAAGCATAAATCAAAACTTTAAATACATTTAAAATTAGATTGCACAAAACAGAAATAATATTGCAAAATTATCCAACTTGCACACAAAATCATGTTTTCCTTGGTTATATTTCTCTGTTTTTTGTGCTCTCAGACATTTTCTGCTCATATTTTTATTTTTTTGTATGCTTATGCTGTTTTTTCCCTTCCCTCTTGTTTCCACATTCTGCGCTTGCTTTTCCAAATGTTGCGGTTAGAGTTACATGTAAATCAGGGCAGGCTCAAGCGTCATCATTGGTCCACTAGTTCTTGATTGACAGCTCCTCCTCTAGCCAATCAGTCGAAGAGGGGCGGTGACGTCACTCCAGTGCACCTCATTTGCTGCCGATGCTCTGCGTTCACTTGTACTGGTGAAAATGGATTACTGTTAGCTGGAGTAACATCTTTCCATACAGGACACCGTTATATGTGTCCGTCTGTCACTGCTGTATGCCTACCTGGTGATCCGTTAACGTTAAATGAGCCGTCCTAGTGACCTGTCACTATTATATTCACCTATCTTTATTCACCTACTACGGTCACATCGTGAAAGGGAGCAGCCACTATATTCACCAGTCTCTCAAAGTCAGTTATTATATATGCCTGGCTCGCCTACCTGAATGATGATAAGTCTTGTTATGGTAGGGTGACCAGATGTCCCATTTTCCCCAGGAGAGTCCTGTATGTATTTCAGCTCTATTTTTAGTGTCCCGACTTGTTTTGTCCTGTATTTCAAAATTTCTTTACGACTGGGTGATCAGAGCAAGTAGTAGAAGTGTTCTGTCATACAAGAACAGCCTAATCAAAGGTAACCAAACTCATAAAACAAAATTACTATCCAATCACAATTCGTTATCGATTAACTTGCAGGTAGTGAAGGCGGGATAGTGCCGAAGCGCTCTCTCGGCCGCGCATGAACTGTCAAATACACACACAGATGTCAAAATGTCCATCGTGTGGAGTATCTCAAATAAATACAGTGTCTGTTATGGCTTAAGTGAACGTAAAAAGGTGGGTGAAAACCAGGGTATGTGTCAGTAACCTCTATTTCACGAGTTCACACTTACATATAATAAACTGAGTAAAGGGTTATGCATATTTGGCGTGCTGTCCGAGGAGAGGGCTCCGAGCTCGGTAATTATTCCCGAGCCCGGGGTACTCCCCCCAACCGGGGAGAGGGGTCCGAGCTCGGCATTTAGCCCGGACCCAGAATGCTCCCCCAAAATGCTATTATCGCGGGACAGCAGCCAATGTGGGCCAGTAAACCCCAAAAAATTTGCATAGCTTAGGGCTGACAGGATGCTGGACACTGCTTGTAGTAGCGGCACTGCTGTGGCATCTGAAAAGAGAAAAGCGGCTTCTACAGAAGCAGGTACTGCTGCGGCAGTGTGGAGATACAGAGAAGGCTCCTGCGGGAGCGGACACCACTGCGGCGGTGGGAATGAGTGAGATAAAGGCTCCTGCAGGAGCGGACACTGCTGCGGCAGTGGGGAAATTCAGATAAGGCTCCTGCGGGAGCAGACACTGCTGAGGCATCTGAAAAGAAAATGTGGCTTCTACGGAAGCGGGCACTGTTGCGGCATCTGAAAGAGAATGTGGCTTTTGTGGAAGCGGGTACTGCTGCGACATCTGAAAAGAAAAAGGTGGCTTCTGCGGAAGTGGGCACTGCTGCGGCATCTGAAAAGAAAAAGTGGCTTCTGCGGAAGCGGGCACTGCTGCGGTATCTGAAAAGTAGAGATGAGAGGGAAATACAGATAGGGCTCCTGCGGGAGCAGACACTGCTGCTGCAGTGGAGGAATATAGAAAAGGCTCCTGCGGAAGCAGACACTGCTGCTGCAGTGGGGAAATACAGATAGCGCTCCTGCGGAAGCAGTCACTGCTGCGGCAGTGGGGAAATACAGATAGCGCTCCTGCGGGAGCAGACACTGCTGCGGCAGTGGGGAAATAGAGAAAAGGCTCCTGCCGGAGCAGACACTGCTGCGGCAGTGGGGAAATACAGAAGGCAGTGGGAAAATACAGAAAAGGCTTCTGCGGGAGCAGACACTGCTGCGGCAGTGGAGGAATACAGAAAAGGCTTCTGCGGGAGCAGACACTGTTGCGGCAGTGGGAAAATACAGATAAGGCTCATGCGGGAGCAGACACTGCTGCAGGCACGTGCAGAGGGGGGGGCTGTGGGTGCTTGAGCACCTGCCCATTTTCCCCTTGATGCCCAAAGTGCCCTTTTGTCAAGGCAATTTTTTTTTTTTTTTTTTTTTTTTTTGTGATTAAACGCCCTTTAATTAAGGCCTGCCCAGTCTAACTATTAGTAAAATTAATTAATAATAGTTTAGCGGTAAATTAAATTATCCACATGATGACCTTTCACCTGACATCTCATCCGGGAAGATCCCTCACATTCAGACATGCCTTTAGGATGCCTTCAATAACGTCCGCGGCTGCCGGTAAGTGGAGTTCTCAGCGGAGCGTGTGTTTGTAAACTTATATTATTGAATTATTATTATTTTACGAGAACGGCGTGAAGAGATCATGCACATCTGTTGTTTATATTGCTGTGTGTAGCCTGTGGAAGCAAGGTTAGCTCTGCAGCAAGGGGCTACAATATTTTTGTTCAATGTTTTCCTAATGATAATTTTATGATTGGTTTATAAAGGCTACTACGAACACCCTTTTCCCATTTTATCACAGAATAATTCAGGAAATATATTTTATAGTTTCTGTACTAAATGATATGTCAATCAGTACTGCATTTTTCATATAGTTTATTTATTTATTACCTGAAGATAACTTGGAAAAACACACATAAACCATATATTTTCGCAATCTTTTATTGTCTTCACGTTTCATCAGTAAAAACGTTTCTGCTTTTTATTCAGCTCAGCTACAGCGATAGCCGCGTGAGTTTGTCCATATGCATGTCAAAAGTTTCTGCGCGAGAGCGCCCTCTGGCTTCGAGTATGAAACATGCACTGCACGAGAGTGTTCAGCTCTCCTGATATTCATATCTCCTCATTTTGGATACGAATAATACGTCAGGTCATGTCTCTTTAATTTAAATCTAGATTTAAATCTAGAAACCTCTATGTGAAAACACCTGCTCGAGCTTGAATAAAGTGCCGGGGACAAATTTACATTTATTAAAATTAATATTAAAAATGCAGCTAACGTAGTTCTACACACAGCAATTCAAACAAAGGTGCTTGTTCTCTTTCGTTCTTGCTGTTTAATTGGGAAAAGTTTAAAGCGCTTCGAGGTGCCTTGTTTTTTTTAATGTTATCTTACTAAAAACTATTCATACTTTGAACAATTATTATTAAAGTATTTATATAAAAAAACGTAGAGTGCCTTAAAAATAATTATCACAACACTGGTAAAACAGGCTTATACTGATTTTCTCAGTATAAAAATATTTTTTTTTGATTTGTCCTCCGAATTATACTTATCAATCCTGTTTTTATAATCATTATCATTAAAAAAATGAATACATTCAGAACAGGATTATAATAGAATTCTATTTTAAATAAGACAGGAATATTTTTTTCTACAACAACAACAACAGTAGTGTTTACAACAGCAAAACCACCATACCTTGTAAACACAATAACAACAATAATAATAATAATAATAATAATAATATAATTCCAGAGTAGTTAAGAGGTGCAAAAAATGTCTTGAACATTTAAACTTAAAATGGTCTTTTCTGTTCTGTGTTTCTTTTTCAAACCTGCATCATGGCATTTGCTGCTGTATCAATACAGAAGCATCCATTTCGATACACATATCAGCAAGGAGCACAGCCCTATTAAAAGCCGTGTTCCATGTGCCCCTTTTATACTTTGAGCACCTGCCCCTCCAAAGGTCTCTGCACGGCCCTGCACTGCTGCGGCAGTGGGGGAATACAGAAAAAAGGCTGTGAGCGTGGTGCTGTTGGGATGGATGGAGTGGGGATGGGCCGTTGTGGGTGGATTAGGTGATGTTAAGAGGGGTTGGCTATGGAGGGTCTGAAGTTTGGGTTACCGGGGATGTACTGTCATTATAGGGGTAGGCTGATGAGGGTTCGGTGAGCTTCTTTGATATGAGAGTGATCTGACCAAATGTAGGTCTTGAAGGCCTCTGACGTCCGGTGGCCGAGTGCCTGGATCTGAGGCTGGGAGGCAGGCGGAAGGAGTGGCTGGAGTAATGGGATGCCGGATGGCTGTAGAATGGACTTGAGGTGTTTTTGGAACCAGAACCGTGTGGCGGGGCGTTTTAGAGTCATCAACAAAAGTAGGTCAGATGGAAGTTTAGCCTGCGGGCTTCTGTAATGCATATAGGCTAGGAGGGTTTGGTATGGTTGGATTGGTGATTGGATATTTAAGTAGTAATGGATTGGGAGTGGTTCCGCCTCTGGTGCCAACAGTCTGATCTTCCAGAAAATCTGTGTCCTGATGCTGCTGGCTACGGGGGGTGGTTCCAAGGCGAGAGCGTTCGGAGGGATGGGTAGGGGCGTGGCGGAAGATAGTGAGAAGGAAGGGCGAGCAAGGGGAGGAGGAAAGGTAGCGGCCGGAGCCGCTAGCGGAGGCATGCTCACGCTTGGGAAAGCTCGGGGAGCGGAGGAAAGGGAGGGGAAGAGAGGGGGATGGGTCTGCACCACTAGCGGAGGCAGCTTCACGCTAGCGTCTGCTATGGAAGCTGGGGGTCACTGGAAAAGAAGAGGGGTTTAGAAGTAACTGGATGAAAAAACATGTGAGGGCCTGTGTTGCAAGCGGAGGCAGCCTCACGCTTGCTTCAGCTGCTGTAGGTCATGGGAAGGGAGTGGGGGTTTGTGACATCCTGCAGAGCCTGTGTAGTCTGCACCGCTAGCGGAGGCAGCCTCATGCTAGCATCTGCTAAGGGAGCTAGAGGCAACTGAAAAGGAAAAGGGGTTAGAAGTAACATGAGGAAAAGACATGCGAGGGCCTGTGTTGCAAGCGATGGCAGCTTCGCGCTTGCTTCAGCTGCTGTAGCTGCAGGCCACGGGGTTTTGTGACATTCGGGGAAAAAGCTGTAGAGCCTGTGCAGCCTGCAGCACACCTCGCGCTAGTGTCCGCTATGGGAGCTGGAGGCAGCTGAAAAGGAAAGGGGTTAAGGGAAGTAGAAGGAAAGTCTGAGATGTGAGGGCCTGCGTTGCAAGCAGAGGCAGCCACATGCTTGCTTCTGCTGCTGTAGCTGTGGAAAAAGGGGAGTGGCTTGTGACTTTGGTGGGACATGCTGAAATTTCTCAGACTACCCTAACGACTTGAACTTGTTTATTTTTTTATTTGGCAACCTTTAAAAAGTGATAAATGATAAAAGGCATGTGTTTTTCTCTTAACCACACAAAAGGGAAAACGTATTGAAACAGCTAGCCAGCTAAGCGGCACATTGGTTGGTAATGTTAGACACTTTGAGAGAGGTGCCTAGCAGTACGCACTTCATATATGAATTAAGTTGCAGGTTGCACTTGTTCAATAATTGTTTATGATATGCCTTAATTATTATTTTTTTTTTTAAGTTTGTACTTATGATTGTTTATCATTACTGTTGGTCCACTGTGATCAACAGTGAAACTTCTCTTCCACTGTTGATCTTAACCACAAAACAAAAAATAATCTTATCCGTCTTATCTATCCATTTATAAAAATGAAATGAGTAAATTAAATACAGGTAAAATGCAGGTGAAAAATACTGTAATTTGTGTGTATTCTAAGCACTTGCGTCATGGTTACATAATGACATTAACATACGATGATGTCGCGACATCATTTAACAACTTTTAGCAACAAATGATCTGCCTTTAGCGATTTTTACCTGAAAATTATTTGGCAAGACTGGTGGCCTGCGCCGCTAGCGGAGGCAGCCTCGGGCTAGCATCCGGAAACAGAAGAGGCCCGGCTGCATACGGCGCTGCGGCCGAAAGAGCTGCGGTGAAGGCTGAATCAAGCGGGAAGCGAGTGAGGCTTTGCTGTGGTGAGCACTGGGCCCAGGCTCGTTGAAGGCCTGCTGCTGCGACCCGATGCTTGCGGAAAGCCGGGTCTTGTGCAGGACAATGGTGGTGTCGAGCGAGGCGAATTCGGGGCTTTGCTCGATCTATTGGCCGCCTTGGCGGCTGGAGTGGATTTAGGAATGAGGTTGGCTGATTTGCAGGGTGACGAATAGATCGTACAGATCTATTCGTAGAACGGAGCGTCTGAATTAATCAGCGTTTGCCTCTGGCTTAAATACAGTCTACTTTTCAATCAAAGGAATTGTTGGTGCGGCCGAATGATACGAGGATGCTGGGGAAGTTGGAAGTTTCGGCAGTGGAGGTGAGGTTAAGCCCCGGTGTCGGGGAAATCTTGTGGCTGGTCGAGCAGAGTGGCGGCCGCAATAGAGCCTGGAGCTCGGCGGCTGTGTCTGGCGGAGAAGGAGTGATCCTGGGGCTGGCAGATTGCTGCGAAAGATCCGAAAATCCCGAGTATAGGTCTCATTGTTTGGACGGGGAAAAAAATGGGGTCTGTGATGAAATGGCAAAAGGAGCGAACCGAATGCTGGAAGACGAGAGATAATGACGGTAAGACTGCTTTGATTATTTATAGGGATTCTCTCTCGTGCTGATTGGATAGGTGGTGTGATTACTGATGATGAATTGGCCGTGTTAATTATCTGCACGTGCTCCTCCCGAAATTTGTTAATAAAACATCACTACATCCATACATTCGGTTTTAAAGGAACAAACGTCTGCGTCATTAATGTTAATCAAACAAAAGATGCTACATAAATGTATACATGTTAAATAAACTTACTGTATTTGAAAAATGAGTTTATTTAATTTATATCTCTATCGTATTTGTCTTATGGTTTGTAATTTGCTTATCTGTTGTTAATAAAACAACTATATATATATATAATGAAATAAAATGTCTCATATCGTGGTCATATTGCCCACTCGTCCCGTATTCTACCATGAGAAATATGGTCACTCACAGTTATGGTTATTACTGTTAGAAGAGGATAATATGAGTAAGAGTAACAGGGGCATCATTCACTCATTATTTTTGAGGGGGCACGAGTTGGGGGGGTTGTCATGTTTTTATTTTTTCCTTTTTATTCGAAACATTCCCAAACGCATTAACTATATCACGAAATATCTTGATTCTCACCTTTATAGATTATGTTGATCTATAGTGGGCGATGGTCAAAGTAACCTAATAATTTAATCTATTAACTATGTGTAAAAATTAGTGGTGTCAAAATTAGCGCGTTAACGTGGGAGATTAATTTTTTTCAGATTAACGAGTTAAAAATATTTAACGCCGTTAACGCAGGGGCGGGGCTATGGTTGGCCACCCCATTCACAACTGCTGCCTCCGTCTCTTTTTTCTTGAAAAGAATTGTGTTTATTTAGATGCAGAACGTATTTATGACCACATCAAACGGGAGACGTTTCAGACGCGCGCTCTAACGTCGCCTCCGCGCCAGACGCGCGTCAAACCAGCGCGGAAAAGATACTGTGCTTGTAGCGCGCACTCTTTAAATACACGCACAAAGGTGCCGGCGCGCGCTGTAGCCTGTATCATTTCATATCAAACAGCGAAAGAAACTACGTGCATGCAATGTCCTAGTTATGCTGTCAGTTAAGGCATGAAGTTACCAAAAAGGCGATTAAAGCTGCCTTAAAACTGTGCATGCATGCAATATGTTATATATGCGTCATATTTAAGAACATGTCTCTGAAATGGTTTCCAAAACTTTCCTGAGGCACCCCAGCAGTCTCCCTCATCTAACACACCCGATTCAACTCGTCCGCTCATTAGAAGAGACTTTAAGACCTGAAGTGGGTCAGAAAGCAGCAGCAGCTTTTAAAGCAATAGCAGGCAAATAATAATAACCAGCTGCTGTGATGTCTATTAATCCAAGAACAAAAGAAAAAAAAAAAAAGAGGAAATCAATAACTTTTATAGCTTTAAGGGGTTCATCTATATTTAATTTAGAATGTAGTGTTTGGTAACTATTCATTTTCTGTATATTTCTGCTGAAGGGCACAGGTAGCTAAATATGTCATTTATTATAATGGGTTTATGTGAAGATTGTTTTAAGTTCACTTAAATTAGAAGTTGAGTCTAATAAATGTTAAAATTGATAGCTGTCAATTATACTGTAATGCTGAATGGCTACAGTCAATGGTTAAATATTAAGGGGGAATTTTTTTTATAGAGACATCAGTAGTATTGATATCAGTGATGCTGGCCTTCAATCATAAAAAAGATGCCATTAAAGAAATATAAAAAAATATACTGTCTTTATGTTGTTTTTACATTGTACATTTGAAGATTGAATGTGAAATTATTGCAATATAAAAGTATATTTAAAAACTTTAATGTTAGGTGGGATTAATCGTGATTAATTTGAGAAAAATGTGCGATTAATTCGTTTTTTTTTTACTCGATTGACAGCACTAGTAAAAATCTGTCTGTTTATGGGTGTCATGCCATAACATATTTTTAATACGACTGACTTTATATTTAATGTGAATTTAACATTGAAAGTTAATGTGAATAAAAACATTGCAAGTAAGGCTACTAAACACTTTCATTGTACAGAAAGAAAGCAAAGAACATTCAGATCATCAAAGAACATTTTCACTCACAGTCTAGTTCAAGCACTCTCAAAAACTCCCATTAAAATCACTGAAGCTGTTTACACTATGAAACTAATATTTTACAGATTCGTACACACATTTGCACTTTGCAAAATGTTTTTGCACATTTGTTTCTGACGAGAGAATTCGCCAGAAAGAGGTATTCATTCAGCGAGCGAGTGAAGAAATACCGGTGTTGTGCCCAATTCTGACCCCTGCCAGATTATTACCCCCCTAGTATTGGTAGGTTTAGGGTTAGGTGTGGGGGAGGTGTTAGGATTAGGCAATCAGATAGCGATTTCAACGAGAGGGGTAATAATTTGGCAGGGGGTCGAAAATGGGCACTACACCTTTATTTTAGCGATGACTCATCTGAACACCTCTGATTGGCCATTGCATTCATAAGCTCAACAGAATCGTGTGTGATTGGTTATAATGCAGTGCTGTACAAACGCGTCTGTCTCTGACTCAGCGCCAGCCAGCGAACGCAGATTTGAATTAGCAGCTGATGTGACGCACTGAACAATCTAATTACGCCTGTGTGATTGTATTAAATATAGAAAATGTGAATTGGCTATTTTTTGTCTTTTGGAAGCTGCATTCAAAATCCACTTGGCTCAAAAATCTGAGGGGGCACGTGCCACCTCACTTTGAATGGGCATGACGCCTTTGAAGAGTAATATATGCCAGTCACAATTGTTTAGATCACTGTATACTGCTCGTGATTGCAAAATTTTTCTTAATTTTGTCGTGTTTTTTATTTTCTCTTAGATTTGCAGCTTTGTCTTTCACGTACAGTAGGCAATGTCATTGATTGGTTGTTGTTGGTTTTTGGTTTTGTAAGATTTATCACATTTTATGTTACGCTGAGATTATAAAATGGCATACAGTTAAGCAAATCAATATAACAAGTAAAATTGGAGCAAGTTAAATAATGCAGCCTAACTATTTTCTCATTTTGCTCTATTTCGAGAAGACTCCAAACAAAGCCACTGTAGAACAGTGTCCTCTATAAGCAGCACACAGCAGCCTTTTGTATTGGTAAAATGATATAATAAAATTATTCACTTTATTCCTCACTGAAAGAATCAGCCGTTTGAATGAATGATTTAATGACTCACTCTAAAGATAGTAACTTGCTGCCACCTACTGGCTATTTTACTTTCATATTGTTGCTATATTCAAACTTTATATATTTAAGACATTAATATGACCGTGTTATGCAATTATATATGTAAATAACACAATATCCAAATGAAACATTGTGTATATCAAATCCACCTGGTCTCTGTAGCAGTCTCCTCTGTAACACTATCGTTTTCACTGATCAGTATAGTCAAATCTAGCTTAGTAAATGCAAAAACACTACATTAATTCATAATTAATTTACCAATCTACTCATTTAATGTTAACGGATCACCAGGTAGGCATACAGCAGTGACAGACGGACACATATAACGGTGTCCTGTATGGAAAGATGTTACTCCAGCTGACAGTAATCCATTTTCACCTGTACAAGTAAACGCTGAGCATCGGCAGCTAATGAGGCGCATTGGAGTGACGTCACCACCCCTCTTCGACTGATTGGCTAGAGGAGGAGCTGTCAATCATGAACTAGTGGACCAATGATGACGCTTGAGCCCGCCCTGATTTACATGTAACTCTAACCGCAACATTTGGAAAAGCAAGCGCAGAATGTGGAAACAAGAGCGAAGGGAAAAACAGCAAAAGCAAACAAAAAATACAAATATGAGCAGAAAATGTCTGAGAGCACAAAAATATAACAGGATTTTGTGTGCAAGTTGGATAATTTTACATTAATATTTCAGTTTTGTGAAATATGATTTTAAATGCGATTAAGGTTTTGATTTATGCTTATTTTTTTAAATGCATTATTACATTTTTGATTTACGCTTATTATTTTTCAATCCGTGACCATTGTTTGCGATTCTGAAAACTTGTGCTTTCATTTTTTAATTTTGTGCAATATATTTTTACTTGCGTTTTTTAATTTTGGTTTCACGCTTGTAATGTTTTTATCCGTGACTGCAATACATTTGGCGGGATTCTGATCCCATACCTTTCTTTCCACAATTGTGACACAGTTGGTTTTTGTAAAAACAGTCATTTTGGATATGGTTGGACTTTCCACATCTGAAACATTTCTCTTTGGCTGATTCTGATGACAGAGACATGGCATTTACTTTCAATGAGTTACTCAAATGCTGTGATTCTCTAGATGCCGTCTCCATTGACATCGCAATATCCACAGCTTTTTGACACGTGAGCGCTGATTCGGTCAATAGATTTCTCTGTATTGACTCGCTACTCAGGCCACACACCAATCTGTCTCTTATTGTGACACTTTCCCCCTCTGCTTGATTCCGTTTATGAAATTTGAACCTCTCAGCAGTCACATGGGCCTGGGGGAAAAAAGTGCTTGCAGTGTGTTCACAATCTCATCATATTTCATAGTCCCGGGCTTAGTTGGTGCAATGAGGCTACGTAAGAGTCCATAAGTGGATGCCCCATTACGCTGAGAAATACAGACACTCTTTTCTCTTCGCTAATGCCATGAGCCTCCACAAAGTGTTCGAAACGTTCTACATAAGTAGTCCATTGCTCTCTTGCCTCGTCGAAAGGCTCCACATTTCCGATGATTGTAGCCATCCTTTCCTCTCAACCGACAGTTCAATATTAGCAGTGGGTCTTTATTCTCGTCGCCAATTTGTGTTATGTTTGCATCAATATGCTATACTAACACATGTTATTTCTGTTCCGTTTTCAGAATGTGCAAAAGAAGAACCGGAGACGTGGCTGCACTGTTTTCACTGATTTACTCGGCACACTGCAACAACAACAACAACATTCAACACGGGAGTGCACTCTAGTGGCCATCAGTTATTATAACATCAACTCAAATACATTACAATTTCGAATCTGCTGCTTCATTACCTTTCTGCTAGAGCCATTCTTTCTTGTCCATCCTACAACTTTTCTTAACAAATCGGTCTAGTTCTACGTATTTCAGGTTTCCTGCTTCCTTTCTGTTGGCGTCCCTGGCCTGGTCTCATTTTTGCTTTGCAATCTTCCTTTCATTGATCTGCTTCCATGATCGGTCTTGAATCCAATTCCAAAACTTGAATCTGTTTTTGGTGTCTCCCAATGGCATCTTGGGCACTCTCTGATGTTATCTTTTATCTTGGTCCACAGCTCTTCCACATTTTCTACCACTTCAAGCAGGTTGAAGCGGTTATGTAGCTCCAGGTTGAAGGCACTTGAAGGATCCTTGAACTTTTCTATTACATATGGTATGGACTGTTTTTGATATCTGAGATTAAGCCTAGATAATTGTGCAGAGAAGACCTCCACTTCTGGCTAACGCAGATAAAGTCTATCTAGTTGAGGATTCAACTGATGACAACCGTGTCCCCTTGTGGATTCACTGATGTTGGAAGTCTGTATTTCCGACACACAGCCCGTTGTGTTCACAGAACACAACAATGAAACTAGCCATTCACAATTGTCACTGAAATGATTGGAAGAAGCATGGGCTCCGAAGCACACTTTTGATTCCTCGTCAGTTGGGCATTGAAGTCCCCAATCTTGACAAATCTTTAAGTCAAGGTTTGGTACATTGTCAAAGGTGTCTTGGAGCTGTTCATAGAACTTGTCTTTTGCTGTCTTTTGTCTTGTGCTGTCTGTTGGTGCTTAGGCTTGCACAACTGTTGCTTTGGCATGTCCATGAGCAAAATGGACTATAATGATCCGGTCGGTGATGTGTTTCCATCTGACCAGTGCTTTTGTTGCAATCCGACTCCATGTACGAAATCACTGTTGGTTTGGCTGCTCCCTGTCCATCTGACCTCGCTGACACCCACAATATCCAACTGATAATTGTCAAAGGTCCATAATTGGGCAAATAGTCCACTTTGATATAAGGTCCATACGTTCCATGCTCCAATTTTTGTGATGTTTTTTGAGGAGATGATAATTTTCGACTTCAGGGACTGGACGCTGGTGTCAGTTTGCTCCAGCAACATCATACAACTCAAAACCAAGCCCTCGCTTATTTGACTGATTTTTTTTTTTAACGGTGACAGGTTGCTAGCCTGACACCCATCCCATTATCTCTTTTGCATCCAGGCTTGGTAGCGGCAATGGCAGAGTTATTACACGTACATAAACATACATGTTTGTATGGGCTACATATATACGATCGCACAACCACATTTGGAGTAACATAAATGTATGAAGAAAGCTTAGTGCTGCCCCCATGCAATGAAACAATATTTATTAGCACAGCAACAAGATCGGCAGTTTAAGACATTAACTTGTAAGCACAAAACACAAGATACTTCTCTTTTCAATATAAATAAGACTTTACTGCAAATATCTAAGATGTACAAACTAGTCTAAAACATAAACACGCGCACACACACATTCACACAAGTTGCAGAAAGAGAGAAAGTGAGGAAAGAATGAGTTTAGGAGAGTAAAAATGTGAAATCCCAAGTTTAAAGCAATATGTGCAATTGCTTAGACCTGAACAACCATCAATCATTTAATTAACCCTTGAATTGAGTTTCTCAATGAGGCTGTTAAACTTTAAATTAAATGCACCAGTTCAGCTACACTGTAAAAAAAAAACCCGTAAAAAAACGGTAATTTTCTGGCAGCAGGGGCGCCAGAAAATGTCTGTTAAAAAACAGAAAAATACTGTCAGGAAAAAAACAGTAAAAAAAACTGGAAAAAAACGGTAATTTCGTATCCTATAATTGCGGTTTATTACTGTTATTCTACACAAAAATGTCCTTATAAAACCATGAAATCTTTTAATTTTAACATAAATTAATTGTTAAAATACAGTCATACACCTCTAAAACACAGAAAATTGTCTTTAAAAAAAGTTTTAAGTACAGATAATAACATATACTGTAAAAAAACGGTAATTTCTTTTCCTATAATTACGGTTTATTACTGTTATTCTACACAAAAATGTCCTTATAAAACCATGAAATCTTTTAATTTTAACATAAATTAATTGTTAAAATACAGTCATACACCTCTAAAACACAGAAAATTGTCTTTAAAAAAAGTTAAGTACAGATAATAACATATACTGTAAAAAAACGGTAATTTCTTTTCCTATAATAATGGTTTATTACTGTTATTCTACACAAAAATATCCTTATAATACCATGAAATCTTTTCATTTTAACATACATTGTTAAAATAACATTGTTAAAATGTATGTTAACATACATTGTTAAAATATTCAAACACCTAAAACACAGAACAATTATTTAAAGAATGATAAAAAAAAAGTTTAAAAGATCATAATCAGCAATTCTGATGAGCCATATAAAAAGTATTTAACTTGAGCTAGAGAGGTGACAGACATATCTAAAGGGATAGTTCCCCCCAAAATAAAGTTGTCATCATTTACTTAACTTTAAGTTCAACTTTAAGCAGTTTAAACTGCAAAAATAACTAAGATTTGCTTTAATAATAAAAAAACAACACCAGTAATCTTAATTTTGTTTTATTTGTTATCTGCAAATACATCCTGTGATCAACATTTAACAAAGCATCGTTTAGCAGCATTATATATATATATATATATATATATATACACATTTTTTTTTTTATGAAACTGGTTCTCCCCACTGGTTAAAACTACTGGTCTTTACTGTGAGCTTTTTTTTAACCCTGTACTTTGAAATGTACACAATTTAAAACGTGTAAACACACGTTAAAACGCTGCAACTCACTCAAGATAACAGTCAGCCACAAAATACAAGCAGAATGAACCCTTTACACATTACAGAATAGTATATAAACTAAATGGAAATGTATGAAACAGAAAGAAGCTGGCATGTGAGATGTCTACTCTCGCCATTCAAAGTCTGCAATGTTTGTAATCAAAGAAAGAACCTTAGGATTTATGGACTGCTGTTTTTTAGATTGCTGCTTCTCCACTTTGGTCCCCCTATCTGGATTTATCCGGAAAAGGCATCTGTGAAGACAGAAATACACTTGAATATAGTGCTACAAACATTTTTCATAATCAGCAATTCTGATGAGCCATATAAAAAGTATTTAACTTGAGCTAGAGAGGTGACAGACATATCTAAAGGTATAGTTCACCCCAAAATAAAGTTGTCATCATTTACTCAACTTTAAGTTGTTACAAACCTGTACACATTTATTTCTTCTGTTGAACACAAAAGATACTTTGAAGATTTGTTTGTAATCAAACTGTTGATGGACCCCATTGACTTCAATAGTATGGAAAAAAAATACTTTAGAAGTCAATTGGGTCCATCAACTGTTTGGTTACAAACAATCTTCAAAATATCTCTGTTCAAAAGAAGAAATTCATACAGGTTTAGAACAACATGAGTGCAAGTAAACGATGACAATTTTATTTTGGGGTGAACAAGTATCTCCCATTAAGCAACTGTGCCTACAATGGCTGTGATGCGTTCCAACAACCAGTGTTAAAATCTGCTGCCAGTGTCAACATCTCCATAGATCATAAAGGAAATGTTACACCATGTCCTAACCAGCCGTGACGGCGACACACAATGATGCTATTTTAGAAACTGCTTTTATTTTTCCGCAACATCGCGGCTGGAACTACAACACAAAGTATGCCAATGATAATCTCAGGTACTGTTTATGTGCTTTATTTAATGTTAAAAGCGTGTAATGTGACTTTGAATATCATTTATTGTTCCCAGCCTTGTAGCCGTACTACCTCAGGTCTTACAATTACACAAATGGAAACAAGAATGTTCAAACTTGATTCTATAGCAAAGATTGTTTTAATAACTCAGTATGTATTTTTACTAGTTTAAAATGGTGTAATGTGTAAAATAATACATTTTGTTTTATTATGTTTTTAACAAAATTAATCTCTGGGGCCGTGCACTTGCCGCGGGAGCCCGCCCACACGCTGTTCTGATTGATTTTGTTGCATCTTGTAATCGTGTCTGGCGTGGACAGACAAATTGCTTGTCGCTGGAATCTTATCGCATCGCGTCTGGTTAGGACACAGTGATAGTCGCACCACAAGATTGATGGAAGGTGAGAATGTAATGTCCAACAGGGAAAAAATTGTGATCTATTAAATCGAAATAGACAGTTCATAATGTACCAATACCAGTTGTCTTCCCACAGATGCCAGAAATGCACAGCGTCTGCTCATTTTGCTCCGGTCATTGAATAAATGTTGTAATGATCTTGCCACCAAATAAAATGTATCTAGACTTTCTTCTGTTACCGCTTTCATGTCCATTCATTTCCTAAATGGATAATTGTTTATCTATCCATCTTTGGGCCATATATACACACTTTTTGTTCTTCAGGAAATGCATTTTGTGGTTAAACTTTAAGTCTTACCTCTGCATGAACTCCAGAGTTGCTCCAAGTTCCAGTGGATAACTGATGTTGAGGCAGTAGTAGTATACGAACATCATTACAAGGGCATCAACACAATTTGTAACCCCATCTTTCACGATGGTCTGGTCCACAGCAATCATCAAGTTTTCAGCTGTGAGGGGAGAACTCCCTACAGTACATAGGAAAATAAGAAAAGTCAAAAAACATTAGGTTAAAAGAAAAGTCTAACATCACGACTGTCAAAAGACCACATTATTTGGCTTGCATATTAGCACAACAAGAAAACCTTACTATTCTGGGTTTTACCTTTCCATTATGTTAAAAAGTTAAGGGTGTCCACCAAAAAATAATTCTCACAGTAACTCAAAACAGTATGACAGTTTATCTGTGTAATACAAATTAAGATATTTAAAAGGTTGGTTCACCCAAAAATGAAAATTATGTCATTAATGACTGACCCTCATGTCGTTCCAAGCCCATAAGACCTCCGTTCATCTTCGGAACACAGTTTAAGATATTTTAGATTTAGTCCGAGAGCTTTCTGTCCCTCCATTGAAAATGTATGTACGGTATACTGTCCATGTCCAGAAAGGTAATAAAAACATCATCAAAGTAGTCCATGTGACATCAGTGGGTTAGTTAGAATTTTTTGAAGCATCGAAAATACATTTTGGTCCAAAAATAACAAAAACTACGACTTTTAGCATTGTATTCTCTTCCGGGTCTGTTGTCAATCCGCGTTCACGACTCCGCAGTGACGCTGCTGACGTAAGTCTCCCTCAGACTGCTGACGTGTTATCTGGTGCGCCCGAGCTTCTTTTACACAGTCTGAGGGAGACTTACGTCAGCAGCGTAAGACCCGGAAGAGAATACAATGCTGAATAAAGTCGTAGTTTTTGTTATTTTTGGACCAAAATGTATTTTCGATGCTTCAAAAAATTCTAACTAACCCACTGATGTCACATGGACTACTTTGATGATGTTTTTATTACCTTTCTGGACATGGACAGTATACCGTACATACATTTTCAATGGAGGGACAGAAAGCTCTCGGACTAAATCTAAAATATCTTAAACTGTGTTCCGAAGATGAACGGAGGTCTTACGGGCTTGGAACGACATGAGGGTGAGTCATTAATGACATAATTTTCATTTTTGGGTGAACTAACCCTTTAAAAGTTATCAGCTGTTTTGATCCAAACAATGTAGATGGAAGGCAACCACCATTGAGGATACAAAAAGATAAAAGCATGAGTGTAATCCATTTGACCCATGAGGTTAAATCCAAGTCTTCTGAAGCAAAAAAAATCACTTTACTGTTTATAAATATAAAATGCAGTTGTAACACTCAATTTAAAATCACATATAAAATAAATCAGGCCGTAAAGTGAAATCTAATTTGTCTATACATTATGGCAATGGTGATTAATGAAATTTTATGTTAAAAGAGATGTGACATTTTGTGATGTGGATGTACACTAAAATGTGTTATGATTTGATACTGTAGTTAATAAATCTCATATAAAGTGACCATATTTGTTCAGAAGACTTGAATTAAAACACGAGTAACATGGATTACATTAAAGGTGAATGGTAACCAACAAGTTCCATCAATGTATGGACATAAACAGCTGATAGTTTGGAATGACATTATGGTGTATAAATGCCAATTTTCTGTTTCGGCTTGACTACCCCTTTAATGAACTTTTAAAAAATAATTAATTTAGTTCCATAATGCTAGTGCTACGCTGATGAAGGTCTAATTACAGAAAATGCTTAACCCATTAACAAGATATACTTAAGTTTACTAGAATCTCCAGCCAGCCCCTGATTTAATATGCCTGTATCAACCCGTTCATAAATTTAAAAATGCCTTTTGCTTAAATGGGTTAAAACATAAAATACCACATACCACACACAACGACGCAAGGCGTGCTGGGCAGTTGATCAACTTCAGATGGCAGACACGTCTCATCAACCATCACGAACATCTTGGCCTGATCTTCACTGAAATGTTTCAGAAGCAGCATCACACATCCAGGAAGATAATGATCTAGATGCTTCGCTTTGGCACTTTCAATGCCTTCTAGGATGCCCTCTATTTTGCTGTTCTTCTTGTCATGGGACATGAGATATGAAATGACTCTTTCACATTTACTTGAGATGGCTCCTCTGTCAACATCCATATCTGTTAGCTCTTTGAAGTGGACCATTATCCCGCACATCTCAAACAGATATGGCCACTCTATTACCAAAACAGGGGTTTCCATTTTACTTATGTCGCTTCTCTGAGTGTAGAAAGTAGCCAGCATTTTTTCTTGAATACTTTTGGTGTTCTTGCTTTTGTTTTTGTGCATGTTCTTTAATTCTTCTTGTGCACATTTCTGAGTCTCCTCAGTTTCACCCGGTGGCAGCCGTTTTGGTTGCCAATTTGTGCAACCATATGTATCCACTCTTCTTATCTTGGAAGGTAGGTCTTCTCCCTCACTTGTGCTGGACGTCTGTCTTTTCAGGTAAAGTGAGGTTTTCCCTCTTTTCATGTTGTCAAGTCTAGCCTGCAGCTGCTTGGTAAGGGAGTCATAACCACTACCAACAACTTGATCTTCAATAACATCTCTAAATGACAGAGGATATCTTGAAACAATCTTCCTGGCAATTTCACATAGATGTTTCTTCCCTGGTGTAGGGCAGATGGTTAAAATCTCTCCTAACATCAGGCGAATCATTTCACGTCTTTCACGTCCTGTTGGCCGCTCTTTATTTTCGAGCTTTCTGGTAAGTTCTGACGGCATTTTACTCCAGGGTATCTCAAAATTGAAGTGCCAGTTGTTATCCACTGGAGTGTTTCTATGAGGAGTTGAGACTTCACTTGAGCTTGAGGAAGACTGTGGAGAGTTGGAATGATCTGCACTGTTTTCACCTGGAGAGGGCAGAAAAAAATATCTCAAAGTTCATTAAATTTTAGCATTCACTACTGGCCTATGACCAGAAGACATGCCACAACTCGAGTACATTTTTGATGTTGTGTGAAAAAACGACAACAAAAAACAGCTACTGTATGTGAAACACTAATCTATTCTACCAGGCTTAACATCAAATTTAAATGATAAAGCATTTTCAATTGTAATATTGATACATCACAGTCTAACCCTAAGCCTGAACAATACAATATCCCTTATTGTATTGTTCAGGCTTGTTTGTCTCAGATCAAAAGATAGTAATAATTAGAAAATACACTGTGATATTTTAATTAAGCCAAAACATTTTCATCACACATACTTGTAGATGGATGGTCTCTGCATGGCATTGTTCCTGTGTGTGTGCTTATACATCTTTCTGGCTCAGCTCTGGTAGGCAGATCAGGAATATCTTTGGCATTCTTTTCAGCTGGACAGAAGACAATAGGATTTAGGCCTGCAAAATCTTTCAAAATCGCTTTGCAAAACTCAAATACAACTGATCCATTATGTTGTGAGGATATAATATTTTTTATGCGTTTACAACTTACAATTAAGTATACTTACAAAAAGCTTTAAATCTCGCAATCAATTTTCGAGCTTCAATTGGCCTGAGGGTATTAACAAGATCTGCCTCCTGGACATATTTTAAATCTTCCACGGTTTCCACACCCAAGGTCTGAAGAGCCTCTAACAGCAGGTCATTTGAACTTGAATTTGGCAGCACAGAGTAAATGAAGTCAGAAAGACCACTGTCTACATCATCCATCACTAAGAAAAGAGTCAGACATTGTAATTCAGTGTTAGCCCAAATAAATATCCAAAGTGCAATTCAGCCCAAAAGGAAAATGTAATGTATTCTTCATTTCTTAGCTTCAGAGGCAGCCATTTCATGATCAGCTTTAAACATTAGCCTAATGTGTGTGTAGATTTGTTTCTGCATCTTTGTGAAGTGGTGACCGTTTTTATCACTATCTGTTTTTAACTACGCAAAAATATGTATGGAACTCTGTTATTGAAAGTTAAATTCTAAAATGTAATTTCAAGCATTTAAGGACCTCTTCAGCCATACTCAAGTCCTGCACAGTCTACTGTACTCATCCTTATATTACCTAGTGCTCACACAGTCACAACTCAGCATTAAATTTCCTACTCAATATCTACTTTGCTATGTTTGAGAGAAATTACTCGAGTTCCACAAAAAGCATAAGCAGGCAATGGATAGTAATCCAACAACAGCTCTCCATTTATGCACATCATGCCTCCACATGCTGTGTGAATTTCATACAGTCCAAACTCAGGTAAATACTGTGAACCATGAGGAGTTACAAGGAAGTGCACATTTTTATCCATTATTAGCATAAGTTCGATTTGTGCAAACTCTGTTGGCATGCCAGGACCTATGCAAAGAAAAAATCCCTTTCTGTATAGTGTGCCTTTCCACTGTATCTCAGTAGATGCTTCAAGAGCACACTGATCAGGCAAGCTTGCTTCTACTGCACTGCGTACTGCATCACTGTACAACTCTGCATGGAAAGGGGTGGATTGTTTCACTTGCAAAGTAGGAGCAAAGACAGAACTTGAGTTTAGATATGTTTGCAGAAGTTGGTGGTTATTTGCAAGTGTCTGGCACACATTTTTGAAATTCTGTGTTCTTCTCACACATCTTTTGAAATAGGAATGCTTGCTTTCGAATCTCATAGTCCACAATCTTATGAGTGGGCCAAACTTGAGAATCAAAGCAGGATAGTGGCCCACGTAATGGTGCTTTGGTTTGAGTTTATGATCAGGAAACATCTCCTTTCTTGTTTCTAGATACTCCACAATGAGAACATTGAGCAAAGCAACTTGAGAGTGAGATATTTTAGGGGCACATATTAATTCCACAAGTTCTTTCAGCTGGACTGTCAGCTGCCATATCGGATCATCTGTTTCGGCAATCTTTTCACCTATTATAATAGGAAGAAGCCTCAGGAGAGACCAGTTTTCTGTTGCCTGGCCACCTATTTTAACTCCCTTTTCAGAAACATCTGAAGGAGTAGAAGTGGCATCAGATCCCTGATAGCTGAACTGCCTGATTCTCCGGTTTAGCTGACTGTAAGTAAAGAATTTCTTTACCTTCACAAAGTGCTTGATGTACATGGCCAAGTCATATGCCACAACTCCTTCAAACACATCATGTCCAATACAAGGTGGGAGGCCAGGCTGGCTGACATGAAAGTAAGTGAGGGAATTGAAAACCGAATCAAATTTTAAACCCCTGAATTCTGTCAGGGCACCACTTCTTATCTGTTGTACTGCCTCATTGTAGTTTTGCACTGTTCGAGGTGGTGCACCTTTTTGGAAATCATGGAACTCACTTCTAGTTACCAGGCAATATCTACAGAAGTAAGTGGAGGTACTGAAGTTCTCTGTGAAACCTCCAATATTGTGAGACCCCAAATTATCTCCAGCAATGCAAAAAACCGATGCCTTAACAACATGCCCAGATATCACAAGCCCATTTGTCTCCAGTTCCTTGATATCTGACAGCATTGTGGAGAACACTTTGTCGTGGCCAAAATATTTAAAGTGTTCTTCCCTACACAAGAGCACAAGCTGCAAGTTTTCAACACTGGAACGATAAAACGGGTCAAGGTTGGCCAGTGTAAAGTAAACCCCAAGTATCTTGTATTTTTTTTTTGCTGACCCAAGAGGATTAACAACCTCGAAGGCATCTTGATACAGTATGAGCTTTATACTTATACCCGACTCCCTAAACAGTGTATTACTCTTGTAGACAGATCCATCTCTCACATCACTTAGAACATGTGCAGAAGTGTCATCTTCATGCTTTGTACATTCTTTCCACACAATTGGGTCTTTTAGCAAAGCCTGCAAAGTCTCTTTTATTGGGATATACTGAGCAAATTGTTCCTTTCGATTATCATCAGTGCCTAAACTAATAGTTTGAGGATGCACATAAGAGAAGTTTGTCTGAAAATATTGCTTTCTCAAATACTCAGTAGAGAGTGCAGGGCTACAGGATGCATGCAAGCTAGAATCATTTAAACTTGCCAGAACATCTTTTATTTCTGACTCTGTCAATCTCGTATTAGCTTGCAGGACACCTTTAAGCTGATTTATTGTGTACTGGTGACACACATCACTGAGACTATCTACTTGTTCCACAATCATCTGAATAGTGGATGAAGGTACAAGGTATTTGGCCTGTAACTTCATGTAAAACATACACAAATTTCTCATATATAGCCCTTTCATATCAGGTGGGTCCAGGATATCCTCAGGCTCGTCAATGCTTACATCTGACGGACTTTGAGCAACATCAAAAGACTGGCTTGGCACAGAATCAACAAGATACATAGCTGACACGTGCACAGATGTAGCTTTTTTATGATTTCTAGAAATGTGTGCAGTAAAAGAGGACCTCAATGAAAAGGCTTTGCCACAGCCTTTAAATGGGCACTTCACCTCTTCTTTCTTTGAAACATGCAACTTTAAATGATCTAAAAGATCTTTCAGATCAATGCATTGTTTCTGGCAATGTGGCTTTTCACATTTCAGTGGACCCTGTACGGTTTCACATTGTGACACGGATGACCGCCTATGGTGGCGCAACATATGACTTTTAAAGGAATTATACTTGGTAAACTTTGATTTGCACCCAATTACACAACAGGCATATTCACCATGTGCTTCATTTGTGTGTAATTTTTGATGATTTACATACCCTTTCACTGTTTCCATAGAAATGCCACATATAGGACATGTGAAAGCATTTAGAACACTTGCCATATTGCAAACTTACTTAATGTTTGAGCTTGAAGGCTTCCGACTGATCTCAGTTCCAGAAGTTCCAGATAGCTATTGTTCCAATTCCTGGTATTGAATCAAAAAACTGAAAAAAAAAAAAAAAAAAAAAAAAAATTAGTTTGCATAATATTTGTGCAAAATTACATTACAATAAATTGTAACACAGCAACATTGATTTTCTTTATTTAATTGAGTCTCAGATTCAGTCACAAAAAAATCAGTAACTTAGGCATTTCTGAAACAGTCACTCAGTGTTAAGCCTTTACAAATTGAAATAAAGTGTGTTTGTTTCTTAAACCTTTACAATGTGACCATCGAGCACCACACTACGAGTATTTTCCTTATGTCATTTTAGCTGTATATCAATTACACTAAATTTGCTGACTTTTTTTTTTTTGAGAATCGTGGATGCTTTTGCTAGAGACTGCTGTTAGTGTACCATTTGAAACCAAAGTCAACGTTGACTTATCACTTTAAGCCAAACAATTATCTTTTTCTAATAATTTTGACGATGTTTTGGGCCAGTTAATGCGCTTACGTGCGCAGCATATTTGAAAGCTGTTGCTAGCAGTGGTCAACTTTAGTTAGCTAACTTTTTTAGTTAGCCAGCCACGTGCCACACAGTCACGGCCACAAAAATACAAGCCAACACAAAGATAATGTTCTTAAAAATGCAACGTTAAATTGCGTTCAGGTAACGTTAACACAAAGCTAAAATGCATCTGCAACCTAGCTAATGTAACATCTGACATACATTAGTTGTTTTGTTTTCGGTCGTCAATCTTAATGTATACTCTAGCTATGTCAGTATTGCGTTGAATTTTTGAATGTGTCAGTAAATATTTTCGACGTTACCTCTCACAACTGTTGCTTCCTCGAAAACAGCAGAATAGTTCACCAGCGCGCCGCCGTCTTCACTCTTCATCATGTCGCGCGCTTCTTTCTGCGTGCGCCACCAACGTAGCAGAGGTGTCAATTCTGATTGGCTTAGATAATTATTGCCGTGAAAATGATTTGCTGAACACAGAGGTTGGTGATTTGTCTTTTGCATTGGTTTTCGTAGCTTATTATTTAAATTGCAACGGTCTTTTTTTAAAACAGCTAAACTTACCATACCATACCAACTTTATTTGTTAAGCACTTTACAACAACTAAAGTGTTGTCCAAAGTGCTGTACAGAAAAATAAACATAAGTACAATTAATACGCACACAATAAAAGCATTCAAAGTAACAAATTAAAACAAGCAAATAAAGTCGACATCTTAGGTGTCAAAAGCCAAAGAGAAAAGATGGGTTTTAAGACTGGTTTTAAAAACAAAAAAAAGAAGAGGCCTGCTTAACACAAGTCGATAGATATACTTTTAACTAGGATATCTCTATTTCTAACAGATCTCTGATAATCTGTGACAAGCTAAGGGGTGTCAGAAATTAACACAGTTGTTACAGTATTTCATGTGTTAAAAGAGGCCAGCAGGTTAATAAAAAAATCACTTTATTTTTACAGTTAGTTTCGTTAAAATTATCATTGAAAATATGTTTAAAAACAGATATATACTGTATTCCATTTATACAAAGTTTCTCTGTTAAATTACGTTACACATGTCAATATACAGTTTTTTTTTGTAATTTCATTAAAACATTTCTGTAATTTAAAAAAACAGGGAAAACACTGTAAAATTTATTGGCAAAAACTGTAAAAAAATATTTATTTTTTACAGTGTAGAATCTGGAGGTACTTGCATTTTTCCTGTTTTTAGGGGATTCCCTTTGTTGTGGTCTTTGCAGAAAGGGGTTTCCCAAGGTTGTTGATTGGCTGGAGGCTCAGTAGTCACTCAAAGTGACATTTTGGGTGTTGGCAGAAGGATGGTGTGGAGTCAGCGAGCTGGTTGAAGATTTCAAGCAAGCACAGTCGGAGTTGGACTCGGAGACATGGCTTTGCAGCAAAACTTAACTCAGAACACGAAACTCTCAATGGAAAATAAAATAATTGAAGTAAAGAAGGAAAGAAAGAAGGTGACGAGACTAGATGGCTTTTCTCTTCATGGTGTATACTGTAGAGCAGTGGTTCCCAAACCTGTCTTGGAGGCCCCCCTGCCCTGCACCTTTTGTATGTCTCCCTTATCTAACACACCTGATTCCACTCATCAGCTCGTTAGTAGAGACGGCAAGAACTAAATTAGGTTTGTCTGATTAGGGAGACATACAAAATGTGCAGGGCAGGGGTGCCTCCAGAACAGGTTTGGGAACCATTGCTGTAGAGAATCAGCTGGCATGCAAGCCAGAGCAGCGGCAAAAGGCAATGGAAAAAGAAGCAGCATAAAGCATGGCTAAAAGCAAAAAGCAAAATTTGTTGGTGTCCTGAGTTTTTAAACTCGGCTGTTGGACACATCCCAAATGGTGCCTTGACCAATTAGACATTGTCTTAGCTCAGGGTGTTACTATGTTTCCCCTCCCAATACATAAATCAACATGTTATCTTATTAGACACATGGTCCGATTTTGCCGCTCTTGCAGAGTATAATTTGGAGAAAGGTTTCTATAACAAGAATCTGATACATTTTAGAAAGAATTGGTTGGTAGGTGCGCTTCAAGAAAGAATTTTCAAACTCACACATACCAAACCGCTAAATTATTCAATAGTTATTCAAGAGACATACACAATGAGTGATTAGGACATGACAGTCAAATGTGTGGGTTACATACATAGTATGGAGTTATGTATAGAAATGATTAGTTGCTCATAAGTCCTTTTAGCATCATTTAGGTGCATAGATACATGTAAAGGCAGTCTCTGTGTCGTTCTGTGAACATGAGGACGTGTTCTGTTAAGAACAAAGGTCAAAAGGGTTTAGAAGGAATCTCAGTCGGGTTCTTGTCTGCTAGGTGGGGGAAGTCAATCTGAGGAAGTCTTTAGCTCGTGATTTCTATCATGGGTTTACGTGTCTCTTTGACCATTAATCTTTGTTCTTGCACCAAAATTGACAATCTCTTTCCTGATTTGGGATTATCAATAAGTGTTCTTTTGTGTACTTCAGGCTAGCTGGTGCTAGGATCTGATTTACGATCATCCATGTTGTCTTGGGCCTTGTAGCTGCACTGGTCTAATGAAATGATAGCCAAGCTTTATACAGATGTTTTTTGCTGTTTATTTGTGTCTCTGTCTCTCTCTTTTCAGCAGACACCGTGAAAACTACAAGAAATAAAGCATATAATGTTCAAAATATGCATTTCTCAGTCCTTTTTCTCAGTCTCTCATTCAAATGTCAGCTGATATGCAAGTGAACATGTGTGACAAATCTGAATCCTTGTCACGGTGCACACACGAGGGAGGATACAGGAACACGCAGACGAGGACTTAAACTCAAATAATAGTCTTTAATGACATCAAGGCAGGACTCAGAGACAAGATACACTGGGAAGTAACGAGTAGACCAGACAAAATCAAAAGACAGGAACTAAATACACAGGGTAATTAACACATAATCACATAAACACGGCTGGAACATACTTAAACTCATAATCACACTAGACGAGGACAGGAAACAAACCAAATATGGACACAAGAGGTGGGAACACATGACAGAGGACTGACATTACTCCCCCCTCCCGAAAGGCGTGACCCACGCCGTAACAGTTCCACCGGGGAGGGGAGGGGAGGGGGGGTGGGCGCTCTGGAGGCCCCTCAAGACAGACACGGACAGGAACACAGGACGGGGACCTCCAGAGCGGAACAGACAATTCAGAGGCCATGGCGGAGCTGGCAGCTCTGGAGGCCATGGCGGTGCAGGGAGCTCAGGAGGCCATGGCAGGTGGTCCTCGTGGCCGTGGCCTCGTTCCCCTCGGCCCGGCCCCTACAGCCGGAACCCTTTTACCCCCCAAAAAAATTTCCCTGGGGAAGTTAGGGGCCCTCACAATGTTCCCTCAGCTTCCGCCTCTACTTCCACAACATGGGGGCAGGCGGCTAGAATGGCCTCCGCGGCCACAACAAGAGGAGCCGCCTGCCCCGGACAAGTCTCCGTGGACCCGACAAGACATGACTGATTAAAACTGCTCCTGTGGACACAACACGACTTAAAAACGGCACTCCTGGCCGTAACAGGTGGACTAGATCCACGGGGCTAGGGTTAGCGGCGGCCAGCGGGCATGAGTCAGCACCGATCCGGCAGGCTTGAGTCAGCGGCGATCCGGCGGGCTTGAGTCAGCGGCGATCCGGCGGGCATTGAGTCAGAGGCGGGCCGGTGACGTGATCTCCCGCGAACGGCGCGCCTGGGGGAGCGGCAACCCGGGAACTAGGCAACCCGCCGGCGGGCTTGGGAGAGCCACCGCCGGCGGCGGATATCTCCCGCGATCGGCGGGCATGAGGGCTCGCGCCCAGTGGACTCGCGGCACTCGCGGCGATCCCGCCAAACTCCCACGCCGACTTGCAGCGGGCTAAGGCAGGATGACTCGCGGCGACTTCCTTGCCGTGGGACAAACAGACAAAACTCAGGAACAAATAAAACCTCTCAAAAAACGAAAACAAATCGAGGTGAAGGGGCGCCGCTTACGGTTAGGTCTGGTCTTCTGTCACGGTGCACACACGAGGGAGGATACAGGAACACGCAGACGAAGACTTCAACTCAAATAATAGTCTTTAATGACATCAAGGCAGGACTCAGAGACAAGATACACCGGGAAGTAACGAGTAGACCAGACGAAATCAAACTCAAAAGACAGGAACTAAATACACAGGGTAATTAACACATAATCACATAAACACGGCTGGAACATACTTAAACTCATAATCACACTAGACGAGGACAGGAAACAAACCAAATATGGACACAAGAGGCGGGAACACATGACACACACGACAGAGGACTGACAATCCTATTTACACATAACATAATTTACGTAAACTGATATAAAACAACATTATACACAAAATGAAACATATTTAAAGATGAATTACCGTGTGTGCCCTCTTAGACCATGCAGATAAAGGAACTCGTTTTCAGGCTGTATACCACTCACGTTTCTCTGCATCAATGTTAGATTGACCCATAATGCAATGGTCCCGCGCTCAACATATGACCTGTTACACTTCAATAGTAACTCTTTCTTAAAGAACCCCTAACTTTAAACATTTTAAGGGAGCACTTTTTCTACTTATTACACTGTGAAGATCACATTCATACATTTTAGTCAAGTGTTTTAAACGATGAATGAACTCAAATTGATATGAATTTATAACAGAAACATTAATGCACAACTCTGTGAAAATATGTCTTTGACAATAAATTATACAATAAATTTAGTAATTTCTTAAACCAAATATTAGAACCATATATCATTGACTCTTGGTTCAAGACTACTAGATTAACTTGTGACACTTAAAAGTCTCAAGATTAGACAACACATCAGATTGAATTGTTCTCTATGAATACCACTAATTTATGAATAGGACGTTCAAGAATTTATGGATTAGTCAGCTGTTGACCATTTTTCCCTAACTTCCTATTTCCTATTTGAATTTTGGCCTTTCGCACCAGTCCGTCTTCATCTGCACAAACATCAAGCACTCATCCAAGTCTCCATTTATTGCGGGGAAGCTCTTCCTCTTTGACAATGACAACATCTCCAACCTTTACGTTTAGTCTTGGAGAGTGCCACCATTTTGTGAGGGTGATGTTTTACTCCAAAATTGCTGTGTCAGATATTGTACTCTGTGCCACCTTTTTCTCGCATACAGGTCCTTTGGCGCAAATTTCCCAGGTGGAGGCAGAGGGACAGAGGATTTCATGGTGAGTAAATGGTTTGGGGTAAGTGGCTCTAGCCCCTTGGGATCATTGATGGTATCTGTGGTGAGTGGGTGGCTATTTATGATTGACATGGCTTCATAGAAGAAAGTTCTCAAGGAAGCATCATCCAGTCTTCCTGCGCTATGAGAAAGGACCCAGCTTAGAACTCTTCTAATTGTTCTGATCTGCCTTTCCCAAACCCCTCCCATGTGACTGGCATCAGGTACGTTCAAAATGAAGTCACATTGTTTCTGGGATACGTAAGCAGTTAATCTCTCCTTGTCTAATTCTTCCAAAGCCATTGTCAGCTCGTTTTTCGCCCCAACAAAATTTGTCCCTTTATCTGATCTGATTTCTCTTACAGCTCCATGGATAGCTATGAAACATCGCAAGGCAGTTATGAAGGCATCAGTGGTGAGATCTTCCAGCATCTCTATGTGGATTGCTCTTGAGGAGAAACAGGTGAATATGAGACCATATCTCTTATGCTCTTTCTGCCCTTGCTTGCAGAGAAATGGCCCAAAGCAATCCATCCCACAGTATGAGAATGGTGGAGTGGGGTCAACGCGGTTAGCAGGTAGATCAGCCATCATCTGTGTCTCTGTTGGTCTGCGAGCTCTCCTGCATGTAACACATTGCTTAATGTGGTTCACCACAACTTTGCTGCCACCGACAACCCAGTAACCATTTGCGCTCAATTCATTAAGGGTCTGTCCTCTGCCTTGGTGCAGAGTCTTTTCATGGCAGTAGTCAACGATGAGACGGGTAATCACGCTATCTCTTGGAAGGACTGCTGGGTGCTTCAAGTCAAGAGGTAAGGAAGCTTTCTCCAATCGCCCTCCCACCCTGAGAACACCATCTTGCAGTACTGGCTCAAGTTGGAACAACGGATGACTATGTGGCAATTTGCCATGTCTCAGTATTTGTATCTCATCTTTGAAGGCATCCCTTTGTGCCAATTTTACAAGATTGATGCTGGCATTTCTCATTTCTCATCTTCGACATTTATGGGTTTAACTGCCTTGTCTCTTGCTAATTGCTGGATTCGAGTGACAACTTTCAATGCAGTGTGCCATAAAAATTAAAATTAAAATTATTGTCATTTGCTACCTCTGTTTGTAGCACTTGCGTTGTCCTGATTTCAGGATTACCAATCAGAAGCTCTGGAGTCATTTTGATGTGACAATTTTTCTTTCCCAGAGAAACTTGAGTCCAGTGAGCCAATTCGAATTGATCAACTCCGACATCTTGAGGCCCCTGGATGCGTGATCTGCAGGATTTTGTTCGGTGTCTATATAATGCCACTGGGCATTAATCAGAGTGGTTTCTCTGATTCTTTGGACTCGATTCGCTATGAAAACGTGAAACCTACGGGCTTCATTGTTAATGTAGCCTAAGACTACTTTTGAATCAGTCCAAAAATATTCTTGGTCAATTTTGAGCTCCAGCTCCTCCTTTAACATGCTACTGACCACTGAAGAGATAACCGCTGCTGTTAACTCAAGCCTGGGTATAGTCTCGATTTTGGTGGGTGCAACCCTTGCCTTGCCAATGACAAAGGAGCAGTGCACTTTGTCTTCACTCAACACTCGAATATATGAGCACTGACCATAGCCATGGCTACTCGCATCTGAAAAGTGATGGAGTTTGATCCTCTGAACAGTCCCTAGATGTTCAGGAGCAAAACATCTTGCAATCTGGAGATTCTTCAATTCATTTAGCCAGCTAGTGCATTCTGGCATTAACTCTTTGGGGAGTGGGTCATCCCATTCAATGCCCCTTTGGCACATCTCCTGTAGTACTTTCTTTCCTAATGAAAGGAAGGGAGCCAGGAAGCCTAATGGATCAAACACAGATGCAAACGTGGGAACGTTCAAGTGGAATGAAGTCTCTGGTATAGGAAGGTGGCAAACTGATTAAGCCATGGGAGGAAAACCCCCTAACTCTGAGCCCACTAACTCTTTCACTTTGAATAACAGAATCCTTTCCCATCATTGTGGTAAGCTTTAACTTGACTGGCTCTGAAATTGCTCCTATCCTCTCACATACCTCTTGATCCACGAAGGTGTTGCTGCTCTGTGTATCCAGAAGGGCATAAACTAAGGTCTCTCTTTCAGGAGTGGAAGTTGAAGAAATCCGTACAGGCACTATCATGGATGTACTCCCACCATCGCCACTGTCTACGCAACAGGAAAGGGAAGACATGTTTTGTTCTGCTTGCATAGCATGAGAAAATGTGACTGCTGCAGAAGAAGGGCGGTCTTCATGAAACTTGAAACTGAAGGCACAGTGTTAACTTTATTGGATCTGTTTGAATCCACTGAGTTGCTTACTCCAACACTGTATGTCTTTGACTCTATTCTTGATTTATCTGATGCTTTCACATTAGTGATGAATGCATTAGCCTTTGAGCGCTTAACTTCTCTAGATGCCTTTTCTTCAGAGAGCTTCAGGGCATGAAAGGAGGTTACAGGGTTGCATACTATTTCTGCTTCTTGCGCCACGAAATCAGCAAACTCTTTGAAACTAGGGTATTCCTCCAATTGTCTCAGCTGCATTGTTACATGCCGATTCCAACGAGACGTCATCCAGTCAGGGAGTTTTTGTAGCATTTTCTGATTCTCCTCACAGTCGTTTAACACCTGAAGCCCTTTAATGTGTGGCATGGCATTGCTACAGGCTGTCACAAAATCACTGAATTGTCTCAATTTAACTGACTCTCTCAAGCCAATCTTTGGCCAGTTATTCAGTTTTTCTCTGAATGCACGCTGGATTGCAAATGGATGGTCATACCGAGAATTCAGTGCTTCCCATGCTTGATCATAGGCTTCATCGTCCTTTCTGTAGAAGCTTCCTTCCAATACAGACTATGCCTCACTGCTGACATATTTTTGTAGGTAGCACAACTTATCAGCTGGATTTGTGCATCACCGTTCAATTAATGCCTTGAAACTTGTTCTCCGCTCTAAGAACTTAAGTGGGTCCCCTGTGAAAACTGAGGGCTCGGGTGCAGGAAGTCTGCTGAGAACCATTGTGTCATGTAAGGCTTGTACAATTGATGATGCTTCACCATTACTACAGTCTCTTTGTTCCTTGTTATCGTTCTTACATGCTTGTTCTTTTTTAATTTCCTTAGGAGATACTAAAGGGCAATTGGCTACCTCACTGCTTGCTGCTATACTATCATTACAGGACTCACTTGAGTCAGCTTCAGAGTATACCTTGAGCTTTGCAGCTATTACCTGAAGATCTCTCTGATTCTCCAGTCTTTTAAGTTCTAGCCTTTGAGTTGCAATAGCCTCCTCCATCTTTATCTCTGCCTGCTTAGCAGCCAACCGTACGGCACACTCTGCTCTTTTTGCATCTAATGAGCAGCTTGAACGGTGACTACGAATAGACTTGGAGCTTGTAGACGAAAATATTGACTGAGCATACTCTTTGTCAAGCACCATATGAATTCTTGCATCTTCTGCATTAACATCAAATTCCTCTAGCCCCACTTCACTCAATCGCATTTTCATCAGCCCCATCAAATCTGCAGTCACTGCTGTACAGGAATCCATTTTTCTTCTAATCTCAGTAGAAGGAATTGATTGAGATCTTATAAGTTCATAGACATTTTTCACTTGACTTTCCATTCCCTCTACACTATCCATCAGGTCACTTAAGTCTTGGTCAGAGCACTCACCCTTAAGTTTGGTACGTGTGGCTTTAACTTCTTCTTTCCAGCTTTCATACAACTTGATGAATTTACTCTTCTTTTGAGAAACTTCTTGCTGCTTGCTTTAAGCTCCTGCATTTTTGGAGTTAACTTTCTCTCTCGTGAGGATTTCCTGGTTTCATCTCTTCTTGAAGTGGCAGCAGTAGGTTCTGTCATTGCTGTTTGAAGTGACTGTATATTAGAGTGAACATCACCTATGAGTGACTCTAATCTTTCCCTTTCAACATCATTAGTTTGACATTTTAGTTGTTCGTTTAACCTAGTCAACTCTGCTTGAATGGTCTCAATTTGCTCACTTGATTCACCACATTGTGATTTTTCTCCATGGACTGACATTGTAAATGTTTACCAAAACACTTTAGTACATGGTTACGTAACTATTACTCTCAGATAAAAAGTACTCTTAACACCATTCACAACAATGTCACTACTAAAGCATAAATCAATTAAAGCAGTATACAACACTTTTCTTTTTTTTCTTTTCTTTTTTGTCCATAGAGATGTAGATGTAGCAGGCACGTGCAGAAGGGGGGGTGGGGTGGGGTGGGGTGGTGGGGGGGGGGCTTTGGGGGCTCAAGCCCCTGCCCTTTTTCAAAATTATCCAAAAGTGCCCCTCTCAGACAAATAGCAATGATATTGTAGTCAATAAAACAAAATGTATTTGAATTATAATTAACATGACAATGTGCTCAAAACGGTAACTAATCACTCAAAAGTCAGAAAATTCCTGTTTATTTTTACATATCTGTCAATCTGAGGCGTTACTATGGGTTGCGTGCGTTTTGCTTGACCGACTGATAGCCTATTCCACAGTCTGTTCGGAAACCGAGGCTCTCCAGCCATATATGGTTCTTTCAGTGAGTGGGTCGACGGAAGGAAAAAAATAAACCAAACAATGTTTTAAACTTTTTTTCATCAATAATCAAAGTTAGTGTGTCGATTTAATAAAAAAATCAATATATTATATATTTTAGAATATTACATAATTCATCAATGCCCGTTTGTCATGTCACCAACCAATCATGATCTGGCACATTTCATTGGACAATTATGTGAAGTGGAGCAGTCATTTTCCGTTCTTATTCATAAATCGATTTTATAAATCAAATTACAGGTGCATCTCAATAAATTAGAATGTCGTGGAAAAGTTCATTTATTTCAGTAATTCAACTCAAATTGTGAAACTTGTGTATTAAATAAATTCAATGCACACAGACTGAAGTAGTTTAAGTCTTTGGTTCCTTTAATTGTGATGATTTAGGCTCGCATTTAACAAAAACCCACCAATTCACTATCTCAACAAATTAGAATACTTCATAAGACCAATAAAAAAAACATTTTTAGTGAATTGTTGGCCTTCTGGAAAGTATGTTCATTTACTGTATATGTACTCAATACTTGGTAGGGGCTCCTTTTGCTTTAATTACTGCCTCAATTCGGCGTGGCATGGAGGTGATCAGTTTGTGGCACTGCTGAGGTGGTTTGGAAGCCTAGGTTTCTTTGACAGTGGCCTTCAGCTCATCTGCATTGTTGGGTCTGGTGTCTCTCATCTTCCTCTTGACAATACCCCATAGATTCTCTATGGGGTTCAGGTCAGTCGAGTTTGCTGGCCAATCAAGCACAGTAACACCATGGTCATTGAACCAGCTTTTGGTACCTTTGGCAGTGTGGGCAGGTGCCAAGTCCTGCTGGAAAATGAAATCAGCATCTCCATAAAGCTTGTCAGCAGAAGGAAGCATGAAGTGCTCTAAAAATTTCCTGGTAGATGGCTGCGTTGACTGTGGACTTCAGAAAACACAGTGGACCAACACCAGCAGATGACATGGCAGCCCAAATCATCACTGACTATGGAAACTTCACACTGGACTTCAAGCAACATGGATTCTGTGCCTCTCCACTCTTCCTCCAGACTCTGGGACCTTGATTTCCAAATGAAATGCAAAATGTACTTTCATCTGAAAAGAGGACTTTGGACCACTGAGCAACAGTCCAGTTCTTTTTCTCCACAGCCCAGGTAAGATGCTTCTGACGTTGTCTCTGGTTCAGAAGTGGCTTGGTAGCCCTTTTCCTGAAGACGTCTGAACGTGGTGACTCTTGATGCACTGACTCCAGCTTCAGTCCACTCCTTGTGAAGCTCTCCCAAGTGAATCAGCTTTGCTTGACTGTATTCTCAAGCTTGCGGTCATCCCTGTTGCTTGTGCACCTTTTCCTACCCAATTTCTTCCTTCCAGTCAACTTTGCATTTAATATGCTTTGATACAGCACTCTGTAAACAGCCACACCTTTCAGTAATGACCTTCTGTGACTTTTACCCTCTTTGTGGAGGGCGTCAATGTTCGTCTTCTGGATCATTGCCAAGTCAGCAGTCTTCCCCATTATTGTGGTTTCAAAGAACAAGAGATACCCAGAATTTATACTGTATGGATGGTCATTTATTGAAACTCAAATGTAAATATTCTAATATTTTGAGATACTGATTTTTGACTTTCATGAGCTGTAAGCTCTAATCATCAAAATTAAAACAAAAAAAAAACTTTTGAAATGTTTTACTTTACATGTAATGAATCTAAAATATATGAAAGTTTCACTTTTTGAAATAAGTTACAAGAAAAAATGAACTTTTTCACGACATTCTAATTTATTGAGATGCACCTGTGTATATATATATATATATATATATTTTTTTTTACATTGCCCCTATTTTACATTTGAGCCCCTGCCCCTGAGGGACTCTCTGCACGTCCCTGAGATGTAGCACAGTCAAACCTGCAGTTAACGGCAGAGCATAACTCTTCTGCTTGAAACAACGATGGAATAAACACTATACTCTGAAGCCTGTAGAAAGGATACTTGCAAGGCTGTAGTCTACACAGATGAATGTCGCCCTCTACTGGTCGGGTCGCGGTACTTTCCTCGGCTGTGACAGCTGTTAAACGACAAGCCTCTTCTCTGACACGTTCTCTGCCCACGTGATGCTGCCGCGATCATTTCCTCCTTTACTCCAACGTGTTTTCCCACGCGATGCTCCTGCGATCTTGCTTTCTCTTCTGATGCTACGCCTTTTCTCTCCACCTCTTCTGTACGCGATGCACCTGCGATCTTGCTTTCTTTTCTTATCCGACCGGTACCATTCCACACTTTTACGTTTTCACTGTAGCTGCACTCGTCTAATGAAATGATAGCCACGCTTCATACAGATGTCTTTTGCTGTTTATTTGTGTCTCTGTCTCTCTCTTTTCAGCAGACACAGTGAAAACTACAAGAAATAAAGCATTTAATATTCAAAATATGCATTTCTCAGAGTCCTTTTTCTCAGTCTCTCATTCAAATGTCAGCTGATATGTAAGTGAACATGTGCGACAAATCTGAATCCAATGACATCGCTATTTACACATAACATTGTTTACGTAAACTGATATAAACAACATTATACACAAAATGCAACATATTTAAAGATGAATTACCGTGTGCGCCCTCTTAGACCATGCAAATAAAGGAACCCGTTTTCAGGCTGTATACCACTCACGTCTCTCTGCATCCATGTTAGATTGACCCATGATGCAATGGTCCCGCGCTCAACATGTGACCTGTTACGTTTCAATAGTAACTCTTTCTTCTTCTTCTTCTTCTTCTTCTTTTGTGTTTAATGGCGGTTGGCAAACCAGCTTAAGGTGCATTTCCGCCACCTACTTGGATGGAGTATGAGGCCTCGATGAACGAAAGTATTATATACTATTTAAAAAAACAAACAAACTAAATTCTTCTAATCAAATCAGTATCTCTCAAATATTTTAGAAGAAAATCATAAACCCTTAACTGTTTCTGTGCATTCTGAAATATATTCTTAACTGAAATGTCATTGATTTCCATATCTCTTAGTTTTTCAACAAACTGCTTTCTTTGACTATTATATGCCTCACAATGTAAGATCACATGTTCAATTGTTTCTGTTATTCCACAGTTATTGCAGCAATCTGACTCACTTTTTCCTATTATATGCAATGAATAATTAAGGTTAGAGTGTCCTATACGGATCCTGGTTATAACAGTATCTTCTCTTCGGTTTCCATATACCTTTATAAGTGTTTATCAACACTTTATGTTGAATGCTAAATAGGTGTCTCCCTTTTGACTCTTTATTCCATACATTTTGCCACATACTTCCAACTGCTGTTTTAATAATACCTGTTACTTCTGTTTTACTTAAAGGAATTTCTATGTCAATCTCTTCTTTTCTCAATGCTGATTTAGCCAGCTTATCCACCTCCTCATTCCCTTCTACACCTACATGGGCAGGTATCCATAGAAACTCTACTCTTACTCCTGTTTGATTTACTCTATATAAATTTTGTAAAATTTCATAGAGTATATCCTGTCTAGCTGCTGATTTCTCACTATTTAAACTGTTTAATACCGAGTATGAGTCTGAACAAACTACTACACTTATAGGATTAATTTCTTCCAGTAACTCTTTCTTAAAGAACCCCTAACTTTAAACATTTTAAGGGAGCACTTTTTCTACTTATTACACTGTGAATATCACATTCATACATTTTAGTCAAGTATTTTAAATGATGAATGAACTCAAATTGATATGAATTTATAACAGAAACATTAATGCACAACTCCGTGAAAAAATGTCTTTGACATTTACAGGTCTCTTTGTGGAATTCGGCTCCTCGTGTTTGAACAATGTTCTAATCATTACATTTACATTTACATTTACATTTAATCATTTAGCAGACGCTTTTATCCAAAGCGACGTTCAAATGAGGAGAACAATAGAAGCAATCAGACCATCGAGAGAGCAACAGTATACAAGTGCCATGACAAGTCTCAGTTAGTCTAGCACAGTACACGTAGCTAGGAATTTTTATTTTTTATTTTTTTATTAAATAGAATAGGTAAGTGTTAGTATTAGTTAGTCAGGTGCTGGCGAAAAAGATGTGTCTTTAGATGTTTTTTGAAAATGGCTAAAGACTCAGCTGTTCGAATTGAGATCGGGAGGTCATTCCACCAGCTGGGCACAGTCCAGGAAAAGGTCCGTGAGAGTGATTTGGTACCTCTTTGGGATGGCACCACAAGGCGTCGTTCACTAATCAAATCTTAAATTGTCTGATTCACTCTGATACGCTACACATGCATTCTCTGTTTTCTCATATACAGTTTGAATACTGTCCTCATTAATTTGTACTATGTACTATGTTCATCTGTACCAGTGGGGATTTCTTTAAGACTGCAAGGGAAGCTCGGCTTCCCCTATAATGTAAAAAAAATAATGGTCAAATATGTACTATTGTGTTAACATTTTATTGACTAAAAATGCATTAGAACACGTTCATCTCGAAGATGAGTTCGTTCAAAATCAGCTACATATAGCAGGTCGGCTGACTCTATTTCCTTCTCATACATTCCCGTAGCGTCACAGTGTATTTATCTGTTGAAGCCTAGCGTCCATTGACTTCAATGGGGCTGCTTTGAACAGTTTTTTTCAGTGCTTCGAAACTAGACGGTCATTGGATAAATGCTGCGATTATGTCCCACCCACGGACGCTCAGCATCTCTGGGGGTGAATGGAGGAGTGGGCTGGCCTGGACTCCAGGCTTCTGCGTGATGATTGGAGGGTTTGTCGAAAGACTGCATCTCCTTTTGATTGACAGCGATTTTGTACTATAAAAAGTTGCTGACGCTGAAGCTATTTGAGCTCAGTCCCATAGCGGATTTTGCAAGTGTAGTCGAAAGACAAACTGCTGCAACCTATTTCTTGGTATTTGCTTGGCGAAATTGCTAGCCAATTTTCATCATACATTTCACACAATTATACACCACATTCCTTGTTTCAGTTTAACCTAATTCCCACATTTCCTCCGTCGAGTTTAATATCTTTTTTTTTAGATCGTTTGTTCATTCATTCATTCATTCAATTATGATGGCCTCCTGCAGACATTTGATAACATCATTGCAGATATGACAATAGATGATGATACACTGGATTGTGCCAAAGGCTTTGTGAGGAAACTGGAGGATTTTGAGTTTGTGTTCATGTTGTACACATATGAAGAAATCTTCTCTGAGACTGATGTGGTCTTTGATATTGTCCAGCAGAGGGTGATGGATGTTCTTTACTGCAAGAAACTAATTGAGTCTCTTCTTGCATTTGTCAAAGAGAAGAGGTCAGAAGGGGCTTTCCAAGCTGTTTATGCCAAAGCAGCAGATCTCACATCAGACCCACGAGATGAGCACATGAGAAAGCGCCGTCTGACCCAATTGCAGGATCCCCAAAATCTGTACATGGCCATCCTTGATAACATCTTGGAGCAGATTCCTCGACGTTTTTCAAATTTGGAAAGTATGCTCTTCTTAGAATTAGTCAATCCAAGGAAATTTGGTGACATGAGACAAGTATTTCCAGAGGAGGCCTTCCAAAGTGTCCTGAAAAGTTATGGCTATCACTTTGATTCAGGGAGACTGAGGTCTGAAATTCAAGTCCTGTATTCAGATCAGGACTTGCAGGGTAACAGGGGAAAGCTGTGTGATTACTTGGTGTTCCTTAAAGACATGGAGTTGGACAGTGCAATGCCTCAGCTTTACAAACTGTTCTCATTAGTGGCAACAATTGGAGCTACATCTGCAGGTGTAAAAAGGAGCTTCTCCTGTTTAAAGCGGCTCAAGTCCTACAACCGTAACACAATGGGCCAAGGCCGTTTAAGCAGCCTAGCTCTGCTGGCCATTGAGAGGACACTGGTCAAGTCACTGGAAAAGACGCCTAGTTGGTACGACAGGGTCACAGAGCATTTTCTTGAAAAGGAACATTTTTATGATGTAGGACGAAAATGAGCTTCCCCTCTTTGAAAGACCAGCAGCCGCCACTGATCTGTACCTACAGCATTGTTTGGGGTAAAAGCCCCCACTGCAGCACCACCATGCAACACACCAGGGGCCTCATTTATAAAATGTTGCGCAGAAACCATCCTAAATTTGTTCTAAGATCATTTCGCAAAAGTGCGTAAGTGCGATTCAGAGAAAACGAATGTGCGCACAAAAACACGTGCGTACGCCTCTCTTCCAGATGTGACGTTTATAAATCGCAAATGATCTTGAAATTGTGCGCAGCTGACTGGTGTCAGATCTCCGCCTTGTAAACGCCCCCTAATTAATATCATTATCATATAAAAGAGCACACGCCAACATCCGAATTTATATGCTTGAGAATGACGAGCACAAAGAAAAAAAAAAACTTTACTGAGTCTGAAATTGAGGTCCTGCTGGCGGAGGTAGAGGTTCGTGCAGGGACGCTTTTTGGGAGTCTCTCCAGTGGGCTTTCACACAAAACAAAATTTGTGGCATGGCAGTGTGTAGCGCAGGCTGTGAACGAGGTAGGGGGGCAGCAAAGGTCCCTAAAAAATTAAATTACAGTCCAAAAAACGCGTTGTCTTCTCATTGCACGGTTTGCAATATTTTCAAGAAGCGCTAATGCTGCCATTCTGCTTCTTGCAAACTACTACTTCATAGGCCATTTTATAGGCCATAGATGCATAGGAATTATTAACATGCGTGGATCCAAATTATTTCATAATGTGTAATTATTCTTTGGACAAACAATGTGTGTTGTTATATTTTTTTTCTATTGACTATTATCAAAATTACTACTAGAAACAACAGAAATAATAATAATAATAGTAGTAGTGGTAGTAGTAGTAGTAATTATTAAACAATAAGGTTTCCAAAAGTAAGAATAAACTACGAATTCAAGTAAAATTTTCAGTCATCTTATAAAAAGTGAGCCATCCTACTTTTAAAATCACTTGCTATGACAACTAATAAAAAGTGTAGTATTACAAAATTCTAGCAAAACTTTTTTTTTAAAAAACATTATAGAAAGAAAAATTTGATGTTTCATATCATAATAAAATAAATTATTACACGATTATGGTCTCAGGTCTGAAAAAACCTGCATGTGATTTGGAATTTCTTTATATTTACAGTTTACTAATGCTGCTCAAATGTGCCATTAATGTACTGACACAAAAATATCTAGTGTATTTTATACAAATATAACTGATGTAAATGACAAAAACAAAGTTTAAGGCTGATGTCTCTATTCATTTTCACAGAAGCAAAGCAGCAGATGTTATAAATAAAAACAGTTAACAATGTTATTGAATAAAATATATTAAAACCGTTATTGAACGACATATTCTTATAGGCTACACAGACAAAACGGTTGGAGATGTGTTTATGCATTTTATTTTATTTTTTTATTTTATTTTACGCAATAGTAGTAAAACAAGACGTCGCCAGTTCTCTTGTAAAATAAAATAATAAAAAACAACAACAAAGAATAAACTGTGTAGCCTAGAATGCGAGTAAACAACTCTCAACATTAGGCTACTAAAAAGGTCAGTTTAATCTCGCAAAAACTCCCGTTAATAAAAAATTTGACTACACTGCACAATTAATCTCTCACACTGCATCTTTGTTGTTTATGATGAATTCGGTGCTTGCACGTACACCGCTTTTATTAGCTATTCAAATAGCTGCAGTACTCTGACTTTGCCACAAGGAAAAGTGCGTACGTCTTCTCAGACCTTGACGTGGCGGTAAGCACTTTTCCACGTCAAAGACCGTCTTTATAAATATGAGCTTTGGCGTGGATTTAAGCGTACGCACACTCTAAGATCAAATCTGAGCGTACGCACGCTTTATAAATGAGGCCCCAGGTGGGCCTCAGGTAAAATCTTTACCAAGTAATTTGTTTCAATAATGAAATGTAAAATTCATGTACAATTTACAGCCTTAAGGCTGGAAACACATTCTTTTATACCAACTGCTTTCTTGGAGGGTGGCCAATGCAAACTGCATTCCCACAGACAATGAAAAATAGTACCAAAATATTTTTTATACTTCAAACAGTTAGGTGACACCTGTTTGTTAATTTGCTACATAATATATGGTGACATTAAAACTGCATTTCTCATAAATGTTAACTGGTGGTTTAATAATGTTTTTCCATGAAACAGAATCAATACCATACCCAATGTTTTACTCCAAGGTTTCTGAAGATCAGTAAACGTATTCTGCCTTATGCTCATATAACACTGAGTGAAATTTAGATCTAAACTTTTGAGTGTCTGCACTACAAAAAAAATGTCCAGAAAATGGATAGAATTTCCAATGGAGAGTCCATCATTCCTAGTACTAACATAATATCTAACTTGTAAATATTTATAGAATGTCATGAATGTCATGTCATGAATTCCCCTTTGTAGAAGAGATCATATATATGATTTATACCAGCTTGTTTCCATGAGAAAAAATATGCTCTCATTTTAGGACACATGACCAGAATGTTCTACCAACGAGGAGAGAATAGATTAGGTTCCCCTTCAGGAACTCGAGCTGCATCGAAAAGCTATGGGAATGCCTTCAGTGTGACCACGGTCTGAATCACTTGTGTAATCAGTCCAATGGATGGGCGAGACTTCACGGGCGGGGTGACGTAGAGACCAGGAAGCTTAAAAGCACATGCTGTGGATACAGCGGCAGCGTTCTGTCATTCAGCAAGCGCTCTGTGTGTGTCAGTCTTATTTATTGTTGTCTGTCCTAAGCATTCACATTATCTTCCAAAGCGAGTCAGAAAAGCAGACATAAGGGCGAGAGCAAACACCGCTATGGACTGTGTGTTCCTCCCTGTCCTCGCTATATCACGGACGGGGATACACACAGTTTATGCGTGGTTCGTTTGGGAGCGGGATTGTGCTTCTGCCCGCTGCAAACGCTCCGCTCCCGCTGGGCATGCTTCGAGGAGTGTGTCCGTGTTTGTGATCCCGGTCCCGCTGCTGCTGAGGCACGGCGGCGATTGCGGGGATTGCACATGGATCTAGCGGACGGGTTGGAGACAGGCTCACCTTTTTGCCGCCTTTTCCCTAGATCCAGCGCTCTCTCTCTCTGGGTTCAGAAGCCTGTGCTGCGATCTCTGAGAGCTCGCTGCTGCAGCTATCTTTCTCCAAGGAGATTGATGTTGTTTGCATATGAGCAGACTGCATTTTAGCTCACTCGTTCTCCCTGCCCTCGCTGAAATAAGGGGTGGGGATGCACGCGATTTATGTGTGGTTTGTTTTGGAGCAGAGCACGCACAGTCAGCTCTTGAGGGGGCTGGCTGTGTCCATGCTAAAACACCCATGTGTAATGGAAAGCAAGTGTGCATTATCGCGGATGTTTAGCTCTGCTCCCGCTGGCGTTTCTTCTCGAGGGAAGAAAGCCTTATGTAATGTAGAATCGGGTGGCTCGCGTGCATTACGGTCATTCACAATTCTTTATATTGTATCTTATATCATATCAGACCGTGTTTACTTGTCTGGTTGTTTGATTGCATTTAATTCTGAGGAATTAAATGATGTAAGTTCATGTAGCTGGAAAAGTTATATATATATATTTATGATATTCAGTAGGGTTCGGAGACGGGCACCCTTTCTCCTCCCTCCATCTCTAAATGCAGCGAGCTCTTGGAATTAATTTCTCAAGTAAGAGCACAGTGTTATACCTCTCTTCCTCTGAGGAGCTTGATGTGGTCATTAGGGGCTGCTGGGCGGGAGCAGCCCCAGCCGTGTTCCAGCTCCTCATTTGGTGAGCGTCGCTTCTTGTACTCCACCTGAATATCTGGAGTTAGAGCGGCGCGCATGGGCCTAAGGCTTCTAAGCAGAAGTTGAATCTGCGGACCATCATTCTTGCTAGATAGTCTTCGGTTAGAATGTCCTGACGCCTTGGCTCAGGATTTCTGAGAGTGGGCCCCTCTGGGAAAGAGCAGTGCACACCTCATCACACGGTGCCCGTCTCTCCTCAGTGCCCTCAGGAGATCGGTCTGTCAACCCTGCCACCTTCAGTGCTTCAGGGCACAGTGGTCTCCAGTGAGCGCTTCTCTCAGCTTCCGCCCAGAAACGTAGCGGTTCTGGGAGGTTCACTACCTAAAAGGAGGACCCCAGAGTGGCTAGATCGGCCATTCCCTTCCGGTCCTCCGCTTCAGGACACCGAGCTAGCCGCTCTAAGTACACCAGAGGCCAGTCTTGAGAGACTGGTTCCCTTAGTAGGTCATCTGGCAGTATGGGAGCCCCTGCCAAATGTATCTTATTGGGTCCTGCCCCGAGCAGGCTCTGGTTGTGTCATTCTAAGTCTTCCAAGGTGATGACGGGTCTGAGGATCGTCATTCTCAATAGGAGACTTCGGCCAAAAAAGTCCTGATGCCCATGGCTCAGGACTTCTAAGGGCAGGCCCCTCTGGGGAAGAGTGGTGTACACCTCATCATACAGTGCCTGTCTCTCCTCAGTGCCTGCAGGAGATCGGTCTGCCAACCCTGCCACCCACAGTGCTTCAGGGCACAGCGGTCTCCGACGAGCGTTTCTCTCAGTTTCCGCCCGGAAACATAGCGGTACTGGGAGGCTCGCCACCTCTTCGGAGGTCTCAAGAGCAGCAAGATCAGCCGTTATCTGCCGGTCCTCTGCTTCAGGGCACCGGGCTAGCAGCTCTAAGTACACCAGAGAGACTGATTCCCTCAGTAGACTATTTGGCAGCATGGAAACTTCTGCCAAATGTGTCTCAAGGGGTCCTGCACACTGAAGAAAGAGGCTACTGAATCCAGTTCGGCTCTCATCCGCCTCGTTTTAACGGGGTCATTCCCACTCTGGTGGGTCCTGAGCAGGCTCTGGTAATGGAACAAGAATTAAACACTGTCTTGAGGAAGGAGGCCATCGAGGTGGTCCCTCCTCTCGACAGAGAGTCCAGGTTCTACAGCTGGTACTTCATCATTCCAAAGAAGGATGGAGGGTTGCGCCTCATTTTAGATCTGTGTCTATTGAACCGCTCAGTCCACGCCACTCATGTTTGTGAGGTTCTTGACCTCGATATGCATGCCAATCCCGGCTCCACTGTTCTCTTGCCTTAGTTGTGCTCTTCCACACTAGGCAGGGATTTGAAAGTCTGGCGTCGTGGGCATTCTCGTTTCCATAGCGTTATGACACAGCTCAAATTCCTGAAGGGGAACGTCTCCAGGTTACGCATGTAACCATGGTTCCCCGAGGGAACGAGGCGCTGCGTCTCCCTGCCATACTTCCGGCATCCCTGCGAGCGCTTACTTAATTTCCCAAAAGGTGCCGCTGTATCCACCACATGTGCTTTTAAGCTTCCTGGTCTCTATGTCACCCCGCCCATGACGTCTCGCCCATCCATTGGACTGATTACACACGTGATTCAGAGCGTGGTCACGCTGAAGGCGTTCCCATAGCATTTCGACGCAGCGTCTTGTTCCCTCGGGGAACCATGGTTACATGCGTAACCTGAAGACAGTTGTTTATAATGAAGAAATCTTTTATTAGGACCAAGTTTGCAAAGTTGAAAATATAAGATAAATTTTCTTCAATTCAGAAGGAACTGGAACCTTTTTATCTAAGATATTTACTAATTCAGAGGTACCACATAATCCACTTCTATTTTAACCTAAGAAGCATCAGGAGGTCAGTGTAAATCCAACCCATAATTATTCTTGCTTGTACTGCCAAAGTATAAAGCTTAAGATTAGGCACTGCCCATCCACCTTTACCTGTTGGTTGTTGTAGAACATCCAGCTTAATTTTAGGCTTCCTGTCTGCCCATATACATTTAGATATCGGTTCATTTATTACTTTAAGATCATTTGAAGACAATTGAAGAAAATACATAAAAAGAAGGTATACAATTGCAGGTAGGGTAATCATTTTAATTAAAGTTATCCTTCCTTAAAAGGATACAGGAAGAGCAGACCAGCATGTCAAATCCTTCTTAACCTGTGCTGTCAATGATTTTATATTTGTTGAATATAATGATACAAGTTTTGGTGGTATGCCCACGTATGTTAAGCCTTGGGGTAGAGACCTGCGTGGGACAGATTTTTCAGTCCCGCTCCCGCAAGATTCTGTCCCGCGCCCGCCCGCTCCCACAGAAATATATCTTATCTGGTCCCGCTCCCGCCCGCGACATTCATGTTTTGTCCCGCTCCCGCCCACAAAAGCCCGCATAAAAGTAATCTATATAGATTTTTTTTCTGTACATTGAAGAAATTTACATGAAATGGTTCTGTAACATCTCCTAAGCTCCACAACATCCCAGCATAAACGCTCCTGATAAAATATTTGTTATTTAGGCTAAGCATCAACATTCAAACCACTGTTATTTTTAACAGAAAAGCAAGCATGGGCTGCTGCGTGCATGGCATGGCAAAATCAGCATGACATCTCAGTTCATCGCAATCTCATAAAGCTCTGTTATAACACAATGAACATATGCACAATGAATCTTTCACAATGTCTACACTTCGTGTATTAAAATTAGACTATTCGTGAGCACGCAATTTCAGCACTGTGGTGAGTCACCTCTGACTGGCTATTGCATTCCAGAAATCATTGCGCAACCCTTTAAACACGTGTTATAAATAGAAACTTTGCCTAGCTTGCACGTTAATCATTTTAATGTTAATATTAGTTGTTCCTTTTGCTTTTGTGCAACAGATAAATAACAATTTATATGTTTTAGACATTTTATGTTTAGATAATTTCTATTTTGCGGGAGTCCCGCAAATAATTTTATTCTCCCGCATCCCGCACACACACAAGTCTCTTCCCGCCCGCACCCGCACTCGCCCATCAAGAGTTGTCCCGCGCCGCACCCTGTTGCGTTGGGTCCCGCGGTACTCCCGTGGGAGTGCAGGTCTCTACCTTGGGGTACCCATCTGTAAGACTCAATATATAAAGGCTTAGATTTACTATGTGTCCCAACTGGCATGGTTTCAGATTTATGAAAATTAACTTTTTAGCCAGAGTCAGACCAAAATTTTTCAATATTTTTATTAATTTCCGGCAAAGAAATTTCCGGCTGCCTAAGAGTGAGAATGACATAAAGCTCTGCATAAAGCTTTATTTTTTGTTGTTTTTTCCCCAAATAGACACCATGGGGCCTCGTTTATAAAATGTTGCGCAGAAACCATGCTAAAATTGATCTTACGATCATCTCTCAAATATGCATACATGTGATTCATAAAATGAACGTACATACAGAAAATGCACGTACACGTCTCTTTCAGATGTGAAACCTATGAATCGCAAATTATCTTGAACTTGCACGCAAATGAATGGTTTCAGCTCTATGCCTGGCAAACAACTCTTAATTAATGTCATTAACACGTAAAAGATTATTAGTCATCATCCATATTCTTTCATTTAGAACAGCGAGCTGCAATAACAGCTTCCATTTGCAAAAACCTGCAGTATTTGAACAAGAAAAAGTGTGTACGTCTGCTCAGACCCTGACGTGACGCTAAGCACTTTTCCACGTCAAAGGCAGTTTTTACAGATATGAGTGTTGGCGTGGATTTAAGTGAATGCACACTCTAAGATCAAATCTGTACATACGCACGTTTTATAAATGAGGCCCCATTAATTTTTTCATTCTGTCATACATATATCGCTGAAGGCTCTATAGCAATAGCAAACAATAAGGGTGAGAGAAACAACATTGTTAGTTATTATAGAGGCTTTAGGGTTCGCATACAACAAGATAATCCATTTAGAGAAGTTATATTTCCAAAGCCAAATTTTTTCATCACACTACTCCACTCTATCAAATGATTTCTCTGCATCAATTGACACTAAAGGCATGAATCTTAAGTTTTTTTCAAGGTAGTTCATAATATGAAATAAACGTTTAGTATTATAGTAAGATTTTTAGCCTTTAATAAAGCCTATCTGATCAGCATTAATTATACTGGGAATAACCAATTCTAATCATTTTGCTAAAATTTTAGCCTTTTATATCAACATTTAATAAGCTTATGGGCCTGTGCGAGCCACAGTTTTCAGGGTCTTTCACTTTTTTTAAGATAAGTAAAATTACTGCTGTATTCATCACATCAGAAAAAGAGGATTCTTCAAATGCTTTAGAAAGGGCCCTCAAAATGTAACCACCAAGCTTGTCGTGCAATATCTGAAAAAATTCAACTGTAAAACCATCAGGGCCTGGAGATTTCCACAGTTGTAAATAGGAAATATTAGATTTAACTTCTAGTAAAGAGAGAGGGGCTTCTAATAATTTGTGCTGTCTAGCGGTTATACCTGGGACATCTAAATGTAAAAAAAATAAAAATAAAAAAAAATAAAACTTATTTTAGACTATATGCATTATCTTTAGATGAATACAGTGCACACATAAAACTGTCTAAAGACATTTTTTGATTTCAATACATCTTCTCCCCTCTCTATCTCACCGCTAAAATTGACTTTTTACCTGGTCTGTTCTTTATAAGTTTTGCCAACAAACGATTTATTTCCCATCTCAAACAAGCATTGTCTAGCAAAAAGAACATCTATCTCAGCCTATGTCATTGTCATTTAATAATGTCCTTGAGTGCTTTATTTGGGTAAGTATATCTTCTGATTGTGAAATATAATACTGCCTTTGTAAATGAGATATTTGCTTTTCTAATTGAAGTTTTGTTTTTTGTTTTTTTGCTTACGTAGGAAATGATCATACCTCATATATAAGCTTTGTAGGCAACCCATAGCACTCTTAGATTAGTCTCTTCTAAATCATTACAAAATAAATAATAATGCTCTCTTAAATATTCCACAAACTGGTAATCCATCAAATAATAAGACTTTAGTTTCCAAAAATGAGAAGCTTTTGGACTACAGTACCTACTAAGTGCATGGAAATAGTAACCGAGCATGGTCAGAGATGGTAATGGGACCAATATTTGCTTGGTTGACCTGTTCAGCCATATGACATGAAATAAATATATAATCTAAATGAGAAGCAGTTTGATGTGGATGAGAAAAAAAATAACCTCCATATCAAGAAGATTCTGTTCATAACAAGTATCACATATCCAACTAGAAACTTGTGGAGCAAAAGTAACTGAAGGTAATTTATCCATGGTAGGATTAAGAAAGCAATTAAAATCGCTGCCCAAAATAACATTATTACAGTCTAGATTTGCCAATCTACTGAATATTCGTGCAAAAAATCTCATTAAGATTGTTAGGGCCATATATACATCCAGTAACAATTTACGTATACCATAAAATTAACCCTTTATTAGGGATGGACTCAAAAGTCTGCAGAATTATGGCCCTCTAAGACTGGAAGCACCATGAAGACAATATCTTGCCTTAAATACAGGAGTTTCAACTGCTGGATCCATCACGTTTAGGCCTTCTGTAAAGAAATGAGTCTTCAAGTGTGAGATCTAAGTGCAGCATATTTAATGAATAAATAATCACGGGCCTCATTTATAAAGCATGTGTACACACAGAGTTGATCTTAGAGTGTGTGTACGCTTAAATACACGCCAACGCTAATATTTGTAAAAATTGCCTTTGACATGGAAATTTGCTCAACGTCACGTCAGGGTCTGAGCAGACGTACACACTTTTTCTTGTCGGAGTACTGCAGGTTTTTGGAAATAAGCTGTTCTTGCAGCTTGCTGTTCTAAATTAAAAAATTTGGACGATGACTGGTGATCTTTTATATGTTAATGACATTAATTAAGAGTCGTTTACCATTGCGCGCAGGTTCAAGATTTCACATTTGAAAGAGAGGCGTACGCTCATTCTATGAATCACATGTACGCATATTTGAGAGATGATCGTAAAATCAAATTTAGGATAGTTTCTGCGCAACATTTTATAAATGAGGCCCCACAAGTGTGCAAGAAACTGAGGAACAAGACACAAGGTAAGAGCTAAGACTAAGATCAAGAACGTCTCTGTTACGTACGTAACCCTCGTTCCCTGATGGAGGGAACAGAGACGTTATGTCGTGACGACATAGGGGATTAACTTGGAAGCCCCAATCATCTCTGACTTTAAGAGAAAAGGCCAATGAATATTGGCTAGTGGATTTTGCATACCTGAGCCACTCCCCGTGCATACGGGTATAAAGGGGCGACAGGTGCATCCACTCATCAGGTTTTCCGCTGAGGAGCCGAGAACGAGTCCCAGGCAACCAGCGATGGTTCAAGATTGTGGCATGGGGACATAACGTCTCCATTCCCTCCATCAGGGAACGAGGGTTACGTACATAACCGAGACGTTCCCTATCTGTCGGTCACTACGAGTTATGTCGTGACAACATAGGAGTCCTATGGAAAGCACCACAACCTGAACCCCGTCACAACCTTGTGGCATGCGGATGCTGACAAGCGAGCACGTGACAGACAAATGCCATGCGCAACCTTCCCATCGCCCCAGCGCAAATTCGCTAACCTTGGTGCCCGCAGGGACCACAGAGTACATCGCTGCTGGAGATAGCCAAGCCGCTGTTCCTTTCCACACAGAAGTCGGAAGGGATTTCGACCTTCAATGAAAGATGGCTTCAAGTCTTTCCTATTTGTTGTTTACAGCTTGGCAGTAACGACGGGGAAGCGAGCATTCCGGAGAAGGGCGCTACGGAGGCCACATCCTGCCCGAAGGGAGGTAACATGTGGAGACACTGATATGGACTGACCCAGGCCTGGGGCAGTACTACATACGACTGGACCCTGGGGCAGATCCTACCTAGGGTAGGGAGGAGAGCTGCCAGCAGGGCCTGACAGAGAGCTCTGTCAAAGGGAAGACATGGGTTTACCGTGAGGGAAACCTTACCGTGGAAGAATACACGTATGGGATTACCTGAAGGGAATCAAAGCCATACGGACACCTAGCCGAGTACAGGGGCTGACCGGAGACCCGGGCGAGCTAGCACCAGTACTGGGCCTGGCGTCAGACTGCTCCACCCAGTCTGACTGCCGGGTGTGTTGGAGGAACTCCACCAGGGTTCGCCGTCCGGGGAACTGAACTGGAGGAGAAAAACAGGCACTCGTATCCCCGGGTGAGGGGGAATGGCGCAGCAAGCGTGACACCGGCCAGTCCTTCCCGCCACTTACCTGTTACCCAAGAAACTGGCTCAATGCGGAGACTGTAGAATCTCGCGAAGGTGCTCGGTGTCGCCCAGCCTGCAGCTCTACAGATGTCTGCCAGTGAGGCGCCGTGCGCCAACGCATAGGAGGAGGCAACACTCCGTGTAGAGTTAGCCCTCACCCCCATGGGACACGGCTCGCCTTGGGAATGGTACGCCAAGGCGATGGCATCCACTATCCAGTGGGCCAACCTCTGCTTGGAGACAGCCTTCCCTTTCTGCTGACCTCCGTAACAGACAAAGAGCTGCTCAGAGCTTCTGAAGCTCCGGGTGCGGTCCACGTATATGCACAATGCTCTTACGGGACACAGCAACGCCAAGGCTGGATCTGACTCCTCCGAAGGCAGTGCTTGCAGGTTCACCACCTGATCGCGGAAGGGCATGGTGGGAACCTTAGGCACGTATCCAGGCTGGGGTCTCAGGACAAAGTGAGAGTAGACCGGCCCGAACACAAGGCACTCTTCGCTCACCAAAAAATTATTGGAGGTCCCCGACCCTCTTGATGGAAATGAGCGCGGTCAGGAGCGCTGTCTTAGCCGACAGGTATTTCAGCTCGACTTAGTCCAGGGGCTCAAAGGGACCCCTCTGAAGTCCAGCCAGGACGATAGAGAGGTCCCAGGAGGGCATCAGGAACCTCACGATGAGATCATGCTTTCCCAGGGACCGGCCGTCCACTGCATCGTGATGGGCCGTAATAGCAGCCACATACACTTTCAAGGTGGAGGGTGACAGCCTACGCTCCAACCTTTCTTGCAGGAAAGAAAGCACTACTCCAATCGTGCACCTTCGGGGGTCTTCTCGGCGAGAAGAACACCAGTTCGCGAACAGACTCCACTTCAGTGCATAGGCTCGCCTTGTAGAAGGAGCTCTAGCCTGAGCGATGGTCTCTACCACAGCCTGTGGGAGACCACTCAAGTCTGCCGCGTCCCGTCCAGGAGCCACACATGAAGGTTCCACAGATCTGGACGCGGGTGCCATATGGTGCCGAGCCCCTGAAAAAGGAGGTCCTTCCTCAGAGGAATGCGCCAGGGAGGGGCTGTCGCGAGGAGAATGAGTTCGGGAAACCAGGTCCGGGTGGGCCAGAACGGCGCGACCAGCAGGACCTGCTCCTCGTCCTCCCTGACCTTGCACAGTGTCTGTGCGAGCAGGCTCACTGGGGGAAATGCATACTTGCATAGAGCCCGAGGCTAGCTGTGTGCCAGTGCGTCCGTGCCGAGGGGGCCCTCGGTCAGGGAGAAATACAGCTGGCAGTGGGAGGACTCGCGGGAAGCAAACAGGTCTAACTGAGCTTCCCCGAATCGACTCCAGATCAGCCGGATCATCTCGGGATGGAGTCGCCATTCTCCGGGGAAAGTGAGCTGTCGTGAGAGCGCATCGGCCGCACAATTATGCTCCCCCGGAATGTGGACAGCGCGCAGCGATTTGAGCCGCGTGTGACTCCAGAGGAGGAGATGGCGGGCGAGCTGTGACATGCGGCGTGATCGTATACCTCCCATCCAGTTGATGTACGACACAGCCGCAGTGTTTTCCGTATGGACCAACACATTCTTGCCTAACAGCAGTGGCCGAAACTGCCGCAAGGCCAGATGCACTGCCAACAGCTCTAGGCAGTTGATGTGCCAAAGCAGTCGAGGCCCCATCCAGAGCCCCGAGGCTGCCTGCCCGTTGCATGTAGCGTCCCAGTCCATGCTGGAGGCATCTGTTGTGACAACAACATGCCGGGACACTTGTTCTAAGGGCACCCCGGCCCGTAGAAAGGCAAGGTCCATCCAGGGGCTGAAGGAGCGGCGACACTCCTGTGTGATGTTCACCCGGAGTGTACCGCGGCGCCATGCCCATCTCGGGACTCGGGAGTGCAACCAGTGCTGAAGTGGTCTCATAATCCAAAATGCCGCTGCAAGGTTAATCTTTAATGAGCCGAAAAGAACGCATATCACACCTCTGTTCATCAATTTGCACTGGCTACCAATAGCTGCTCGCATTAAATTCAAGGCATTAATGATTGCCTACAAAACCACCTCTGGCTCTGCACCTCTTTACCTAAATTCAGTACTTCAGACCTATGTGCCCTCTAGAAGCGTACGTTCTGCAAGTGAACGTCACTTTATTGTGCCATCCCAAAGAGCCACAAAATCACTTTCACCGACTCATTTGTAAGTCACTTTGGATAAAAGCGTCTGCTTTGTAAATGTTTGTAAATGCATCTGTAAATGTTTCTGCAGGTTGTTAAGTTTCCTTCATGACTATTTACTCGAATAGTAATGAAAATATTGACTACAAAATAAGATAAAGAAATTTATTTTGGGCCTTGTTTCTGCAGGTTGTTATGTATCCTTCATGACTATTTAATATTGACTACAAAATATATATTTTTTTCTTTTAGTGTCCATTTTCATCTTCATCTATGTTTGCCCTAACTAAATCTTCCATCTCTGCAGTGAAAGTAGTTTCCTTCATTTCAGCTCTTTGTTTAGAGGTGAGAGGAAGCTCTGGATCAGGACTACACAGGTGATTCCAACGCTGTCAAGACACACAAACACGGGAAAACAACAGTTAGGTAGTACTAAAACTTGAAAGTGGACTAGACATATTCTCTTGGTTAGTTGTCTAGATTAGCATTTACTGTTTCTTGCCTTGTTTATCTTATAAAATGCCAGGGATAAACATGTTTTCCTCCTGACCTGTTTCAGACTCCCTTTCCCAGCAAACAGTTGACCCAGGGCCCATCCAGGCACCAGTACGATGGAGGACAGGGCCAGTAACCAGCCTAGTGCATATGCCCAGTCCGGGTAGACATACCAGCGGTTAAAAGTGAGGGGCGTGTACTCCACCATAGAACAGACAAAAGACACCTGAGAATGGACAGAAGAGAAAGAGATACAGTGAAAAGGATGCAAAAGAAAAAAGGATAGCAAGAACTGAGGTCAACACTATGGTTAAGAAGTACCTCACATATTCACAACCAAATATTATAAATTATAGGACAAAACAGGCCCAATCAGAATGCAGAGATGCTCACCACAGATACGAGAGGAGTCAGGTATTTCCAGCACAGCATGAATATGTAGTTGGGCCGTGACTTTGTCATGTCTTCAATGATGTCAAACATTCTCTCAGCCCCTGTGGTATGTAGAAGATTTAGCTTCACTGTCTTTCCAGCACTGACAATGTATTCTGTTGGCTTTATCATGTTATGGTTTGTTGCCTGTTTGCGACTCACCAAAAATCCAACCCATGGTCAGGGTCTCAAAAACAGACAGGAACAGTACACAGGCTCCATTACAGGCATAGTAGTCAAACAACTGGAATACATACATCCCCCCCTGCATGTCACAATACAACATTACAACCAGGGCCAGATTAAGGTATTGTGGCAGTAATAATATAAAACACAAATTAAAGAAATAAATTGCACAGGCTCTCAATCTTACTGCTCTCCATTGGAATTTTTAGAAGTTTAAATTGGCTATTTATTATCTTAAATTTAAACTTGATAAAAATGTTTTTGAACACTGGCCTTTAACATTAGGCCTTTATAGGTTCAGTTAATTTATTTTGGTTTGTTAATTTATTGGTTCATTGTTCATTTTAACATTATGCCTTTATACTGTAGGCTCAGTTCATTTTATAGTGTGATAATTAATTTAGTTCATTTTACTCTCCTCATACTAAACACAGTTTCTTCTGACCTCTGTAACCATGATGAATTGGCCCAAGAAGCAAGTGAGACAGAAGAGCAGTATGAAGATTTCTCGCCGTCCTTCTCTGCGCAGAATCGTGGGGAACAGGTCCATCACTGACGTTGTGACGGCTTCCATTGCAACAAACTTCAAAGGGAAAGACATCGGCATGGAACAACATGAGGGTGGGGAAATGATGACAATTTTTATTGTTGGGTGAACTATCCCTTCAACACACTGAATGCTGTTTTTCCAACTAACACCAAAAATCCCAGATGAATTTGGAGCTGCTGTTGTATTTGCACTTCACAAGCCTGAAAAGTTCATGAACCCTGCTTCCTCCCCCCATAATATTCTTTGGTCCAATATTTTTTGGCCTATGCTCTACACATATTTAAATTTAGATACAAAGTTTTTAGTGATTTGCAGTTCAAGGTGTTACAACTTATTTGTTAGCTCACCTGTGTATCTAGCCCCAGCAAAATAATCATGATGAAAAAACAAACAGCCCACAACTGAGGAAGAGGCATCATAGCTACTGCTTGAGGATAAGCTATGAACGCTAGTCCTGGCCCTGTCAGAAACAGTGAGAGATGAGATTTAGGGCAGTCAGTATTCTTAGTCATTATTTTAATACAGTCTCTGTTTGCAATATTTAATTATGCTTTTGAAGGAGTGGATGGAGTGGATGCCGATCTGCCATATCCTCCACATTGATATTTCTTGTTTGATTATTAATCAAGTTATTGATCAGTATCTAACCTCATATATTATTTGGTGATTCAGTTAAAGTTAGTAGTGCCATCTATATGAATAAATATAGGTAGAAGTGTCAGTGTAGCAGTGTAGCAAGAATGGAATGTGTAACATTATTCTTTACATGCTGAGAACTATTCCTTCCCTAGGGTTACCGTGCCATGTCAGGAGGTCAGGGTGACCTCCCATCTACGTGAGCTACGAGTGATGGAGAGAACTGTGACATTTATGTGTTTGCATAACAGATATTAAAGAATCCTGTTCTATCCTGTATTTCTACTCTCCAAGATGATGACTGCATAGTACGTGTGTAACCAACCATACGGATAAGATGCTTGCTAGAGCTAGGCAACCTTGAAATGCTGATAAGTGCTATGTGTGTATGTGTGTGTGTGTGTGTGTGTGTGTGTGTGTGTGTGTCGGCATCTTTTCTCTGTGTTAAATGAGAAGACTGTCCTGGGGAAAGTCATCACTGGCACCATCCTTATCCGGAATAGGTGTCTGGAGACACCTATTTCGTCTTACTCCTGATCGCTGACACCTACAATAATCATTTGGAGATATGCTTGAAGTGCTTACATCCATATGTGGAAATTGTCTAAGTTTATCTAGGTTTTAGAACCAATCAGAATTTTGCTGACTTATGCAATGACGCAATTAGCAACCTATGTTAGAGTATAATTACTGGTGTTTATGAACTGTACGCAGAGCGGCCTACAAACTCCATCGTGAGTATTGAAGCTGACTTATGCTGATGAAACTGCAAACTATTTTCTTCAGTAAATTTTTCTTTGATTGATTGCATCTCTGACTCCTGGTCTTCATTCAACACACCTGGTCCTTGGGTCTTAACTGTAAATTCCTCTACACTTTCAATAATATCTCTAGTGTTTTCATGAAATAGCATGAATGTTGCATTACCTGATTCTGCCACCTCTGCAATGGGGACGCCCTGCTCTTGGGCCATGAAGCCCAAGACTGAGAACACAGCAAAACCAGCCACCAAACTTGTGCAACTGTTCAGAACGCAAAGCCACAAGCTGTCCCTTATAGACACAGATTATAAAAACACATACACACAATGTCATTCATTGCCTAGCATTTTCTGTCTGAAAATCACTTGAAGCAGTATACATTTCAAAAACATCTTGATAATACAACATAACAAATTGTTAATTCTTTATTTGTTAAATTGTTTACCCATTCATATGCTCTTTATTTGTCATTTTATTGAAAGCATCAATACTAACCTGTAGCAGTTGTTGTGGTATTTATTGTAGCTGGCTAAAACAGTGAGAGTGCCAACAGACAGACTGTAGGAAAATAAGATCTGAGCTCCGGCCTCTAACCAAACCTACAAACACAGACATTTCAATATAATAATAGATTAAAAAAAACATACTTGTTAATGTAGTAATATGTTAAAAATGTTAAATATTAATGTGATTGCCCCATGGTATCATATTTATTACATTTATCAGTTGAACAAGGACAAATACCAAGTGAGTTTAAAAGTGCTAGAGTATACCGTATATAAAAGGGGATGTAAGTTAGATATGGTTAATTATAGGCTTTTTTCAGTCTTGGGTGTGATGGCTAAAATAATTGAAAAATTGTCTATGACCAGACTGAAAATTATATTAGTAATAATAATATTTTGTATGAGTTACAGTCAGGTTTTGGATCTTTGCATTCCACTGAGACTTGTATATTATATATGACTGATACTGTATTAGAAAGCTGTAGATAGTGGCACATTTAGTGGGATGGTTATGTTGGATCTTCAGACATCATTTGATACTTTAGGCCACACAATTGTATTGTATAAATTAATGGCAGTTGGTTTTAATGAGAAATCTCTTCGGTGGGTTCAGTCCTATCTTGATGACAGAAGACAGAGAGTTGATATTAAGGGTATATTGTCTAGTCCTTTATCAGTCAATTGTGGAGCTCCTCAAGGGAGTATTTTAGGTCCTTTATTTTTTTCTCTTATACATAAATGATCTTAAAACAACATGTTCAGAGGAAACTTTTCTTTATGCTGATGATGCAGCAATTTTAGTATTTCATCAAGACAAAGGGGTCCTGGAGAAAATAATGAGTTTGCAGTTAGATGTCCAAATGGTCTCTAGCCAATAAACTTTCTCTAGGTAGGTAAAACTGAAGCCCGTCTTTTTGCTTGAAGAATTAACTGTTTTGGTTAAGATTAATGATATGGTAATAGATTAAAAAAAGGTAGTAAACTATTTGGGATGTTTAATAGATAATAAATTAAGAGGTGATGTTATGGCCAGAAATCTGTTTACGAAAATATGTTGTAAAATTAGGTTTTTAGCAAGGTAAGCGAGACTAATTGGATGTTTGTTCCTTAAAATTATTGGCAGGGGCCTTGATTCATCCCCATTTTGATTATTCTACCTCTTTATGGTATAGTAGTTGTTCCCAGGGTATGAAAGATAAATTGCAAAAGGCTCAAAACAAATAATTTAGAATAATTTAAAAAGATCCATTCTCAAACGCATTTGCATAGTATATTTTTTTAGAATAATTTTAAAAAATCCATTCTCAAACGCATTCGCATAGTATAATTTTAGAAGTTTAGTGGGAAAAAATATGTTTTTATACACCGGTGCAATTGCATGGAATAAATTACCGTCAACAAAGAGAATAAAAGACTTGGGGAGTTAAAAGAGTGTTAAAAATGGCTGTTTGATGATGCTAGGTAGTTTGTACTGCGGTTGGAAATTGTCTTATAGTAAGTTTTAAATAAGAATTGCGATCAAGTTTTGTAAAATTAGTATTTCGTTGGGAGACACTGTTGTTCCCCTTCAGGAACTCGAGCTGTGTCGAGACGCTATGGGAACGCCCTCAGCGTGACTGTGCTCTGAATCACATGTGTAATCTGTCCAAAGGATGGGCGAGACGTCACAGGCGGGTGACGTAATCGGCCAGGAAGCATAAAAGCACGTGCGGTGGAACGACAGCTTTTTGTCATTCAGCAACCGTTACTCTGTGTGTGTCTGTCGTTCTCTGTTGTGAGTCTTATTTGGTGTTGTCTGTCTTTCACAAGCACTCAGAATAAGCTCCACGATGGCTATAAGTGCAACAAAACTAGCACTTGGGCGAGAGCAGATCGCATTACAGGCTGTGTGTTCCTCCCTGCAAACGAACTATCTCTGCTGGGGATACACACAGTCTGTGTGTTGTCTGCTTGAGAGCAGAGCAAGCAGAGTCAGCTCTCGAGGGAGCTGATTGCCCGCTTTGTGAGGCATTTGTCACTGCGTATGCTCGCTCTCGGGGGGGGGGGCTTTCTTTTAGGAAGGAGCCTTCACCTGCATTCCTCGCGGTGCCGGTCCCACTTTCGCTGAGGCGGAGCGGTGGCTGCGCTCGTGGGAATCGCAGATGGATCAGGTGGAGGGAACGAAGACGGGCGAGCCCCTATCTTCTCCCTTTCCCATCAGATCCAACGCCCGCTTCTTCCCCCCGGAGAAAGGGCTCGACGCTCCGCCTGTCTTCCTCCAAGGAGGTGGACATGGAGTTTTAGAGGCCTCCGCTCGCCAGAGCACGAGGAAGCTGTGCGCGTTTCCTCCAGAGCTCTGCGGGCAGTATGTCTAGTGTAAGGAGTGTGGCAGGCCTCCTCTCGATTCAGAGAGTCGTCATGCAGAGGTCTCCGCTCCAAGAGCTCGGCTGTCTCGGCGAGTGTCGTTAGGCCTCCTCTCGCTCAGAGAGTTTTAGAGGCCTCTGTTCGCCAGAGTCTGCGAGCGTCGTAGGTCTCCTCTCCCTCAGAGAGTTGCTAAGGCCTCCCCTCGCCAGAGCTCTGCTAGGAAATGCCCAGTGTACGGAGTGTAGTAGGCCTCCTCTCAATTCGAGAGTCGTCATGCTGAGGCCTCCGCTCCAAGAGCTCGGCTGTCTCGGCGAGTGTCATTAGGCCTCCTCTCGCTCGGAGAGCTTTAGAGGCCTCCGCTCGCCAGAGCTCCGCTAGGACAGTCATGTGAGTGGTAGGCTCTGGGTGAGTTTCCCTACAAGATGTCCAGCGTATGGAGTGTAGTAGGCCTCCTCTCGATCTAGAGAGTCGTTATGCAGAGGTCTCCGCTCCAAGAGCTCGACTGTTTCGGCTAGTGTCGTCAGGCCTGCTCTCGCTTAGAGAGTTTTAGAGGCCTCTGCTCGCCAGAGCTCCGCTAGGACAGTCATGTGAGTGGTAGGCTCTAGGTGAGTCTCCTTACAAGATGTCCAGCATATGGAGTGTAGTAGGCCTCCTCTCGATTTAGAGAGTCGGTATGCAGAGGTCTCCGCTCCGAGAGCTCGACTGTTTCGGCGAGTGTCGTCAGGTCTCCTCTCGCTTAGAGAGTTTTAGAGACCTCCGCTCACCAGAGTTCCGCTAGGACAGTTATGTGAGTGGTAGGCTCTAGGTGAGTCTCCTTACAGGATGTCCAGCATGTGGAGCATAGTAGACCTCTCGATTAGAGAGTCGGTATGCAGAGGTCTCCGCTCTGAGAGCTCGACTTTTTCGGCAAGTGTCGTCAGGTCTCCTCTCGCTTAGAGAGTTTTAGAGACCTCCGCTCGCTAGAGCTCTGCTAGGATAGTTATGTGAGTGGTAGGCTCTAGGTGAGTCTCCTTACAGGATGTCCAGCGTGTGGAGCATAGTAGACCTCCTCTCGATTTCGAGAGTCGGTATGCAGAGGTCTCCGCTCTGAGAGCTAGACTGTTTCGGCAGGTCTCCTCTCACTTAGAGAGTTTTAGAGGCCTCCGCTCGCCAGAGCACGAGTACAGAGAGAGCTTATGCCTGTGGTGGATGAGGATGCTTTCAATAGCCTCGAGTCCTCTGCTCTCCCCTCTCTTGGGGACCAAGACTCACTTCCAGAAGTTGGCCTTCGGGACGCAGGCTCCGCCCACTTAGCCACTCGTGGCCCCCGTTTTTCTTCATTCCCCGGTTGCTTCATTCCTGAAGCTGACGCCGGTTCCACCGCACGTGCTTTTATGCTTCCTGGCCAATTACGTCACCTGCCCGTGACGTCTCGCCCATCCTTTGGACAGATTACACATGTGATTCAGATCGCGGTCATGCTGGCCCCGTTCCCATAGCGTTTCGACGCAGCGTCTCGTTCCCTTCGGGGAACCATGTTGCATACGTAACCTGAGACGTTTTTATATTTCCTTCGCTCATCTGTACATAGTCTTCATCCTTTATATTAACAGCGAGGACCACAATGGAAATAAGCCAATGGCTTTATTGTGTTTTTTTTTATTATCCTTCACAGTTTTTTAAAGTGTATGGGATACTTGTTATTTTGTACAGTTAGTAAAATTGTCAAACAAATTTTAATTCAATCTACTTATTGATTTCATGCAAGATGTATTTATAAGGTCACATTATGGTACAGGGCAGATACTGGGGTTACCTGTGGGTCAAAGAGACGAGCCGGTTCAGGGTACAGGTAAAACACAACCCCCTGCAGAGCTCCAGGAAGAGTCAACCCACGAATCAGCAACACCAGCAGCATCACATAAGGAAATGTAGCTGTGAAATACACCACCTACAGGCACAATGGCAATATTAAATTAATGCCAAAAAATAAAACAATTTTATAACCAGTTGAGTTTTTTTTTTTATTGTGCTTCTGCCACATAGCTGAAAGCATTGTGACAAAACAATAATTTCTAACTGATAAATAGAACTATTTTTTTTTTTTCAGATATTAATACATACAAATAAAGAGACATTTTTGCTCACCTTGCCTGTAGATTTGACTCCTTTCCAGATGCAGAAATAACATATGATCCACATTGCAATAAGACACAGAAGAATCTCCCAGTTGATCTTACCGATCTCCTCAATACCTCCAGAGAGAGACAGCACTCTGCGTCTGTAATGAGAGAGTCAGAAACTATATGCTTTTGTTTTTGGTAGCACTTTATTTTGATAGTCCACTTTAGACATTCTACTAATGATAAGTAACTTTACATAACTATGCGTCAACTACCAGTCATTGGAGTATAGACTGTCTGCTAAATATCTGCAAACACTTTATTTTGATGGTCCCCCAACAGACATTGTTCACAATGTTCTTGCAAAACTCAGTATCATTGTAATTATTTACTCCCAGAACTCAGTAGCTGCAGGTGTTGAATTAATCAGCGTTGTTCGGTTGAGGGTCAAATTCTTTGCAGCAAAATTCACACAGTCATCTAAGAAAAAGAAAAGTGGGAGAGTAAGATTTGATATTCAGAAGATGGAAGCAGATGGGTTTAACATTGTTTATTTTATTTATTTCGATCTTCACCTGTGTTCCAGGTGTTGTCACAACTGGCCCACGGCAGTTGGGAGCTAAAAGAGAAGATGAGGTAGAAAAGTGCCCAGGCCAGAATGACGATGTAATACATGCAACTGTACAGAAGAATCAGTTGTCCTGCATAGCCAATACCTGAAAAGGAAACAGATACAATGACTAGAAGAGAATCAAAACAAGAATTAAAAGATGATTTACCCAGTTTAAATGAATGCTGGTTTCTTTTACAGTACATGCACTTTGAGTTTTGTGTCTTTCGACTGATTATTTATTAAACCAGATGGTTTCTTCCGTGAGTATTTTTCTACTGAAACATATATTCATATCTTTTATTTAACACAGAATAAAGGGAAAAAAGAAATAGCTGATATAAAGGAAAAAATGCCACTTCGGCATATGAATAAAACTGCATGTGTTTCAATGCAAAAAGATTAACAAAATGTAATTAAACATTTTTTTTTTAAGATATTTTATAAATAGATGTTTTTATGACTCTCACCCTCAGCTAATGGACAGAGCCGATGCCAACATGTAATGCCCCCTTCCTGTGTGTACTGTCCCATAGCTGTCTCCAGCAGGAACAGAGGCACCCCACAGGTAACCACAAACACCAGGTAGGGTATCAGGAACGCCCCTGAGAACACACCAGTGCAAAAACACATTATTTAAATATCACTGACAGAATGCTAAGGGAGTAAGTGTATTGCATATTTAGGTTGCAGCTGGTTTCATACCTCCTCCATACTTGTAGCAGAGGTAAGGAAACCTCCACACGTTACCCAGTCCAACCACATTCCCTGCCACAGCCAGAAGAAACTCTGCTTTACTGCCCCAGTACCCTCGCTCCTCTATTTGTCCTTCTATTCTGTCCATTCCACACAGTTTTCACACGTTTCCATTGATGTCGAGGCTGCACTAATTCTGCAGTGGTGGTTGATGTACTGCATTCTGGTTAGTTTTCTGGTTAACATTAGTTTATACAAATGTGTCAAGCAATTCATTTACAGATCCTCCCCAGCTGAACTGACAACCAAGGTTACATTATTTTAGAAACAGAAAAGAAAGGTAGGCAAAATCAGTAAATAATGCAAAGTGACTGGTTTTAAAACAAGCCTCCAGTCTAGGAAGACATTCAATGCTGCAGATATGTGCTTCCAATTAACATTAAACCAAGAGAAACTTTTAACTGTGGTTAACTGTTTTGTTGTGATCATGTACAACTTGTATATCATGGACAATTTTTTGGTTGGTTCAGTTCATGGCCCAGAACTCCTTATAGGTCTTTCCTACTGTGGCCGAGAGAGCTCAACGTGCTGCAAATAGAAAAAAACACCTGCAAATTAAGAAAATAACATCATCAATTTGACAACACACATGCTGCAAATGCTGACAACACAATCAAATAAAGTTCTTTATTTGATTGTGTTGTGAGCATTTGCAGTGCGTTTCTTTATTTGTTTGTGTTGTGAGCATTTGCAGCACCTGCTGTCAAATTGATGAAGGTGTTTTTTTGATTTGCTGGTGCTTTTTATATTTGCATGTGTTTTCTGAAGTTGCAGCGCGTTGAGCTCTCTCGTCCGCCGTACTTTCCACTTAATTGTCCTAAAATTCATATATAACCATGTTTTAAATAAAATATTAAACAAGCAAAATTAAATAAATAAATGAATAAATACATTTCCTTAGTTTCTGTGGTGCAATGGAGTGGATTTTGGTCTTTTTTTCTCCTTTCAAATCCACCGTGAAACTCTCTCATAATCTGTCTCTATTCAAACCACAGTCAAGCTACTATTTTGAACAAGTAGTTTGCTATGTGGTTACCAAGCCTGTTCCTAGAGGCACATCAATAGTACTTATTTTGGATATCTCCCTTATCTGAACCATTAACTTCAGCTCTTGGAGTCTCTATTAATGATCTGATGAATTGAGAGCTGGAATGCATAGGGACTCAAATCAATCATCAAATCATTTAATAATCTGTTCATTTACAGGACGGTTTGGATGAAACAATTCACTAGAATAAGTCAGAATTTTAAAAGCTACATACAGTATGAGCGAAAGAACCATTTAGGAAAAAACAATTTACTAGAATGAATACTGTAGGCTTCCAAATCTACACTTGAGAGAGGAAGACCTACATTGTTTTCTAAGCTACCCTTAAAGCTACTTATATAAGTGTTTGGAGTGGTGTAGTCATAGTGGCGTGCACGTTGGATGTTATGGACACTCTTAAACCATGGTATCCATCATCCTGGCCCTTTGGTCTTGCCCCTGGTCTGCATACCACTGATTACAACAAAAGTTGTCAATAGTTTATATCTCTGTGTTTTTATATGCAAGATAATAAGAGTTCTTAGTTCATTTCGAGTCATCAGGAAAGATGTAATAATTTGTGGTTCAGTGAGCCAGATTAATTCAGTAACTGCTTAAACTGGTTTAATTTGTGAACAGTGAATCATTTAGGCTCTACATTTGCTGTGCAGTATGTTTTGAGTCATTCATAAGTCATTCACTTGGTCTATACACTGGTCGCTCTGTATCAAAGCCTCCCCCTGGAGGAGCCTCCAAAGTTTGCAAAAAAAAAAAAAAAAAAACAGGTTGCTAAATGAAACAGTGGCTGAATGGTGGTTGGATGTATTAATTAAATTAACAGGCTAATAACAATTTATTATATTTATTTAATCTTAAATTTATTCTCCAACCCTAATCAAGGTCACCATACCTGTAATTTTTTAGTAAATCGAAAAACCTTGAAGTTAAACGCTGGAGGACAGTAGACCTCCATGGCTAGATTTGAGGAACCCTGATATAATTCTTGAACACTTGGTTGATTACCTCAAACCTTTGGTTACTCCCTGTTCCAAAAACACGGTTTAGAATTAGTTCAGTCAATCCAGATAATCCAGTTAAGGTTATCCGTTCACTCTGACCAAACTTATAAGTCGTATAACCTGATTTCTGGAGTACCTTGCAATTTTCTTATCTATAAATGTGATGGCATTGTCAAGTGTGATTGCAACCTTTCTTTTTTTCCTTTGGACCATGCCACATTATGTTTTACTAAAGTCCAAGGGGTAAGAACAGACATATGCTAGACATGTAAAAACAGAGAAGTTTTATGGCAACTAAAATAAAAAAGTTGATTGCACAGAGCTCTCTGTTTGACATGTTATTAATTGTGACAACTTGAAATCATTATATTAGATATACTTGTAAGTTTTTGTTTGTACAAAAATTCTGATATAATAATACAAATGTCCTGTGAAGACCTAAACATTCACAGAACATACCATCCCTGAGTAACATTTCTTGTTTTTCTGTGTACTAGTTTTTAAAGGGAAAAATGAAAATTCTGTCATTAATTACTCACCCTCATGTCATTCCAAACCCGTAAGACCTTTGTTCATCTTCCGAAAATATATTAAGATATTTTTGATGAAATCCGTTAGCTTTCTGACCCTGCATAGACAGCAACACAACTACCACGTTCAAAGCTGTGAAAGATAGTAATGACATTGTTAAAACAGTCCATGTGATATCAGTGGTTCAACCTTAATTTTATAAAGCTACGAGAATACTTTTTGTGTGCAAAGAAAACAAAAATACCCAACTAAAAATACTTGGATTTCATCCAAAATATCTTAATTTGTGTTCCGAAGATGAACGAAGGTTTTACAGGTTTGGAACGACATGAGGGTGTGTAATTAATGACAGAATTTTCATTTTTGGGTGAACAATCCCTTTAAGCATGCTAGGTACTAAAGACTAGTAATATGTGTCCACACAGAGTTGCATAATAAGAGTAACTCAAGCAAATTTAATTTGTGGTCATAGATAAAGGTCAACGTTAAGTGGCCCCACAACATGAGAACTAGCCATGAAGTAGATTCCCCACCGTGCGCCCTGTTCTTTTCTCGTAACGCCCTTCCCTGACTGGCTTTGAGATGACAACGTCTCATATTACCCACTCTATCCCACAGCACTATCTCTGCATGAGGGGCACAGCAACCTGAGGAATAATGCATCATTATGGGTTTCCCCTTAGTCCATTCACTGATGTTCACTGGATGATCCCCCTTAAATAACTTGACTCCGTCCAGCCTTTGTTCAGATTCTGTTCCAAAGTGCTGTTCTGAGGTGTCCTTTTGTGGCTGTAGCAATGGAAGATGGACTCCTCCTGTGTTCTCTTCATGAAGCTGTGGGAAATGTTCTTCACGTCTCTGCATAGACACTTCGGACAGAATGAGAGTGCCTTCTCCTTGTGCCAGCTGTATGGATGTCAGTCCAGAGTGACCTCTGTCTTTTGCTACAAGTGAGACTTTCCAGCTGCTCTGAGAGCACAGAGAGGGGCAGGAGGACTCCACTTGCAGGGAATAACATGCCGGAGGCATTTTGTCAGGCTCCTGGAATTGTTACATGACCACATTTAAACATTTATAATGTCTTATTCGCATATGAGACAGTAAACCCATAAATTGAGTCACACTTAAAACTGTGTCCACCGACACAGTTTTCGTGTGGGCTCCCAGCCTGTGTCTTTTCTCGAGCTGTTCTGTGCATTTATACACACACACACATATGATGGTTCTTACCTCTGGTATCACTGCCAGATGTACCACAGCATAATTTGAGTCTGGTAACTCTTCTGCCTGAACAGTTAGAGTCAGGGTGATGGCTGTCCCTGCCTGGGCAGTATGAGGGGTCCTTAGTTCAACCTCCCTCTTCACAGAGCCCCTTGCACCAATGAACAGCCTAAAAATGGAATAATAACAGTGACATATCTAACCCCTATGGCTGAATTATAAAAGTAAATCAATCTTTAACCAAACTGCTGATAAAAATTAAGTCGCTGGGTAGACTTGTTTTATATACAATTAGTAAATGCTGGTGTATTTGTGTCATTTAGCTTTCCTTTTACCATTCTCACCTTAGTTGGTCTGGGTGGGAGAGATACCCACGGTCATCTTTTGCTGAGAGATTAAAATGACAACTGGGACCATGATTAATTATCTCAAACAGCACAGTTGAGCTGTGACCTGGGAGAAGCTGTGGGGCTGAATGTACCTAGGGATGAAGGGCACTTTTCATTTTGCTGTTTTACAATTTGCCAGCACATTATTCTTGAATTTATTCCATTCATACCTGTATCTGTACATGTGTTGGTTGAATCATCTCAGTGGAAACTCTTTCGAGCAAGTTTCCCCTTCTATCCTTTCCAGAGAGACACATGCAGAATGGCATCCTGGGAACTGAGTCCATGTACCCCACTAGCTCCTCTTCAGACCAATGAGAAGATGTGGAGTTTAGCAATACCTTCTGCAGGCTCTTCCCATTAGGCCCCAACAGGGTCACGTGACTGAATGAGGCCTCCTCATTGGGTGACATGCCTGTCACTGTAACCACTAAAAACACTGGGACTCCTATGAAGAAATGTGGTGGTAAAAAACTCACATAATCATTTGACGTGTATAGATCCCAACAACAGTGAAAATACAAAATTAATTTAGCATTACACAAATGGCTCAGAGAGCAATGAGAAAGACCTGTTATAGGGCTGCCCTCCATTTTCCTCAGTCCTGGATGTGTCTCATTGGCTTCTTTTGCAAAATAGTACAGGAAGTCCAAGCTGCTATCACCTAGAGGGTTAAACACATGACTGTAACATAGTGTTATTACTAACTTAATCATATTAAGACTGGGTGCTTTTACAAGCATCTTTACCTAGTACGTTGAATGTCATTGGCCCAGTGGTTTTGACTGTAAGCTGCCATATACCTATCTCTAGTGGAGGCAGCAGGCTTATTCTATTTAGACCCTTAGATGAGTCTAGCACTGCCAGAGGACCGTCAGTACCAGGAAAAGATTGTTGAACACCTGAGAAATAAAGATTAGGAAAATTAGGAAATCTGCAATGTATCGTAAGTGATTCACCCTGGGGAGACTGTAACGTGAAGTGCCAGAATACGAAGTTCCACAATTGCTCAAAAAGGTATGAGACAGTACAGAGATATACAATAGTTGATACAGTGAAAGGAGAGACAGAATAAAGTGTTTGTTAAATGCATTAACAGTTGTGAGTCAAGCGTTTAAGGGATATTTCAACGCTATCTCACGACCAATTTGTACGTATTTTATGAGGTGGCTAATTCGTACGAATTCGTACGACCTCACTCGTACGATTTTGTACGATTTGTCTAAACCCCAGTGATGGGTAGGTATAGGGGCGGGGTTAGGTGTAGCTCATTCGTACAAATTCATACGAATTGTGCAACTCGTAAAATACGTACAATTTGCCAAAAATCGTATGAATTTGTACGAGTGAGGTCGTACCAATTTGTACGAATTAGCCACCTTGTAAAATATGTACGAATTGCAGCGAGATCGGGCTGGATATTTCTGTCTTTATGGGTTTTTATGGCGTTAGAGAAGGACTATGCTGTTTGGAGTTACAAAGATCATTCCACCACCAAAGTACATGAAGATTTGGGCATTTTTGTATTGTTATTAAGGTCGTGACACACCAAGCGGACATCAAAGAACTAGTGGTGAGGAAAGCTGACTGTGTTGTGGATTGTATGCTTCTAGAAAAAGATCTCTGTGTAAGTATGGGTACCTGAGGGACTGACAAGCTCACAATGTGTGAGCTGACCAGTGATATGCAGAATCACTTTTGTCACAGCTTTGTCCACTCTGAAGGAGTTTGATGAATCTGATTCACCCTCTGCATGAAGCAGAGTCACCTATTTGGAGAAAGAAACATGGTTATGCAGAATCCTGTATTCACAGTCCTGACAAGACTGTATTTAAATGATTAGTTCACTTCCAGAATAAAAATTTCCTGGTAATTTACTCATCCCAATGTCATCCAAGATGTCCATGCCTTTCATTCTTCAATAAAAAAGAAATGAAAGTTTTTGAGAAAAACATTCCAGGATTTTTCTCCACATAGTGGACTTCAATGGGGATCAACGGGTTGAAGGTCCAAATTGCAGTTTCAATTCAGCTTCAAAGGGCTCTACACAATCCCAGCCGAGGAATGAAGGTCTTATCTAGCGAAATGATCAGTCATTTTCTAAAAACAAAACAAAAATGTATATACTTTTTTAACCACAAATGCTCATCTTGCACTAGCTGGACCTCGCTCATTACGTAATTACATTGGAAAAGTCATGCATGACGTAGGTGGAAGTACCGACTCAGTGTTTACAAATTGAACGTGCAAAGAAAGTTGAACGCCCTTTCCAAAAATAGGTAAAACAATGATGTCGGACAATTTGAAGTTGGAGGAGAAAATGAGATGGTGTTTTTCGCCTTACCCTACCTTTTTGGTCGCTTTGCTAAATAACACCCCTATTCTTTGGCTGGGATCGTGTAGAGCCCTTTGAAGCTGCATTGAAACTGCAGTTTGGACCTTCAACCCATTGATCCCAATTGAAGTCCATTATAAGGAGAAAACTTCTACATGTTTTCCTCAAAAACCTTAATTTCTTTTCGACTGAAGAAAGAAAGACATGAACATCTTTGGTGAGTACATTATCAGTACATTTTTATTCTGGAAGTGAACTAATCCTTTAATTCTTAAAACAGGTCTTTTGGTCCTCTTGTGTTTCCAGTTGACTCTACCTTGCTGGAGGTGGTGGTGTCTTCTACAATGGCTGACACATTGAAGATGTCTGTTTTTGTAGTGAAGATAGTCATTCCTCCAGACAAAGAAGAAAGAGAGGAATACAGAGAGAATCTACCAGGAGATAAAGATTCTCTTCTTTTCCTTTTTCTCATCCCTTTTCCTCTTCCTGTGAGGCTTAGATCTTCAGTGAGCAAAAAGTTCACCTAGCACGTACCAAGATAATATGCATGAAAACAATGCCTCTGTTCCAAAACCTTAAATTGCCTTGCCTACACACTGTAGCCAACAGCTTTCTGAGGTAGCATCATAGCTGAAATGGAACATCATAAGTGACTGATCTGGATTATGCATCAAATTTATACCTCTCTGCCCAGGAGAGTCAAAAGAGTTTGAAGTTAGCATGCTGTTAAGCTACCAACACAATACCCTAATTATTGAATGTTTTAAACAGTGTGTGTTTGTTGTTTACCTTTGTTTGCTTCTCCAGTATGAGAGCCTGGACTGCACTCTGCAGATGATGGTCTTTAGGAGAAGCGTCTGTGAATACAAATATCTCTGACAACGGAGGGCTATAGGTCAGAGCCAGCTGACCCAAAGACACATTCACACACATAAGACACACACATAGAGACACACTTAGAATGTACATCACTGTAATTTGTAGAATTTATTTATCTCAACCATATGTTCCATGGCATTTAAACCCATGACAATGATATTGCTAGCACTATAGTCTACCACTTGAGCTAAAGCATAAAAAAATGTGTTCTCTGTAAATAGTACCATTGGACCATAAAATTTAGGGCAAATGACTTCATTTGAAAAGGTTAGTGCTGTGTACAGTGTTTATTATATTTTTCCAGGCCCAGTTTACTAGACATAAGCCGCGTCTCAATTAGGGGCTGCATCCTTTGGAGGCTGCATTTGAGGGCTCCTTCAAATGTGGCTTTAAAATGTGTCCTTTTTTTCCTGGGCCATGAAAGTTACAACAAATGGATCCTTCACTGCTGTGGAGGAAATTGTTAATGTAATCATTTTAAATTAATCATAAATGCAGTTGATGGCTGACACGTTCTTTCCATGCGACAGGCCTAAACTTTAAGTACACTTTAGGTACCAGAAACATACTAACCTTGAGCAGTTTTAAACATGAACAAAACGTCTTTCTGGAAATACTAATAACGATACATGATTTGAGGAACCAGCTGAAGTAATCAGTAACCAAGTGATAGTGTTCAAATGGGGTGAGACGTCGTCCAACTCAGTGTGAGACTTGATTAGGCGTCGGGTAGCTGTAATTCTTTACTGAATAGTCTTAGGCCTGGTTCTCCAGTGCGGTCAGAGCTATCGCGGTTTGCATTCAGAAAAGTCACCTGAGGATAATTTTGGTGTCAGGAGATACAGTTTGGCTTAAGTCAGGTGCATATTCTACTACAATTTTGGCAAGTAATTCAGACAGGAGCCCTGGGTGCTAAGTAAATCTTCTTCACTCTTTACTCTCATTGCCTGGATTGCCTGGCAGTTCCCCGGACGGAGGGACCATTCCTTCACAGGCTAAAATGACTTAAGGTAGGACAAACTTCATATATTTCCTTTCAAATGCTTCTAAATTAAATGTATAAACTGATATTTGCTTTCTGTTAAGTCAAATATTTGAAGAAAACTCACATTTAAAAAGCTGTTTTCCATTATCTGTTGAGGGCAGTAATTATGGTTGAATTCAACTAAGGTGCTATTTTGAGTTTCTGGGTTGTTGTGATTGACTGCTCCCAGTTAGTTGTCAATAAAACCTTGTTTCTGCAAAGAGCAACTTGTCATGTATGCTTGGAACTAGAAGTGCTAAAGATTCTACGCTCATATGATCACAGATGAGGCAATGACAGAGGTGGATGACTAACAACCTGTGCTCTGGACTGGACAGTGACATTCTAAGTTAGTGTTAATGATCCTGTTTTGGACCAGTAGTAATAGTGATAGTGTAGGCTATAGATCAGGGATCCTCAAATCTGGCTCCCGAGATCCACTTTCCTGCAGAGTTTAGCTCTAACCCTAATCAAACACACATGAGCATGCTAATCAATGTCTTCAGGATCATTAGAAAATCACAGGTAGGTGAGTTTGATCAGGGTTGGCACTAAACTCTGCAGGAAAGTGGATCTCACGAGCCGAGTTTGAGTGTCCCTGGTATAGATGCTAGAGATCTGACACTCGCCTGTGAATTTGGGTAGGTAATAATATAATAGCAGCTTCTTGATGGAATGCCGTCATCATATTTGAAAGATGTATACCAAAAAATATTAGTACTACAACTTGCTCTTTGCTTGAAAAAGATTTGCTTTTGATTTGAACAGATATATAACAGACATCTCACAGTAATATTATTTTCTAGTAAATCAGGAATGACAAATAATTTGTTGCTATTATATTATACACCATATTCTATATCAGAGGAGCTGTTTTCTGCATTTTGCACTGAAGAAACTGCTTGCTCTTTCTCTGTAAAGAAGAGCTTAAAATAGAATGTGGAACTGATGTTGTCAACCAGACGAGATTTATGAAATCTAGAGACATTGAAAGAGATAGTTAAAACGTGGAAACAAACAAAGAGCTGATTGCTCAAAGACAATTGTGGTTGGCGTTTACCAAGATTCAATTTGATTTATGAGGTTCTCTGAGTGTTCAAATTTTAGATGCGACCAGACAGCTTCTGGAACAGCCGCCTTGACAAATGGGAGCAAATAGACTGGATTCTGCTCAACAAGTGGGAGAGAAGCAGAGACACGGCTGCAGAGAGAAGAGGAAGTGGCTTTGTGGGCACATGTGCTGCATTTCCAATGATCACTACACTTCAGCTCCCCTCATGAAAGAGGAAGTCAACATGGACACAGACTGATTCGATGCAGGGTGAAACTTTCACTTCAGAGAACATCCTGCCATGTAAAATGGTGGTAGATTGATCAGAATTCATTGAAGAGGGACAGAGACAACAAAGCCCATACATCACAACACCAGAACTTTGAATGCCATCCTTCATAAGCTAGCTAGACCATCCCATTTATCAATTCTCAATTCAACCTTCATAGCAAAGCCTATGATGTCCACATCATTTGGAGGAAGCAGCCCCTGAATTGGAACACAGTTATAGACATAGGGGGACCAAAAAGGTTGCTCACCCTCAATATTTTTATTAGTGGTCCACAAATATGGGGGATTCCCTGTTAAATTTAATCAATAGTAAGTCTGCTAATTTTGTTTAACTGTCTTATATGTTTACTGAGAATGTCAAATGTCTTCAGGTGTTATGGTTACCTGAAGGGCAGAGAGACACATCTCTGGTTCATCCCCACCTCCAAGAGCCATCAGATCCTCCATGTATTGCATGAACTGACGAGAGTCATCTGTCTCCTTCACTGGCCCAAAACCTGAGATATCATCAGTGTGCTCAATGTAGAAATAATTAAACACATTTTGCTTCAAAGAAAACTTGAAAACAGGAAGTGTTTTTTTGTAATACGCATAAGATATCGTTCTAACCAGGGTCATGAAAAGGCACCAGAATGAAGGTGCCAGGCAGACTAGTGCGTTGGCTATTTTCACGGGCCTGTATGATGGAGAGGGCTCTGAGTCGGGCAGCTGTGATCTCCTCAAACATGCTGCCAGTTGTGTCCATGACGAAGACCAATGCTGGGGGCTGCTGGACACTGAAGAGCCTACAGGTTTCCGCACAGACTACATCACTTGTGCATTTTTTTCATCATTGGATAATTCTGTTTCAATGACTGAATTAGTAAATAACGAAAAAGCCCACCAAAACTGTCTATTTCAATAAAACTGTAAACAGGAAGGTAAAAAATGCACAGACGTGCTAACCTTTTCTCATGCACTCAATATTAACAAAAGGTGTCATGCATGGTGTCTAAAGTAAAACAGGAATTCCACTCTCTCCTTGTAGATCACTGTAAGCAGTATGTTAAATTAAATTGACCTCTAACCTGAGGAAGCTGTTGGGCCCCACCTCATCGCGGAGGTCTTGGAGCACTCTGAGGGTTGCTGTGGTAGCCAGATGGGCAGCTTCTTTATGGAGGTAGTGATGAGGGGAGAACAGCGGAGATGTGCTGTCCTTGTTGATTCCTCCCTCAGCTCCCTGGTGACGACTACTGTCCAGAATCCCACCGTGACTGCACTTTCCTTTAAATAACAAGACAATACATGTTGCTTTTCTTACAAGTAGCTTACTAAATCATCAGAATGAATCATAACTCAGATTACCTTTATTAGTTTAGCAGATATGATTCTTCAAAATGACTTGCAAATAAAGAGGTGAATCTCATGAAATCGGTAAAGACCATTTCCAGGTTATATTTCACCCCAAATTTATGTTTCACCCCAAACTCAAGGTAATAGGAAATTATATATATTTTTTTTAAATAGTAAAAGTAAAAAAAAATAAGATTATTTGTAGGATATTTAGCAAAGTGGCACTATTTTAATGACAATTAAGCACCTTCCCCCAATTACCATGATGCAAATTGTAAAGTATTTTTACATCTTAGTAGTATTTTTTTTTTTTGGTAATGCCTCAATTTATGAATATTTAAATAAAATGATTCCAGAAATGTTTACTGTAATAAAGTAAAAATTACCCTATAGTGAAAAATAAATATACTAAAATGTATTTGAAATATATTTATTTCATGCTAAGCATACTATAAATAACTTTACATATCTATGTACTTAATAAAAACACCCAGCAATTCTACTTTTAGGTTACTAAACTGGTATACTAAAGTTAGTCTGCTAAATTTGAACAATTTTGTGCTTAATGCACTTTAATTGTGAGGAAGAAGTGCTGAAGTCCAACTAAAGATCTACCTAAATATATTTAATTGTGCTAAATAAGTGGAACTATTGCAAGTATACTTTAGGTACACTTTACGTATCTTGCATTTAAAAGACCGATATTATTCAAAAATTATCATACAATCCTCATCAATAGTGACATTAAAACACATTTTAGGCTTAATATTAAGAAATTTGCATTGTGCACAAGTAGTACTCCACATAAAGTTTCATTATATTTTTTATATCAGTAAGTCTCAAGTGATATGTCAGAAAATATGTTAATAGATTTGAACTATACTTAGTATGAAATACGTGTATTTTAAATATATAACTTTTTTACTAGAGTACTACAGTAATGGGAATCCAGGTACAAACAAATAAACAAATGAACAAATGAATACAATTTCAACACAAGAAGGCAATGGGAAATATTCTTAATTGTCACAAAATAATTGCACAAAGAAAAACTTACATATAGGCTTTATTTTCTTTATGCAAAAAATAATTACTTTTATTTTTTTTTTTTTTTTTAAATACTAATTTTGGAGTGAAATGTGACCAGGACACATTTTATTCACTTAAGTTGCATGATGACGCCTATACCTGGAGGTTTGACAGGGTAAGCGCTGAAATAGCCAGTTGTCAGTAGCGGTTCTGTCTGACGAATCATATCATCTAGCAGATTATTGTAACAGCTAAATCTGTAGCACTCTGCACAGGTTGGGGTTTCCTCTGAAAACAACAAAAACATTTATGGTGAACATTGAGTGGTTAATGACTTATTGCAAAATGTTTGTGAGGGACTCACCTGAAGCTACAGGAACTGACGGCTCTTCTGGGTGCAGAAGGTGGAGGTACACTGCTTGCTGACCCATCTCCACCCAGTTACTGTGACTGTAAAAGTCCTACAAACATATGCATACAACAGTTAGATTATTTTGTATTGCTAACAATATTCTGTTCAAAAACAATAAAATCCTACAAACGTCTAATGGCCTATACAACGTTACCGTAATATCATAATATTACAAATAGAGTAATATAGGCAGACAACCCTGTTGCAAATAGACAGCACATGCTGGTTAGGTATGTTTTGAAGCATGGCACCTGGTTTGAGCTGGTCCTTAGTTGGTTATGAGCTGGTTTAAGCTGGTCCTGAACTGGTTTAAGCTGGTCCTAAGAAACTTCAGACCAACTCACAACCAGCTTATAACCAGCTCCGGACCAGCTTAAACCAGCTCAAACCAGGTGCCATGCTTCAAAACATACTTAACAAGCATATGCTGCTTTTTTCAACAGGATAATAAATATAATGTTGTCATAATAATAAATATAATGTGAGCCAACCTGTAACGAGTGGAAAAGCTGACCCAGGCTACGTCTGGCCCCCTGGTACTCTTTAGCCTGGGTTTGCAGTACCGTCCGGCCCCAGAACTCTCGCAGCATCTGGGTGGCTCCTTCCACTCTCTCAGAGTCAAAGTGGTAGACTGGATCAGAGCATGTGGAGCTCAAGAAATCCATTTCAGCGTTAGCACTTGCAACCTCACCCACAGCATGCCAAAACCCTCGACCAAGCCCAGTATACTGGAACAAACAAATCAATGAGACTAATTCTTCAAGTCATCACTATGTATCTAAAAAATATTACCAGAATAAATTGCATTCAACAGTAAAATGCAACAAGTGGCAATATTAATTTGCATGATACCTACCAGCTCCTCATTATCTACATCATGTTGACGTTCCATCTTTTTGCTCAGAGTTTCCATTGTGATGTTCAGTATAGCTTGTTCTGTCATGTACTGGTGTGTGTATGAATCCCAGGACAATGTTAGTACGCGTGACCAGAAGTTGGGAAGAAAGGCTTGGCATATTGGCATACAGTAGATGAACAGCACCACAACACATTGGTGGGTCAAATTCCAGGAGCTCATCCCTTCACACATCATTCCACACTGGTTAAAACACCTGAACTGTTATAAAAAGATGCATCACACCTGCAAAGGGTTACATGTGAGACGGATGTAGGGGATGTGGTGAGCTGTTTTATTATACACACATCACTCTGTTCAGAGCAGCACACGGAAATATACATAAACATTGATTTTTACCTTTTTAAATAAAGTCAATTTTTCAGTTTCAGTTCATTGTACTGTTAAAGATTTAAATGGTAGGCCTATATATTTTCAGCATTATAGAAATATAAATATATCACATATAGAAACCAAGATTTTGTGGCAGGCATTGTTTTATGAAAGCTATTCTTTTTTTATTTAAGAACATTTATCTTTCAGTTCCAACTACAGTATTAATATTCTTAATTTTAAAACTATACAATTAAATTATATTTGATTGTTTTTTTAATAACAGATTTGGGTGTGGCTTTTATCCACCTGCTCAGTGTTTTCAACTACTGATTAAGTTTTTTTTTTTGTTATAATGCATCTATGTATTTCAATTTTTTTTACAGAGTGCTTAAACAATACACATTATATGTGAGCACAAAAGAGGTATAAAAAACAGGTATTTCTCTTACCTCTACTGGCGTCTTTCCTTTTGTGGTCTCAGTCTAGCTTTTTTTCAGCTCGTATTTTCGTGCGTTTTATCATTTGACAGATTCAAACTCCAATCAGCAATCAGAAATGCACATGGTGTGGTTTTCACCCTCAGACAAAGATGCTGTCAGCAATTTGTCTCCTTACCACATTATGTGCAGTCTTTTGAAAACCAGTAGCTGATCAGCAAGTTTTAAGACTCTTGTTTTTGTGAATATTTCTGGAGGTGCTTCTAAGCTAAGTAAGAGACAGAAACATGCCTGCAACCTGCTAAGATGGATGTCCACGAGACACATATCCTCAAATCCTCATGACCCCACTACTGCATGTGCTTCCCTCCTCGTCTTCTTTCTCCTCTCTCTCTATTGTTTTTCTCCCTCACTTGCCCCATTTTAGCATGCTGCACTGACTCCACACAATAGTGCTGCATATATTAAGGGCCAGTGTGTCCCCCTTCCCTGCTCTTCAATTCTGTCTTTTGCCTGACATGAAAACACACACCATGCTCACTTCCCCCAATGCTTCTATTGTAACTTCATGAAAGACTTCAGACATGTTGCTAACCAACCCCTCTCCTGGCATTAGACTTTAGACCTAAGCTTTAGAAAGGCTTGGAGGATAAAACTGCATTGTAGTGTGGATCTTTTGTAGTTTGTGAATTCAGCCTATATAGAGAATCTATGGCTGAATGTTTACTTATAGCTTACTGCTTGTTAAATGCAATTCAGTATATAGAAAATAGTGCCTACTATATATATATATATATACAGAGTATATATATATATATATATATATATATATATATATATATATATATATATATGTGTGTGTGTGTGTGTGTGTGTGTATTATCCATAAATAGAACACATGCAAAAAATAAAATAAATAATAATTAAAAAAAGTATTTAAATCATGAATACATAATCTCATCACATTGCACATTCAGTTGTTCACCTTGGAAATAAAATGTTATTTTGTGTTCCATGCTTCCTTTCAAATGTCATTAATGAGTATGATAATTTGAATATGTCCAATCTCGCTTTAAGCTTTATGAAACAATATTTGTATTATGGGCCTAAACTAGTGCTGTTTGCAGTGTAGCACTGCAGTTCCCAGCATGCACTGCAGGAGCAGTAGTGAAGCTTCTGTAGCATCCACGACGAAGATTAAAAGTAGGACTAGCAAAAAATAAACATTTAAATAGAGTGTTTAGCATGCATGAGGAACTTGCACATCCAGGAAAATAATCATCCACAGCACCACCAATGGCTTACAGGCATCATTAGTAAATCCTCAATGTTACACTACTTTGAAATAATTTGTCAAGCTACTAAAATACTATAAATACTATAAAAAACTATAAATGAACATCCACATGGCAACCTCAAATAACACTTGCACTAAATACTCTGTAAATATATATTTAGTGTAAATTTGTAACACTTTAGATTAGAGAGCACTATTCAATATTGCTTGTTAACATGCTAGCATATTGGCTGTTTATATAATGCACATATTAATTCCTTATTATGCATGGCCATATTCCAGATCCCTTAACCCTACTCCATACCTAAACATAACTACTACAACAACTACACTTGTAGTTGTAACATATAGGGAATATGTGTTACCATTTACATTAAACTCGAGAGTCAACTGGTACAAAAAATAAAATAAAAATAATAATAAATAAATAAATGAATAAACCGGAATCAGTGAATCTTTTGGAATCTTTTACAATAACCAATTCAATAGGAATTCCCAAAGTTACATACAGAAGTTACTCATGCTGAATCAGTTTTATTTATTTATTTATTTTTATTTTGCTGTTTCTGCAGCAACATGCATTTGTTGCTTTTGACCTTTCAGTGGCGCTATTACCATAGATGTTAGTTAGGATCAAAGCACATTACATGAGTAGCAGAGAGAGAGAGAGACTGTTCAGCACAAATAAAAGAATAAATAGACTATTTTTTCCCCCTCAGCTTGCTCTGCACTGAAGTTGCATTCACAATACAAATGTGACATTAAAACAACAAAGTATTGCATGTTACTTGAAATGTATGATGAAGAATAATGAATATCCATCAGAAAAATAAACTTTGAGGGGTGAATAGTTATTGTGCAAATATATGTAGTTATACTTGAGGAATGTAATGTAAAATACACCTTTCAGCACCGTTTGACAGTGTTTCCGCCTTCAGAACGCCTACAGCATGACTATTATAGATACTGCCACTGCTTGTTCAAACTAGTGCAGTGACCCTGTAACAACATATTGGTCGCAAGCTACGAGAAACTCAATTATCTTGTGGAGTGCAGGAAAAGTCAATGAAATCTTGCTCAGCAGCCATGGTTGGTGTGTTTCTCCTTGCGTGTAAGTACTGAAATGACAAAATCTATCGTTGATGATCAATAGATAACAAACACAAATGCTGGTGGTGTTTGTTTAATAAATGTTGATTATCATTCGCAGATATCTCCGTGAATTTATTCCTTAAATGTCAAGGTATGTTCCAGTAATGCACTAAATAAACAACTTGTAAATGTAATATATCAGGATTGAAATGTTTCTAACTTCTTTCCTTCACAGGTCAAAAGATTCATCAAGCTAAGATTTTCAGTGAAAATACAGAAGTACCAGAAGGTGGTAGACTGGAAGTTACTTGTAGCACATTTGGTTTTACAGGAAAGGCAGTTTATTTATATCTGTGTAAAAATGGTAAAGCTATTGATATGAAAAACGGACCCACTCGACAAGACACCACCTTTAAAATAGAGAGAATAGAAATGAACCATTCAGGCAACTACAGCTGTGTGTTTTCAGAAGAGCAGTTGCAAATAAACAAAGTGATGGGATATGGTCATAATTACATCTTCATAAATGTGATTGGTAAGGTGTACCACACTTCTGCTTACATTTGTGAGTGTTTTTGATTCCTGAGCACAGATGAAATGTTAAATTACTTACTCATGCAATTTAACCACAGTAGACTCAAAATGACTTTTAATGAGAGAGAAATGTTTGATATTGTGTGTTTTTGTTTTTGATCGATTTGTCCTGGAATATATTAAAGGACAAGCTAGAACATTTAAACATAAGTGTTCTCTTTCTCGCCACAGAATCTTTTATTTATACACAGATACATTTGCTTAAGTCTGAGGTTCCAGTGGGAAGTAATGCTGAATTCAACTGCACAACATCCAATCCTTTACACAACAAACAGTCCAGAAACATGATCTTGGTTTATCTAATCAAAAATGGAAAGCCTATTAAAGTTAATATTTTGGACACAGAGAAGATGATGACAACATTCACCCTCAGAGAGGTCCAGATGGAAGATGCTGGGACATACAGTTGTGTTGTATTGTTAAACATACTCCCTTACCATGGAATGAGACTTCATCAAAATATTAAAGTTGATCTTCAGATAATTGGTAAGTATTACCAATACTTCTGTATTTTCACTCTGTATTTTTTATATAAGGGGAAGTCGTGGCCTAATGGTTAGAGAGTCAGACTTGTAATCCAAAGGTTGTGGGTTCGAATCTCAGGTCCGGCAGGGATTGAAGGTGAGGATTGTGAATGAACAGCACTCTCTCCACCTTCAATACCACGACTGAGGTGCCCTTGAGCAAGGCACCGAACCCCCAATTGTTCCCCAGGCTCTGGAGCAATGGCTGCCCACTGCTCCGGGTCCGTGTTCACAGTGTGTGTGTTCACTACTCACTGCTGTGTGTGTGCACTTGGATGGGTTAAATGCAGAGGACCAATTTCGAGTATGGGTCACCATACTTGACAATACATCACATTTTTTTAATTTATTTTTTTATGTAATTTAGTGTAATTGCAATTACATGAAATTACATAAAAAATATTATAGTTTATTAAATATATATATATATAGTTTATATAGTGTATTATATGCAGCTATTCTATTAGCTGAACTTTACAGTAGTTCCAACCCACATAATTAAGACTTAAGTGATGTGCAATTTCATAATTCTGTTGTCTGCAATATGGTTAAAGTGTGTACTGACATGGATTTATGGCAAATTACAGTCCACTTTATGTGATTTCTACTGAAACTTGCATGTTATTTATTTAAATATATTTATAATTACACATTCATAATTATGAATTTGCAATTCAGTACAGTGGTGGCCAAAATTATTAGAACACTAGTATTAGTTCACATATACCAGCTAAAAATGGTTTTAAGTCAGTTTTTAACTTTTGCTGTAGTGTCAGTAGGATATATCAGTTTAGATTTCCAAGCATTCATTTTGCCATTAATTGTAATAATCCAGTGATATTTTTGTCTGACAACAGCCAGTGCTCCACACAGAGATCTGATCTCATCATCATACAGTCTGTCTGGAATCACATGAAGAACCAGAACAAACTGAGACAGACTAAATCCAGAAGAACTGTGGCAACGTCTCCAAGATGCTTCAAGAAACCTACCTGCAAAGCTACAGCACTGTTAAAAGTTTTAGGCACTTGTGTAAAAATGCTGTAAAATGAGGATGCTGTCAAAAATAATGTCATAAATAAATTTTCTTTTTTCTATTAACTAAATTATATTGACATTTGGTGTGACCATCCTTTGAGTTTAAAGCAGCTTTTGCCCTCGGTGAACTTGCGCATAGTTTTTCAGGTAGCTTTGCAGGTAGGTTTCTTGAAGCATCTTGGAGACGTGGCCATAGTTCTTATAGAATACTAAAATATAAGAATTAAGTAAACTGTCAAAATAAGACCTTTTTGTGTTTCTGGGTTTTCTTTGACAGCGACATCTAACAGCGGCATTGAGAAAGTCATAATTGTCATAATGTGCTCTACCATAGTGTTACTTCTCAGTCTGTTTCTGGCAATCTGGGCACTGATCCGAAAACGAGGTAGTATTTTTCTAGATCTAAATACACTGACACATTTCACTTTCTTGAATTGTTCTGTTTAAATCCTAATACTCTCATTTCTTTCTAATAGGATGCCTTAGAATCCAAAATGAAAGGTTGGTTTGAGAAGTTATGAGAAACTAAAGTAAATAAGAAATTAAAATATACCAGATATTAGATTTAGGACAATTCTGATGCATTCTTAATCAACAGATCCTCGAAAAACGAGACAGAGCTCAGAGGACCAGAAGTGTTTTATGAAGGTATTCATTGTATGGTTCTTGTTTCTTGTTGGATTATTTCCTATGGAAAACAGGAAGCTAGGGTTGCTATACATAACAACTGAGCTCATGGACTTTAATTAACTGTTGTGTTAATTAACTGTTATGATGTTTAATAACTTTCATACATTGCCGAGTCAACCCAATCTCATGAGAAAATCGAACTACTTTACAAAGTGGAAATATTATGAATTCGTACATTTTTTAGAAAAAAAAAGTAAGCATGAAGCTTCATTAAAGGCCATAGGCAGATTGTATGAATTCATACAAATTAGCAATCAATTTGCCAAAATGATAAATAATTGCCGTTATATTGTTGTCATTGTTAAAAGTTTTTGATATTTCTGTACACATACATATATATATATATATATATATATATATATATATATATGGCTGCTATGCGATATAAAGCATTAGTTCATTTATTTAGTCAGGAGTATGCTACAATACAAATAACCTCTAAGCTAAATGGACTAAAATCCCTAAAACATCAATTTCTCTACTCTCTCCTACTGTAATTTTGTATCTTACATTAACAAATCTATGTTATAGAAATTGATAAACCTGACTCATCTGGTACTGGTCACATACAACGTGCTGTCTGGTAAGCCACTACTTTATGTATGAATATGCTTTGTGCTGTTTTATCTTTGTACTGTTTACTGTTCTATTTTCATCTTTATATTTTACATACTGATTTCACATGTCTTTTCTCTTGTCTGTTTCAATATCAGCTTTCACATGAATGATTGATTAGTTTTTTTTTTTTCTTATTTATTTGACTGTTTCTACAAAAATGCTGTGGATGCGTAAATCAATGTAATGGCTCAGGGCTGCCTCAGAGTCGGATAATTCCTCTTTTAATGGTAAGTCTGCATTGAATGAATGAATGAATGTTGTGTAATTATTAAAACAATCTTACAGTATTGAAAAACAGAGTAATATATTCACAGAAATTTAGTCATTTTGTGCTGTGCAATTACAATGACTAGCTGCGTCTGCATTACACAAATGTCTTGTATTTTTACAGATGAAGAGTATAATGAAGTGTAATGTGCAGTACAGCATCTGCATGCATTACAGCATGATTAAATTATGCTCTTGCAGCTTTGTGGTGTTATCTGTGCTATTGCTGTTTTACAACTGTTGCTTTTTGTGGTTTATTTTAGCTTGTTTTTTAAGTTTCTGTTTTAATTGACTATTTGTTTACTGTCATTATTGTTGATTTTTTTTATGACACTGACCAACTAAGTGTTGACCATGACTTTAGTCACTGTGCAATTTTTTTTAATGTAAACATTACTGTAAATGATCATTCAAGACTGGAAATTAACTCTCAGAATTTATAATAAAATACAATTTACATATTGTTAATGTAACATGAAATTGTTGTAAAAGCAAACTGTTGTTGGTTTTATTTTATTTTGCAATCTGCAGTGTGTTAGTGTCGCGAATGTATGGAGAATATGTCATAATAAAACGCGTGGAATTTATTTCAGCAGTTACAGATCATATTTCCTCATTTTTTATGCACTGTAAAAAAACTTTTTTTTGAGATAGAGAGTAAACTGTAAACAAACTATTTAAAGGTTGATTGAACTGTCACATGTACAAAATGTTGACATTACAAAAAAAAAATTACATTTAGTTTGAACAAGTTAATATACTAAAATACTAAAAAAAAACTTATAAAACTGAGGATACACTTTGTGTTTAATAATTGGGCCTTTTTTGGTTAAAGCATGGGGACTTGTGATTGCAAATATTTGTTATTCGGAATCTGAATATATTTTTAATTCCATGTAGTGTTTTTGTTTATATTTTGCTTTTAAAGTAGAGTAATTCATATTTTCTTTGGTGAAGTTTCTTCCATTGTGTATACATGTATACAACTTGTTTTGGATGTAAAGAAGTAACTCTATATAAACTTTTCAGTGTGCTTAAACTGATTACACAAGTTATACTAAGAAAAGAACTAAGGATGTTCTATAACACAATTATGTAATGTTTATGCTCAGCTTAACTTAAGGTGCAGGATTATTGAACTTGTATCCACAAGTAAAAATAAATTATATATATATATTTATATATATATATTCAAATTCTGATTTGTTACAGCGTAAATGTTCTTTTTCAAAAATATTATCTTTACTATCTCAAAAATATCAACAAAAAAGTATATATGCACTGTGAAAAGAATTCTGCTTATACTGTACAAATATTCAGCTAATATGTGCAATTCAAATGACACTAGCTTTTTTATTATACTAACACTAAAATTTCTGTACATATCTATTTTTACATAAAAGTTCTCTAAAAGGTACATTGATTCTACATAAAAGAATCAATGACTTTGCAACGTTTAAAGAGATGAGCAGAATGTAACATCTTTAACTGCAGGAAACTACATGTATGTTAGCAGTTTAGCATCCTAACCCTTTTTAGATATGCAGAAATATGTACAATTCTGCTTTTGTCTGTCTTTGAAGAGGCTAAATCAGTTATATTTCAGATTTTAAATTCTTTCACATAAAAATCACCTGAATTCTGATTTCATTACTGTAATGCAGATGTTCATTTGAGATGCATTGGGTTTCCTTTTAGATTAGTAGTATTTCAGTGCAAATGCCTAAAATAGATTAAACTGGTCTAAACACATTTACATAAACACACCAAAACTAAAATTAAAATTAGAAATCAGAAAGAATGTTGGTGTGTTCACAAATTATTTATTTTTGTTTGTTTACTTGCATTCTATTGAGTACTTTCACTGCCCTCCAAAAGTTTGGAAACGCCCTAGAAAATGGGGTTTTGGACAATATTGGCATGAATCCTTTTTAATTTGTGATAATTTTGCACTGATAAGGGACAACACAAACTACGAAAACATATTTTATTACATAAACAGTTCATACATAGAAAAAACTAAAATTTTCGATTCATCAAAATATCTACCATTAGCAGCTATTACAGCTCTGCATAATCTGGGCATCCGAGCTGTCAGTTTATTCAAACATTGACTTGATATATTACTCCAAGCCTCCTGAAGGATTGCCCAAAGATGATTCACACTGGTTGGACACTTCTTACGGACATCACGGTCCAGTTCCTAGTAGCTCAGTTGGGTTGAGGTCGGGTGATTGGGGAGGCCATTCCATGACAGACATGATGCCAGCTGACTGTTTCCTCTCCAAATAGGATTTGCACAGCTTGGAAGTGTGCTTGGGGTCAAGCTTGGAAGTGTGCTTGGAAGTGTGATATCGTCCAAAACCCCACATTTCTAGGGCGTTTCCAAACTTTTGGAGGGCAGTGTACATACATTATATATCACAGGGAGATGACTTTGTTTGTTCGTGTTTTCACTCTGTACAAGTATAAATGTTATCTTTTGTTCTCTGCAACTTCAGCAGTGTGTTTAAAATTACACCTGATGGAAACTGTGCAAAAGGTTTCAGTGCTAGTGGCTTAAGTGTGTATTACCGTTATGACACACAGTACACATTTATAATAAGTATAGTACAGATGGACAGATGAAACAAAATATGAATTGGCTGGTTAAACTGAGAAAATACAATCAACAAACAAGCAAACAGATTTTGAGCTGTATTACAGGTTTTGAACTAATGGACAAGTGTATATGTGCAACACATGTATAACCACCCAACCACACACACACACACACACACACACACACAGACACATGCACCTCACATTCTGTATTTAACCACTTTCCTATCATATGTCTAAGCGAATGCCGCCTTTATAGAGGCGAAACTATAGAAATAGAGCAAAGTTCTGCATCACACGCCTAGTACTGCATATGTATGTCTACTCAAATAATAGCTTTAACCACAGTCAGTTGCACTGCAGTGGAAATTTACACAACGACTTTCTGTAACTCCAATCCACTGAACTTCAAATGACATCAAGCAAAATGCACATATTTGCCTGCCCAGTGAGAGCAGTTACTATCCATAAACTTTGTTCAACCTTTTAATTACTTAATATGAAACTTGATATTTGCATGCATTTTGTATATACTTGAAAAAGTATATATACTAAAAAGTCTTTAATCAAGATTTAAACTGAGAGTGTGGATCTGTGCCCCAACGATTAGCTCAGGTAATTTAGAAATTCAACCTGGCCTTGATGAAACATATTGCTGGGTATCATCGACATAACAATGGAAACTAATCCCCTGCCTTCTAACAGTATTTCCCAGGGGGTGCATATATTGAACATAGCAGAGGGACTAAAACAGAATCTTGTGGCACTCCATACTTTACATGTATTAAACTAGATAGTTCTTCATTTAAATGAACAAAATTGTAACAATCAGACAGATAGGATCAGAGCCATCTGAATGCCTGTCCCGGAACGCAGCACTAAGATCAAGTAAATCATTTGTAAATTTAGCTAGTGCAGTTTCTGTGCTATGATTGGGCCTGAAACCTGACTGAAACTTTTTTTTATTATTTTATTTTATTTTATTTTATTATTTGTATTTTATTTACAACACAGTATAATCAAAACATACATAATGAAGGTCAAAGACACATTATTGAGCACACTGATCTAACCACAGAGATGTGAACAGACTTTGAGTCATTCCTGCAACAGATTCTGTTCAACAAGTGAAACAAGTAAATCATACCTGATATTTACATGTGTTTCTGCTACTTTCCATGGATTCAAGAAGAAAAAAAAACATAATCAGTGGTCAAGGAGCTTGTTTTACCATAGAATATCAGTGTAGTTGAACATCTGATGTTGGTACAGCGCTCTCAGAGGAAAACAGTTTGAAGAAAGTCATCAGGATTCATCTGTGGTGAAGATATCTGATTCAATAAAATACAAACAACAACACAAAAACAACAACAACAACAAAAAAAACATTTGTGGTCATGTTAATATCAGAAGCATCTTTATATATATATATATAGACTCACACCTGAATGAAACTTTTTATAGACATCATTCATTAGTAAGAAGGAGCATACTGAAACATAAAAGACACACTTTTCCCCCCAACATTTTAGACTTTGAAGATTTTAAATGAGTGGAATTTGCTAATTCATTTGGATCTAGTTGTGGTTTCTTAAAAAGAGGCTTAATAATTCCCAACTCGAAGAATTTTGGTAGTTGACATAAAGAGGAGTTGATAATGTTGTGAGGAGGATCTCTTGCTACAGGTAACACTTCTTACATTAATTTAGTTGGTATGGAATTACCATACCAAGCATGTTGTTGGTTTAATTTCATTCATTCATTCATTCATTCATTCATTCATTCATTTATTTATCTCTTTCTGTCCTATAGTTATAAAGCATTGTATTAGTTTTTGGGGGGAGCTATATGAGACTGAATAATAAGACACTGCCAAAAGTTGTACGCCTTCTATTGTTTTTCTGATACTTTCAGTTTTCTTTGTGAAGAAATTCATTAAGTCATTACTACTAAACTGTGATGAAATACTCTGTTTTGTAAAATGTCTTGCCACTGTAGTAAATAAAAACCTGGGATTGTTTTGATTATTAATGGAGACATTAAGCCCTGGCAACTTTTAGAGCCTGTCTATAGCTGGACATACTGTTTTTGTATGCAATTCTAAAGAACTCTAAATTATTTTTCCCCTCCATTTTTATTTTTATTTTTTATTTGATGGGGGCAGCAACATGCTAGTGAAGCTCACATTTCATTCAATTTTACTTGATTACATATGAGAGCTCTTCCCAACCAACACCCTTGTATGGGAATACTACTTGGCAAAACTTTATTTTATAATGTTGTTACAAATACATTACTAAGTAATATAGAAATATACATTAACAATACAATGTGTAAGTGCAAGCAGGTTTTTTAATGTAAAAAGAAGATTGTAAATAGGATCAGCTTTCATGTTGACGTTAATATGGTACTATACATGTTTTATTTATAGTCTAGGCCATAACTCTGTCAAGAGCTGATCAAATGTAAAACTGTAACTTGAATGCAATGTAAGTCGCTTTGGATAAAAGCGTCTGCTAAATGCATAAATGTAAATGTAAATGTAAATGTAAATTTTACACATTATGTAATAAAGGGTCTCTGCTCACTCAGTCTCTCTATCCACCAAAGGGTCATTAGCCTTAAAACAGCTGAAGACCTCTGGTGTACTCTCGTTAACATGCATGTTTTGAGCAAGAGAGGGCAGACTTTACAAGTAAATGGAGGATCTAGGGCTGTGATTGGCTGTTTTTTTCTGTGCAGGAAAATGTGAGGGGGGTGGGCTTGCCTTTCTGGAGAAGGAGGAGGAACAGGAGACCGTGACGGTGTGTGTGTGTGTGTGTGTGTGTGAGAGAGAGAGTAAGCAGCCACACACATGCTGGTTGGCATGGACACACGACAGGCAAATGGAAAAGAAATATTCTAAAGATTCTGCTTCCTTTCAGTCCACAATCAGGTAAGGAAAAGAATGACAAAGAAATAAAAACGGAGACAGATAGAGGGACACTGGTTGGTTGCAGACTGATGAATGTGTGTAATCTCAACAGACAGGTGGATAGATGCATGCTTTGTGTGTGAAGGTCCGCTCACATGTGCATGATGCAGAACATGGTTGTTTTCCTATAGACTGTCACATAACATGGCTTGTTTGTGAATAGATATATTTGTGGTCATTTGCACATACATGAAAGATGCAAAAGATGCAGCATGCAGGCTTTCACTGCATATCACATATATGTTTAATGGCTAACAAGCTTGTGAGTCTTCAATAACAGATCAGACTGTATTTGTGCATAATAAAGTACTTGCACGTACTTTATTATGTAAATAATAAAGGTTGCTTGCAGGTCTTCTCTGTGGCTTTGCTGCTCCTGATGGTATCATGGTAACAGCTCATAACGCTGTCAGATCTGTCCTCCTGCTAGTTTGCTGTGCCGTCCTCTGCTCCTCTATAGGTGAGTGTCTCTGACCTTGGCTCAATGCCCCACCTAACATCTGTGCCTGACTGTCAATCCAGGTTATTAGTATGTTACTTCTTTTTTAATTCAACAAAAAATTACTTTATTATATGATAAAATATAATGAAAAGATCAACAATGTTCTTTAAGATGCACATTAAGAGCAGAAATTTAGAGCAGAAATTATTATGCCAGGAGCGATTCAGAGTGTTTAAATAAGTCATGATCAACATGTTCACTCACATTGATTATAACTTTATGATAGAGTACATGTCCACTGAAACAATGTGACCTGAGGATTAATACATTTTCTAATCAGTTTTATATTGATTAAGGGAGACCAGTCCACAGATATTGATCAGTGGGAAAACAAGCTGAAACCAGAATACCATCTGCGGTTGTCTGTGAAATGAACAGTTAAAGAGCATCAAGATTTATAAGCACAGAAACTGAGCTTTGGGGCAGAGATAAAATTGCAAAATTCAATCAATATTTAAATACAGAGCTGAATAATAAGCACAGAATGCAATCGATATATGCTATTTGTGTCGTACCACACTTTTTGTAGGATAAATACAGTACCGATGGCTAACAACCTCAATTTTAGACAGAAATTAAAAAATGACACTCACAGGGTTTTATGGCTTCTGGGTCAAATCATTCCCTTGAGACTCAGTGAGGCTAGATGATTGATTCTGTCTTATATTACATCCAGCTTTAGACATCCAAAAAAACTGAATTCCAGAAACAGTTTTTTATATGCAGTTTAGAGTCAAAACAGGTTTGTGTGCGTAAGAATACATACTTTCTTCACACACATATATTTAATATGTGAAAATGTGAAAAAAACTAAGAAAGAAGGTCTATAATAGTGTACATGCATATGGAATAGTATTGTTATTTTAGCAACATTCTTACAACAAACTCCTTTGTTGTGCTTCTACTATCAATTGTAGAGTTACAACAAGTAAAGCATTCTAAATAAGTCCCTTCTGAGGTTCCATTTCAGTTAGGACACTTTCATTAGATGTGACCGCATATGTAGGCAGCAGACAGCTTACTGGATTTTGGAACGTATGTGACATTTCAAATTAAAGAACATCCCTCCCACCAGTGATGGTAACACAACCCAGATCATCTAAACCAATTTCACACTCAGAGATTCATAAATCTCCATTCATAACTATACCTGCCCCCGCAGAAATGAACACGTGTTCAGCAGATCCTGTTGGGTTTCCCTTAGTGACTCCGTCTGTGGAGAAAATTAGATCACACAGGATGTTGGCATGATAGCAGCAGCTGCTAGAGATCTAATAACAATGCCAAATGAGCTTTATTAGAGTTGATCAAGTATATGCTGCATATTACAAACATTTACATTTACATTTATGCATTTAGCAGACGCTTTTATCCAAAGCGACTTACATTGCATTCAAGTTACAGTTTTACATTTTATCAGCTCTTGCTTTCCCTGGGAATCGGACCCATGATCTTGGCGTTGCTAGGAGATGGTCCTCACTGCAGAACACATGATCCAGGGGGCGGAGTTGGATCTAGATCCAACTCCTCCCACCTTACATAGACCTAAACCTACCCGTCTCCACCCCCTGATCCCTAAACCCACCCATCCCCACCCCTAAACCTACCCATCTCCCATCTCCACCCCCTGGATGTGGATCCAACCCCGCCCCCTGGATCTTTGTTCTGCAGTGAGGGGCTACTGGTTGCTAGCGCCATGCTCTACCATTTGAGCTACAGGAAAGCCTACAGAAGTCAAACAGAAAACAAACAGAAGTCATTTTTATGGCAGCTTTGAAAGTCTCAAGCTCTGATATTCAGTGATATTTCGTCATTCCAGTAAGAATTCATTCTGTTGTTTTGAATGTGCCAATGAAAAATTAAACTCTAGTTACCAATATTAAAATATAGCTCTTTATACAATACAGATTGTTTCAAAGCAGCTTCACAGTAATAAACAGGAAATTAACAGAATTAAAGTGGACCTATTATGCCCCTTTTTACAAGATGTAAAATAAGTCTCTGATGTCCCCAGAGCGTATATGTGAAGTTTTAGCTCAATATACCCCACAGATACATTTTTATAGCTTGTTAAAATTGCCACTTTTAGCGCTGTTTTGAGTGTGTTGCTTTAAATGTGAGTGAGCTTTAAATGTGAGTGAGCTGTTGCCCGGAGAAAAGGGCGAAGCTTCAAGGAGAAAAGGGCGAAGCTTCAGCTCCGGTATTAGCAGCTCCAGCCTCCGGTTGCAAGCAGTAAACATTAGCCTTTGCACTAATTAAACATTACACTATTAATACAAGCCTGTTACCTGAAACTACTCGGTTTCAAAGTCAGTCATCTGATTATACAGTGTATAATACATTTGCATTTATGAATTACACAGACAGGAAGCACGGCGGGATAAAAATAACAACATAGCTGGTCTCATGCTATCACAAACTTTATAAGTCCCACTTCTGATTATGAGCTTGACAACTTCAAGTGATCGACTCACGTTGCTTTCATATGCAACTTTTCACTACCACATTCCTATTCACAATCATTCTGATAGCACTTGAAGACAGCATCAGTGAAAACACAGAGACAATGATAGCTTTAGCAATACGCCTTACAGAGTGCCAAGAAGCTCTTTCAGAAAGGCAATTTGGAAAACAAACGCGTGATACTTACTTTGTCTGGAGCTGACGTTCGTGCACGAAGCGTTGGTATCAATTCCTAAACATTTAGGGAACGTTACCGATTTTTTCCGGGATATTTCCCGAAAATGAAATTTAACCACAGTGTCCTCGGCTCAGATTAGGGGGGGGGGACACTCGTATCTTTGGTGCTTACTCCTGTGTTCATTATATAACTCCTGTAAGGATTTATGTTAGAAAGGTTCTTAAAGATGGCGGCGCGCATGAGCGATCTTGGAGCACTAGGCGCCACTGTATAGTGTTATTTGTGTTTCTACATGTTTTTTTATGGGATATAATTATTTCTTTTCAACTGGGATCCACTCACATAACATATGACCGACAAAAGATACTGGACATTAGGACAGCGAGTTTCATCCCACCCCCTCCTTCCAATATACCGAAGGAGCTACTCTGCACATCGGTACCTGCCTGGATCACAAGCCCGGATATCAAGCGACGCAGGCGGCGGAGAGATAGGAAGCAAAAGCGAGGCAAGCGAGCCGGCATATATGCTAGGCTAAGGAGCTATCCGGACAGTTGTGCTTCCTTTTTCACGGAAACCTGGCTGAATCATAACATCCCAGATGCGGCTATCGAGCTAGTAGGCCGAACTGTGTTTCGAGCGGATCGAACAGCTGACTCCGGCAAAGGAAAAGGTGGCGGTGTGTGTATATATGTGAGTAACACTTGGTGCGCATACACTGGCATTGTTGAGAAGTTTTGCTCACCGGACTTGGAGTTTATAACGTTGAAATGCAGGCCGTTTTATTTACCAAGAGAGTTTACTGTGGTATATCTCACTGCTGTTTATATCCCACCACAAGCAAATGCTAAACTGGCGCTAGCTAAGCTTCATGAGACCACACACAAGCTACAGAATGTCCATCCAGATGGTGTGTTTATAATAGCAGGAGACTTTAATCACACTAATCTTAAGGATGTGCTCCCCAAATTTCATCAGGTTATTGATTTCCCCACCAGAGGCAATAATACATTGGACCATGTGTACTGTAACATAACAAAGAGCTATAAAGCGTCTCCCTCCCCCCATCTTGGTCGGTCTGACCATGTCAGTTTGTTTGTAACTCCCATCTACAAACCTCTCATTGCAAGGCTTAAGCCCACAGTACGTACCATCAGGATTTGGCCTGAAGGAGCTATGGCCAGGCTGCAAGACTGCTTTGATGTGACTGACTGGGACTTGTTCAAAACAACCAGTGATGGGAATAACGGCGTTATAAATAAACGGCGTTACTAACGGCGTTATTGTTTTCAGTAACGAGTAATCAAACTAATTACTGTTTCCCCTGTTACAACGCCGTTACCGTTACTGACAATAAAATGTGGCGTTACTATAATTTATTATAATATTATTATCATTTTATTTTTCAGTTCATCTGAATGGATGCACAGTGTAGCTGTATTTGACGTACCGTCAACTCTAGTGTGAAGCGCACGACTCGCCGTAGCTTTGTCGCTCTCACACACACACACACACACACGCGCGCGCGCAAAGAAAGATACAGAGCGAGAGAGTCTTTCATAACATGCAGAATTGACGCGCTACATGTAAACGATATTCTTTGTTGTATTTTTCTGTCAAAATAACGGAGTTCCTTTGGAATTCTTCAGCTTTTAAGAACTGCCGGGTTCTCTGCTAGTGGGCGGAGCTAATGCGCAAACGACAATCTCATTGGCTGGCGCTCACCTATTATCATCCCTGTTTTGATTTCAGCAAATCATTTCGAGCGAACCCATACAACGTGATTAATATTCATGAACCCAGCAGCTCCTTTATCCTTAGTGCGTTTTATATTGTTATTAGTGGTATAATTCGTAGTAGTTTTGTTATCTTATCAATTTTTCCCCCTTTTGTTTATAGAAACACTAAATGACAAACAATATCTTAAGCACCACCACTAGTCCTAAGATCTGTCAACATGACAAATATGAATTCATACTTGGTTATTCTAATTACTAAAGTTCTAACATCATATAATGCTAAATTATCATATTATCATATTATAATGCTTGACTAACTGATGCTAAGTGTCAGTAGATAAATAGTGTTGATTAATGTACAATCTTTTATAATAATAATTTATTCTATTTAGTGTCCATTTCATTCATTTAACATATTTAATATTGGGGCATCCAAGTTATTTGACATTTGAATTTTTTTTTTAAAAAGTAACGCAATAGTAATTAGTTACTTTTATAATGATGTAACTCAGTTACTAACTCAGTTACTATTTGTGAGAAGTAACTAGTAACTATAACTAATTACTTTTTTAAAGTAACGTGCCCAACACTGAAAACAACTGCCATGCAAAATAACCATACAGACCTAAACACCTATGCCTCATCTGTGCTGGACTACATCAGTTTCTGCATGGACAGTGTCACCACTGAGAGGAAAATATGCATACTCCCTAACCACAAACCATGGATGAGTACTGCTGTGATTAGACTGCTGAGGGTCCGTGATGCTGCTTTCCGGTCAGGTGATCAAGAGGCGTATCGAACAGCCAGGGCTAAACTGAGGAGAGGCATCAAGGAAGCAAAGCGCTGCCACAAAAAACGTATTGAGGAGCACTTCATCAACACTGACTCCCGACGCATGTGGCAAGGTATTAAGGCCATCACAGACTATGCGGGCAACAACACCAGCTCAATACTCACAGTGAGCCCATTTCTTCCTGAAGAGCTAAATCGTTTCTTTGCAAGGTTTGAATACACAGACACCTCGAACACCACAATGCAGACACAGCAGAGACAACACAGAGTGTGCTGATGCTGAGTCCCCATGAGGTGAGACGAACTCTGAGCAACATTAACCCGAGCAAGGCTACTGGACCAGATGGCGTGCCAGGACGGATCTTAAAACACTGTGCAGGTGAGCTGACAGCAGTGTTCACAGATCTGTTCAACACCTCCCTGGAGCAGGCCAAGGTACCAACATGTCTCAAGTCAGCCACAATAATCCCGGTACCAAAACAGACAGCAATCAATACACTGAATGACTACAGGCCAGTAGCTCTGACGCCGGTGGTGATGAAGTGTTCTGAGCGACTCATTTTGCCACACATCAAGAACAATATTTCACCCTTCTTGGATCAATATCAGTTTGCCTACAGGACAAACAGGTCAACTGAGGATGCAGTATCACTGGCGCTCCACACAGCCCTGACACACATTGATCAGAGGAACACATACGTGCGGATGCTATTTATAGATTATAGCTCCGCTTTCAATACCATCCCTCCCCATAACCTGGTTAACAAACTGAATCATCTTGGCCTCAACACACACCTGTGCAGCTGGGTACAAGATTTCCTCACAAGCAGACCACAGATTGTGCGCATGGGGAAGCATGTCTCATCCTCCATTACACTGAACACAGGAGCACCACAGGGCTGTGTTCTGAGTCCTCTCCTCTTCTCCCTCTATACGTATGACTGCAGACCCTCTTATGAGACAAATACCATAATCAAATTTGCGGATGACACCATCGTTGTGGGGAAGATAACTAACAACAATGAGTCAGCCTATAGAGCAGAAGTCGAGAATCTGGAGCGTTGGAGCCAAGACAACAACCTAGTCCTCAATGCAACAAAAACAAAGGAGATGATTTGGGACTTCAGAAGGCTGAAGCCCTCTCTTCACTGCCCCATTAACATCAACGGTGAGAAAGTGGAGATAGTGCAGAGCTTCAAATATCTTGGAGTTCATATCAGTCACAATGCTACGTGGACTGCCAACACCTCACTGATGGTGAAAAAAGGACTTCAAAGACTTCATTTCTTGAGACTGTTGAAGAAAGCACGACTCCCACAACAGCTGCTGGTGAACTTCTATAGATCAGTCATTGAGTCAGTCATCGCCTATTGCATTGTAGTGTGGTACTCTGGCTGTACCTCAGAAAACAAGAAGTCTCTCCAGCGGATCATTAAAACAGCAGAGAAGATTACCGGCTCTCAGCTCCCTGGTCTGGAGGACATTTACAGGGCACGTTGCATTCGGAAGGCCAAAACCATCATCAGAGACCCTTCTCACCCAGGTCACAACACTTTCACTCTTCTACCATCTGGAAAACGTTACAGAACATTGTATGCCCATACAACAAGACTTAAAAATAGCTTTTATCATAGAGCAGTTGCTTTATTGAACACCACATCTTCCATAGGGACTTAGAGACCCCAACCATTTCCTTATTATTGATTTTTAGTGTAGTCACCTTGCTGTGCAATATTTCATTGTATAAGTCTATCTAGGTCAAGATGTCATTATACTGCCTCAGCACTTGTCACTTTTGCTTAATTGCACATAATGATTACACTTATGCACATACACATAGTGTTTACATTAATGCACATTTGTCGTCATGTGCTATGTGTCTCTTGAGTATTGTGTTGCATAGCACAATATGAATAGCATATTGTGTATATTGTTTAATGTAAGTGTATATTGTATTGTATTGCATATTATGTATAACAGTGATGTCTTTGTTGTGTGGTGGGTGCATGGTGCATCACTTGTTTGTGTGTATCGGGTGGGCGCCTGGGGGGGTTGCTCCACCAGAGTTTCACTTGTACATGTACAAATGACAAATAAAGTACTTACTTCCTTACTTACTTACTTACTTACTGTAATGGTGGACCGCATCTTCTCACTCAGGGCTGTGTTTATGCTAATAGGGCAGAGAACATCACAAATGGGCGGGACTTTTTCCCCTCAGTGACGTGCACAGAGGGAGAATCTGAAACAGCTCGTTTGGAGAGACTGTTTATGATTTATTGGTTTTATAAAAAAATTAGTTGGTGGATTTTTAACATTATAGGCTGGTTGTTTTCACACACTGCGGCCACACAACTGTGTTCAAACACCTTATAAAAGTGATTTTTGCATAATAGGTCCCCTTTAAAGACAAATTTAAATTCTGCTGTAAAACAGCTCTAAATAGACAACAGTTCAAGTCAGTTCTGTTCAATAACTGTGTAAATTTATTTAATTACGAAACAAGTTCAGTTCAGCTATCAGAAGCTCTATAGAAAGCATTAGTGTTGTTACTGAGCTCAAGTCAGTTCAATGTTGATTCAATTCAGTTCAATAACAGTGTTGAAGTTGCAAATTTCATTAATTATGAAACAAATTTGATTCAGGGATGAATCAGATGTATTCAACTCAGTTCAGTTCAACTTTTGTTTTGTTTTTTGTCATAAAATGCGTTGTGATAACATCTGGGTTGTGCTGTTCTGTTGTAAGTAATCTTAATGATTCCTAAATGCATCTACTTTCAGAAGGCCAAATAGGTTGTTTGCAAACACGTGATTCTGATGACGCGTGAAATGCAGCTGGAGGGCAGGAAGTGATTTTTCTCCATAGGAATCAGTAGCAGAAACTCAAGATGCCTGTGTTTTGCGATGTTTATGAATGCTCAAATCGTTTAAACGGAGAAAGCACAAGGAGATTTTATCGTGTACAAAAATGTGTTGTTCATAAGGGGGGGGGGAAGACAAGAAATTGACTGAAAAACGCTGGAAAAAGTTGCTTGTAAACCTGCGTCTGCGGTCGGCAGGAGCCGATCGGATAATGCTCGTATGAGCAAATGGTTAATATAAGATATAATAATATATTAATAAAGACATGTATAAATAGATACAAAGTGACCCAGTACGAATTCACTCAATGCTAAACGCCACACGTAGACACGATGTAAATAAGATATTATTTGCAGTTCAGAGAGCTTCATTGATTATATAAAGGAGCCGTGAGATTGCGATAAAACAGCATTAGTGATTACATGAAAGTGCTATTTGCTCGTTTTCTAGGCTATAATCAAATCATAATTTCAATAAAAGTTGTTTTCGTGCTGCTAACAGGACCCACGGCCACAAACCCTGTATGCAGCAAAGTTTCAGGAGTTGACATATATCTCACATCCCTCATATAAATACGGGATTCACTTTCGAAATAGCTTGTTTGCAGTCAGGGTAAGTTGCTTAGCCTATATCCACCGCTTCAATGGCATGCAAGTATTCCAATTTAGTTAAAAAATCGCTCCTCTTTATAACATAAGGATCACGTAACTTTGTGTTTTTCTGTTTATACCTTTCTCTTGTTATAGCGCCTAAACAAACCAGTACAGTACGGACTTTCCTCCATCTCCTTTCATCTTTTTTTCAGTCACTCCTGACACATTGCTGCATACAGGGTTTGTGTACGTTGGTCCTAGCAGCACGTAAAGCAAAACTTTTGTTCAAATTCTGAATTGTTTACAGCCTAGAAAGTGAGTAAATAGTACTTCTATATAATCACTAAAAAGCTGTCACTCAATTTATTGCAATCTCACAATGTTCCGTTATAATCAATGAAGCTCTCTGAACTGCAAATAATATCTTACATGTATTGAATTCTGAATGTCTCACGCTGAATGCTTGAGAGGTGGCAGCCCTGGATTATCTATTTATATCTGTATTAATATCTTAATATATTAATATTATAACTTATATTAACCATTTGCTCACACAAGCATCATCCGATCGGCTCCTCCCGACCACAGACGCAGGTTTACAAGCAACTTTTTCCAGCGTTTTTCAGTCAATTTCTTGACTTTCCCCCCCTTATGAACAACACATTTTCGTACACGATAAAATCTCCTTGTGCTTTCTCGGTTTGACCGATTTGAGCATTCATAAATATCGCAAAACACAGGCATCTTGAGTTTCTGCTACAGATTCCTATGGAGAAAAATCACTTCCTGCCCTCCAGCTGCATTTCGCGCCACAGCAATGACGTCATGTGCAAACAACCTATAAAGTGCTTTTGCTTTCGCATAGAAACACACATCGTCTCCCTGACATGACTGCCTGCATCAACACTACTGCGGTTACTGAAACCACGTCTTCTTTCTTTGCGTGAACATTTGGGCTGCATTATGCAAATATTTCCACATCGTGACGTAGACATGTGGGGGCGTGTTTGAATGAGCCATTTTAGGGGGGCGTGTCAGAGTCTTAATTTTGATAAAGAATATCTCTTTGGTTTTGAGACTTTAGTCTTTGCAACTTCATCAGGGATCTTTTCTATGCACAAACAACTTGTAACACTCCAAAGAGAAAGGAAAACTTGAAATCGCATCATATGACCCCTTTAAGACATGCTTATTTGGAAATGAAATAATGGTGTAAATACCAGTAAACTGACTTAGTGAATCATGTTGCATGATTTATTTTAATACTCTCCCATAAATTTTGCATCTGAAAGGCAACTTCCTACAAATGCTTCCAAAAACTGCCCATGCCTTTTCATTACTTATTTTTTATTTAGTAAATCCTCACAGGAGATTTTTAATGCCAAAAGAGGGTTTGCACTAATGCAAGCTGTTATTAAATCTGACCCTAAGTGTCTTTTAAACCCCAACTAAGAAAAGCAAAGACAACAAAGAGCCCAAACTCTATCTGGTTACAGAGAGAAAAAAAAAAACCTTAGGAGAAACGAGGCTCAGTCAGAGAGTCAATTCTGCTCTGGTCTAAATTAAAGATTTAGAGGGGGCAGGTGTAAGGTTGTTACAAAACCTATATATCTTGGGTGAGTTGTTCATTGTGAGATCAATATGATCATTGGTGAAGTGTCAACCAAATTGTCACATCTTCTATAAACCTGTGCGGTCATTGTGTGTGGGACTGTTGCCATCTAATTACTGTTGTTTAGTGTCCCAGTCCCTCCTGATTGGATTTGAGAGATTAACATGAAGTTGTTGTTTTGTTTAAGGGCCTCCTGTGCTGTCGTCCTATGCCAAGACAGAAGACAAGCTTTTTAAACATCTCTTCAGCAACTACCAGAAATGGGTGAGACCAGTGGAGGATCTAAACAGAACAGTGCAGGTGAAATTTGGCCTGGCTATCTCCCAGCTCGTGGATGTGGTGAGAAGTAGTGATGCTGAAACAGTATTCTCCTCATCAAAATCTTGTCTTACAATAAACATCACATTTAAGTAATCTACATTAGGAGAATGATCTGTTCTTTTTTTGGTCAGGATGAGAAGAACCAGCTGATGACAACCAATGTTTGGATGAAGCAGGTAAAGCAGGACTAATCCATTAAGGTTTATCTGATTAATACGAAATATTAATTATTTTTATTAGACCTTTATTTTGCTCTTGTCATTGTGTTCTGTTCTGGTAGTATTTAGTCATTGGTACACAACCGACACACATTGCTTTCTTTACTGTTTTATTTGTGTGGGGATCAGCTTTGCAGATAAATTCATGTCTCTCTGCATTCAGGAGTGGACAGACATGAAGCTCCGATGGAATCCGGATCATTATCTGGGCATCACCTCCATCAGAGTTCCCTCAGACTCTATCTGGATTCCCGAAATTGTGCTCTATGACAAGTATGTGGTGCCACTCAGTGCCTACTGTATGAGTCAGAAAGGAAACCAGACAGGGACTGAACCTGATGTTTAGTCTCGCGTAGCCAGACCTTCAGACTGACAGCTGAAGGTCTGAAATCCATGGCAGCTTTCATTGGCCAAGGCCTGCCCATGAGGTCGTTTGACCGACGTGTCAAACAACCAATCACAGTTTGTTTCGTTCAGCGTCATGTTTCGGGGCGTGGAAATGTCGCCACAATACCAGACCTGTGTGTAAAACTCTCGGACGCATTTTAAAGATATGCTGCGAACTTTAAATATTTCACATACTTTTGAAAATCCAGCGTTTAGTTGATCCTGATAAGCGCTCGTCGTCACAGTTGTAAGCATGACGGCTTTCTTCTTTCGTTTGGCGTCACGGTATCTTTTTTTCCAGGCGGAACGTTAAAGAACGCAACACACACATCTCCCGGAAATAGTGTATAATTCAACCAATCTGATGACGACTTCGAAACTCGTGAAGTGTTTCAACTTTTGTGTGCCATATGCATCAGACGTTTAGCCAATGGTTCATGGGCGTGACGTCTGAGGCTGAGACTACCTGACGTTTAACATTTCTGTCAGATCAATAAATCATAGATTCATAATATTTTTTTATGGATATTAAGAGTGGTGTTATCTGTACATATACTGCATCACATGACTTACTTATTTCATACATATGCCTAACTTGTGAGTAACCATTATTATAAAATACCTTTTTGAATCTGAAGAAGAAGAAGAAAGCAGTTTGGTACTAGATAGTCTGTTGGGCATTGAAATCATTAAAATCTTATTTTTTTTTTATATTTATTTTGAAACCCGATCAAGTCTAAATAGTTCTAATGCTTGAGTTTTATTTTTGTAACCTGACAAGTGAAAACTAAACCTTTACACTGCAAATGTACGGTTTTACATGTCAAATCCTTTGTGCTCAACCCCTGTAGAAATGGATGGTTTAGAAAGACCGTTTAGAAAATTATCATTTCAATTGGGTCAATATTTATTTCCCAATGTCTCCAACTTTTTGCCTTCCTTGTAAAAGTACAAAAATCTTGACTTTTTTGATTTGAAATGCTACTCTTGAGTAAGAAAGACAATTTTTATAGTCACTTGACTATATGAGAATGTTAATTTTGGACCTGCCTGTATCTCAGCTTGATGACTGAGTGATTCTCACCTACAGTGCAGATGGTAATTTCGAGGCCACAGTGACAAAAGCGGTGGTGAGATATGATGGCACTATCTCCTGGACCCCTCCTGCTAACTATAAATCTGCCTGCACCATCGATGTGACGTTCTTCCCCTTTGACCTTCAGAACTGCTCCATGAAGTTTGGCTCCTGGACCTACGATGGTTCCCAGGTATGCTATTTTCATCTGTTATCTAAGGCATGAAAAAACAATGTTTACATCTAGAAAGGAAGAATTTGACCTAATTAGCTATAGTTCATAGTGACCACTTTAATCAAGCACAAGAAAAGTAACTGAAATTACTCATACTCTCTGAAGCCATAGCTTTTTGTGTTTCATATATGGAAATGTAACAACCGCATAATATTCCTTTTTTAAGGTGGACATTCTCCTTGAGGATGTACATGTGGACAAACGTGACTATTTTGACAGCGGTGAATGGGAGATTGTGACGGCCACAGGTAGCCGGGGTTTGAGGAGTGATGGGACCTTTTTCTATCCATCCATCACTTACTCCTTTATTATCAGACGTCTTCCTCTTTTCTACACTCTCTTCCTCATTATTCCCTGCATTGGATTGTCTTTCCTGACCGTGCTGGTGTTTTATCTTCCATCTAACGGAGGAGAGAAAATCTCCCTCTGCACGTCTGTCCTCGTCTCTCTTACTGTCTTCCTTCTGGTGATAGAAGAGATCATCCCTTCCTCCTCAAAGGTGGTACTCTTTTTAAGAATTCAAAGATATATTAAGTGATTTATATATTTAATTGATGTGTACTGTAAGTCAGTGTGCCACACACATTTTTACACATATGATCGTCAGCAATAAAATTGCAGTGTTTTTCAGCTATTAGATGTTTTACTACAGATGTAAGTTCATTCATTTAGGCATTGAAGTGCTTTTCTGTATTTACTTTGAGGGCCCTTTTGTCATTCTGCAGTTGTGAATGTTCTAGATGTCAAAAACTCAAACTGCAATGTATCATTTCTAGAGTAAACCATATAAGTAACACTTTTGAATATATGGAATGGTGTATATGATATATCGGTAACACTTTAGTATAGGGAACAATTCTCACTAGTTGCTTATTAGCATGACTATTATTAAAATATTGGCTCTTTATTAGTACTTATAAAGACCATATTCAGCATTCCTAATCCTACCCAATACCTAAACTTAACAACTACTATACTAACTATTGATAAGCAGCAAATTAGGAGTTTATTGAGGCAAAAGTCATGGTTAATGATTTATTAATAGCGAGAATCGGACCTTAAAATAAAGTGTGACCGATATACACTATATTGCCAAAAGTATTGGGTCGCCCCCTTCTAATGAACAAGTTTGACTACTTTAGTAATTTCTATGAGTACAAATCTTAATGTTAAAGCATACAATGATATTCTAGGAAATTGTGTGCTTCTAATATTATAGCAACAGTTTGTCATGTTAGAATAGAAAAGGGTCCTGTCCAAACTGTTGCTATAATATTAGAAGCACACAATTTCCTAGAATATCATTATATGCTTTAACATTAAGATTTGTACTCAAAGAAATTACTAAAGTAGTCAAACCTGTTCATTAGAAGGGGGCGACCCAATACTTTTGGCAATATAGTGTATCTATGTTTTTTCCAGTGATGATTGTGATTATTTTCATTCTTTCATTCTCATTTTCAAAATGCCCAAAATGACTTTTTGCTCTGCTCTTATGTTTTCTGTCCCAGGTGATTCCTCTCATTGGAGAATATCTGGTCTTCACTATGATCTTCGTGACACTTTCCATCGTCATCACTGTCTTTGCCATTAACATCCATCATCGCTCCTCATCTACTCACCACAGCATGGCGCCCTGGGTCCGCCGTATCTTTCTGCACCACCTGCCTAAACTGCTCTGCATGCGCAGCCATGTGGACCGCTACGCCACCACCGCTGCGAGAAATGGAAGAGAAGGGCTGGGCTATGGGAAGAGTTCGGGCCAGGATACCACTCCTCTGCTCAATGCAGAACTTAGTCTGCGGGCAGCCTTAGAATCTATACGCTACATCACGCTTCATGTGGTGAAGGAGAATGAAGTCAGAGAGGTAAGATTGTTATCGTCTCACTTTAGACTAAATAAGCGTTGAGTTCTAATAAATTCTAATCTAATGCCTCGTTTAGGTTGTTCAGGACTGGAAGTTTGTGGCCCAGGTTCTGGACCGGGTTTTCCTGTGGGCGTTTCTCTTAGTATCACTGCTTGGCTCTGCTCTGCTTTTCATTCCTGTCATCTATAAATGGACCAACATCATTGTTCCCAGCTATGCTGGAAGTACCAGCTAAAACACATGAATGTATAAAATTGAAAAATCTTTGGCTCTGAAAAAGTTTTTGCATTATTATTATATTTATTTTTCATATATTTATGTATTTATGACTGTAGTCCACAAAACATTCTATGCAACTTGTGGCAATTGAGCGCTGTCATTTATGCTGTAACATGCTGCATCACATTATACGTTGTATGCTGATTTCATTACAATACAATTTACAATAAAAATGACTGTGTTATTGTGCATCATGTGCATAGTTATTGTGCATCATGAAGATGTTATAAAAACTCCTAAAGGTTATATATAATCATGGTTTTACTAGGCTGTGATGTTAACCGTTATATATGTCATAATACATAGTAAGTCCCACTCCAACTTCCTGTTCATACATAATATGTCCCGCTCCAGATTCCTGTTTAATAGAAAATACATCAATGGAGGACAAACTTATCAAGTTATTTCATGGGATGAATAGAAAGAGTTTTACAGGAATTGTTCAGACCAAAATAAAAATTTGATGAAAATGTCCACACCCTTGATTGTAGATCTGTTTGTTTCTTCATCATAACTGATTTGGAAACATTTAGCATGACATCACTTGCTCTCCAATGGATCCTCTGTAGAGAATAGGCTCCATCAGAATGAGAGTCCAAACAGCTTATAGTCCATTTGTTTCTCTATATGCAACAAAACAATGGCTTACTGGGAAAAGTCACGGTGCCTATTGCCAGTCCAACCCTGTCAACAGTTAAAAAAAAAAATAAAAAAAAAATAACCTTCTTATCTTATTTTATTAACACACAATCACATAATTCTATAGTTTGACACTCATTAGTAATTATGCAGATTAGACATATTTAGATGACTTTTTTCTCAGCTCATGTCTTTAATAATTCATTTATTTAAACCTATGACACTGCATTGTGGTTCAAGGGTTAACTCTTGGTTATTCAACATCCAGTCCCTCACTCTGAAGATGTTTACTCAGAGTCTTTGTGACACTTGCTTTGCTTCTCACTAGCAAATTCACTTGACAACCCACTGGCTTCATCTAAGGGTAAGAGTTTTTTTTTTCTTCTATTATTTTCTATTTATACGTATTTACATATTTCTGTTAATGTATTACCATTCTTTAACTAGATCCTTAAACTTTTTTCTTATTGCCTCTCATTGTATATTTAAGTTCCATACTCCCAAATCTTCTTCCTCTGTCTGCCTTTCACAACTTCATCCTTGCTTCCTATTTACACCTAATTTATGTAATATAAATTAAGTAACTATTTATGAAATATGCACTTGCAAATCAAATACTGGAGCATGCTATTTAGTCTTAGTGTCTACAGTATGTAGGAAATGTTCTTGTTTAGATAAGTAAAATAACATTGTTCTAAAAACTGTTATCTAGCAAAACATATTTTTGGTATATTTTGTCAGAAATATCAAAACAATATAAATGAACAAGTTTTGTTTTTCTTATTTTCCATTAGAAAACAAGATAACTTTACTGTAGAAGTAAAAATGTTTTAAAAATGTGTGCAGCAGATTTTAAATTTCAAGTTCCTTACATTTTTCTTAAACAGTGTAACACTAGAGAATGGGTAAATTCTGTTGAAGCCAAGCAACCAGCTTCACCAGACAGAACTGCATACACAATAAGCTTGTTTGAGATGACAAACACCTCGCCTTGAATGTAGATGAGAGTAGACGGCTGCAGCCAGAGAAAGGAACCAAATAAGAGCTTTCAAGAGCTGACAATTCTCTTTACATAGTGTACAGGCAATCTACATGAACAAGTGCAAATTATTTTTAAAATATCGCATTCACATCATTTGTTGCTAATTAAGCGGATGCATCCACAATGTGTTAGAGTTAATATAGATAACAGAATAACATTAGACAAATACAAGACATCACAGTTGTGAGCCTCGCTGCTAAGCATGAACGTCTAAGCAAGTCAGACTGATGGCATTTGTAACCGATGTGTTGAATAATCCGTCCTGCATGCTGTTGATCTGATGTATAATAGTACATATTTACGAATCATGATGGGCGAATTTTAAATGATTTTTACCCAATATGCGTTAGCCGATTTGCATCTAGGTTTAGAGGTGGGCCTTCATTATTTTAGCAAGTCAGCAAGGAGTTGAAACACGCTCATCTTGCCTCCCCTGATAAGGAAACGGCCATTTTGGTTTTGAAAAGAGATCATTGGGCCTGTCCCAATACCCACATTTGTGGTCTTGGCCACTTGAGATACACATGACATGAAATAAGTGTGCAAAACTGTTCCAGGTCTGAAAAATCCTAAAGCTCAGTGCCCTTTAGCTAAATACACTAAATCCACACTTTCTCTAATGATATCGCTCAGAGTGGTATTTGGGGCTAAGCCAATGTATGTAACATGAATTAAATATTACATATAATTTGGTGGTAAAACATAAAGTGTTGCACATTGCATGTGCAGAGACAAGTACTCTATTGAAGAACATTTGCAACTGCTTTTAATCTCTTAATTACAGGTAGAAGCACCTCATTAAATTTTATCTTGTTACATAGGAACTTCTGAATATACATTGAGAAGTTTATTCTAAAAGGGCACAGTACTGAAAATCAAAATGTATAAATAAAGGTATGTGAAAATTTTACATTCCACACACTTGCGGTCTTCTTTCTCACTTGAACACTTGGGCCAAAGACAGGAAATACAATGTGTAAGTAGACAAGTGGTTGCAAAGAGAGCAAGTGTGGGCATTGGGACAGGCCCGCTCTCAAAGAGAAAGCTAACAGAGACACAAATGACAGGATACACAAATGACCCACACACCCCCATATCTACAATTGGTCCTGCCCCAAATTAACCCTAACCCTAACTCTGGTTTAGGATGATCAAACCGAGCACTGTTTTGATAGCAGAACAGAGACACAGTTTTTATACTTTTCAGGAAAATTAACCTGCAAATGGAGTATATGTAGTTGTCACTGTGCATTGAATAGTAATTTATAAGATGGGAGAGGAAATTCATATTTTAGCTTAAAAACTTTTGCATTGTTTCTTGAAGGAATCTAATGGATCTAAGAGGGTACTTCAACAGGATCGGGTTTACTGGACCATATGACAAACCTGATCTGGACACGTTACGCACCATCCATAAGCTGCATGTTATGACCATTCCATTTGAGAACCTCAGCATCCACTGCGGGGAGAAGAACACAACGGACCTGAACATCATCTATGATAAATTAGTCAAGAGCAGTCGGGGAGGCTGGTGTTGTGAAAACAACCTCTTGTTCTCATGGGTCCTAAAGGAGATGGGTTACAAATACACCACACTAGGCTCCAAGGTGTTTAATAAGTTCCAAAATGATTTCTACCCCGTGGACTCTCATCTCATCAATATGGTGGAAATTGATGGGAAGCCTTACATTACTGACGTGAGCTATGGAGTGTCATGCCAACTGTGGTATCCCTTAGAGATGACCTCGGGTAAAGATCAGCCGCAGCCTCCAGGTGTGTTCCGCCTAATAAACGATGGGATGACGTGGGTTCTGGAGAAGACTTCAAGAAAGCAAGTGGTCAAAAACAAGGCCTATGCTCATTCCAGCCTCATTGACAGGCGCCTGACGAAGAAAATGTATTGCTTCGCATTAACACCCCGTGATAAAGAGCATTTTGTGGAGACCCTGGATTGCCTGCAGACCAGTCCTGATTCTCGGTTTGTGCTGAAGTCCATTTGCTCCCTTCAGACGCCCAACGGCTTCAGAGCTCTGATTGGCTGGACTTACAGCGAGATCACGTACAACCCAGAGGAGGACTGTGACATGGTGGACATGAAGGAAATCCCTGACTGTGAAATAGAAGCTGTGCTGAAGGAAAAGTTTAATGTGGTGTTAGTTAATAAGTTCACACCTAAAAACAAAAAAGCTAATTATTGCATGTAATACAATGCTGCACTATGACCCATAGTCATGCATCTCAGTCGACAATACTTGTCACCAGAGATGGAAAAACTATAAATCCATTTCATGCTTTTAAAACTTTTTAATGCCCTCAAATAAAACAAAATAAAATAAAATAAAAAACAGCTTCTTTTGAATAGCCGTTAAAGGTAAAAATTCTCATGTGTGCCAAATGGTGTAGTTATGGCACCTACCAGCAGGGGCTGACAGGGGCATAGCAAAACTTTGATCACTTGAGAAAAACTCTCATGCTTCCTTGAATGGCCTTTTCTTTAGGATGTGACAAACTGGTCTAGCCAATAGAAGAGTTTCTGTGAAAGTATAGCCCTGAATGCAGCACTGTTTCTGTGTGTCTCAATGTTTCTTATTATTTTGAAAATATTATTTAACACATATAAATATAATCGATGCACTGTTAATAGATTGTTTAAAAATGATTGACTTATGTTTGTCTCAGTGATTGATGTAAACATGTATGCTCCAAAACAGAGTATTTACACATCCACTGATTAAATACAGCTCCATATTTTGTGCCAACAACAATGTATTTTGAAATATTGGCTGACGAGAGCATACAAATTTAGAGGCTATTTAGAAACAATAATAAAATAATTCATAAATTTCATGAGAAATACTATTTTTTTTGAAACTTTCTGTCCAAAAAAATTCAGGTTAGAATCACCCCTTTAAACTATAATCTAGTTAAACCTTTACCTCTTCACTTACTAATAAAGTCTGTAAATGTTTGTCCAGGGTGCTGATAAAACAGAACACAGATAGCATTGTGAGTTAAAACTGGTTACTAACAACAGGTCAGGTTAATGTTTAAATTCAGCAGTTTTGAGTTTCCCGCAAGTAGTTTACAGCTAAAATACAGCTAACATTCTCTCCAAATATTGCAATCTTGGATTAAAAAGTGACCAATTATAATGCATCAAGTCAATAAATTATACCTGCAAAAGACTTTTAAAATCTCACTCTCAATTAATAACAGAAGGAAACTGTATGTACAGTATAATAATTATACAGATGTTGATTCAAATGGGTTTAGTCACTGCACAATTTGTTTGAAATAGAAAATTACATTTATTTTCATTTACATTTGTCATGTCTCTTTTATAGTTTCATGCCTCTTTTTTAACATTCAAAATTTCTGAGGGCTAAAAGTCAAAGTAAAATTAACTAGGAAATGTCACTGCACCATACCACATTGTTTTCAGTACAATTAATGTTATACTATTTGAGTAATGTGAATATTCTAAATTGTTTAAGTAATGTTTTTCTGTTAAGAAGATCACTATTAAGACAAATTCAGATACATAAAACATTTTATAAAAATAAAACTATAGTACATAGGAAAGCAGAATTCAAATTGTATTATTCTTTCTGTATATCCCATTGAAATGAAACATGATAGTCTGAGATTCTGAATTAATTCTGATTCTTTTGCATTACAGAATTACCATACCTGCTTACTAAAATACATTTACATTGATTAATTTAGCAGACCTTTTATTCAAAGTGACTAACAAATGAGAAATACACAGGGGTTAAAGCAAAAAAAAATATTTTGACTGAACATTTTTCCTCGGCCAAACCCCATTCCACAGCCATACCTGTCACACACCCAGTTTAAGAGCCATGCTTTTCTTCTTGTAATTAGGAGCGCTTGTCCTCCTAATTAAAAAAATGTAGGGGCACCTTCTAATCAATAATAACACATTCTAATCAAAAATTAGCGTTCTTAATACAAGGTGACATTTGACTCAAAGTGATTTACAGGGGCATTTTCATTTTACCTTTGTAAATGCATTTTTCTAATTTTATTAAATGTATGCAGTGAAAAGATTATTTCCAGCTGTGGTGGCAGGACTATTTCCTATGGTCCACGCCCCCTCCCCACTCAAGAATCACGTGCACTCAGAATTGAATTTATTTTAACTAAAAAAGACAAGTAAATAATAAAATAAGAACAAATAAATCAATGACAATCAATAGCACAAACAAAAACAATAATATACAAATAAAATTATCAGTACTTAAATTCAGTTCAGTTCAGTTAGGTCTAACTATAATCTATTCAACTGTAAAATAGCACTGGATAGTCTTCACTGTATAATGAAAGACAGCAGCAGGTTTATTTAGGCTGCTGTCTCTTTAAGACCTCATGCACGGATCTAATATGTTACACATGGCTCTACGCTTCTTTTTAGGAGCGCTTGTCCTATCACCTTCTGATCAATAATCAAAAATTCTGATAAAAAATTAGCCTTCCAAACACGAGGTGACATTTGACGAGGTGACTTACAGGGGTATTTTCTTTTTACCTTTGCAATGGCATCATTTTCATCTGTGTCAAATTCACACAATTATGTTTATAAGCTTTTTAAAATTTCTATTTAAAACAATATAATAAGAAGTAGAATAAGACAAATAAGTTACCAATCATATGAAATTAGTATTAATATAAAATTAATTTGTACTACAGAGGTGGCACAGAAGAACACAAAAGTGGCTTGTAGGTACATTTTCAGACGTTTAATGAGGCTCAGAGGTGGCATGAGTCACTGAGTGCAATTAACTTCATAGATTCATGTGGAGATTAACGTTTTAAATATAACATTTTGAATACAGAAATATTAAATGAATGCAAGTATGTCCCATTCTTTACTACTTATGTAATGAGCAGCACACTGAACTGGTACAATGATTAATAAAGACAGTATGTAGAGTGTGGCCCAAAAAGGCAAGGGTATTTAATTTGTAGACAAGATTCTGCATTATGTCATTATAATTTCTGTACCAAGTTTAGTGTGCTGCTCATTACATTAGTAGTAAAGAATAGGACATACATCTAAGATATGCAAATGTGTCACTCAGTTTTCCTTTTTCTGCTGCAGCACTTGACACACAGATATCTAACTGTTAAAAATACAGAGAGAGTGAATATCAAAACAACTGCAAACAATGTAACTGCAACATCTACTGAGTAATAGGAGTACCAAGGCAGTTTATAGGATTCTGAACGAAGATGAGCAGCACCTTTGTGTCTCATTACAAACTCAATCCAGAAGAGTGCACTGTCCAAAGGTTTAACTGGTGTATCTCTGTGCAGATGAGACAGCCTCTGCATATTCAGCTTGTAGGATGGATCACTGATTAATTCCTGTAGAGCTGCGTGAAGTGTGTTTTGATCTAAAGTTGCAAGGGAAATGATCTTGGCTCCTCCCCTGTCTTGTAATCGAACAAGATTGTCATACTGGTCAAAAAAAAATGGAATTCCAACCACTGGAACACCATGATACAAAGCTTCTTGAACCCCATTGGTTCCACCATGTGCAATAAAAACTTTAGTCTTTGGATGCCCTAAAAGATCGTTCTGTGGCATCCAGTCAACCAGTAATGTGTTGTTGCCCAAAGTAGATGGTCTTTTTCCAGTATATCTCCAAATCACCTTTTGAGGGAGCTGTGCAAAAGCTGCCGCTATTTCTACTGTTATCTCATCTGGTAAGACACTGATAAATGACCCCAAAGACATGATAATGACTCCATGCTCTCCAGAACTTTGCATGAAGACTTCCAGGTCATGTGGAAGGGCCTTTGCTGGTTTGCACTGGAAACCGCCAACGTAGATGATATTTGGCATTGTTGGACGTGGAAATTCAAAAACAAAATCAATCCGCATGAGCCATATATCAGCTCCTTGGAGAAGTTCATAAAAACGTACAGGTGGATGGAAATATTTGTCACAAAGTGCTTGGTACTGTGCCAAATTAAAATAGCCATATTGCAAGTACATTAGCAAATAATAGAAAATATTTTGTAATCGTTGAAAAAAGTTCATTTTGTCTGTGTTTCTAGATCTTGTGATAGGGATGTAAGACAGCGGTGATGGAGCGATTTCAAAATGTCCCTCTCCAGGAGTGGTCCATCTCACATTATATACCATGGGTAACTTGAATTTATGAGCCAGGAAAACGCCTGCACCCCACACCGGATCAGTGAGCACCAGATCGTATTGCTTTTCCTTCAGTGTCTTCATAATTTCCTCACTTTCAAACATGTTTGTTATAAGCTGACATACCATTTCATGCATTTTATAAGTGTAATTAATTGTATCCAAATACAGCGTAACAGGGCCCAGCCAGTTGCTCTTTCCTCTTTCATAGTTGATTGATTCGGAAAGCATGTTTTCTACAAATTCTTCATCCATTCCTTTGGTGTTAGGTATGGTTATAGAGCCATAATAAGTTGAATTCTCCTTGATGAACCAGCTATTGCTGGTGCGTAATACATCAACGTTGTGCCCTTGACCATGTAAAGCCCTGATAAGGACTTCCATGTTCACCCAGTGACTTCCCTCCAAAGGCACCACCAAGATTTTGCCACCATCACAGAGAGAACCAAAAAGGATTATGCATGGTATCCAGAGTGGGACAGAAACAATATTCTTCGAAAATGGTGTCATTTTGCCTGTAAATGATAAAATAATTGGATTACTTGGGGTAGATACTTGGGCTAATAATGTTCTTGACACTGTGCTGTACTGGCATAACGTTTATTTGTGTCACGTAGTTAATATCTGCAAGAGCATGGAAATAAAATGTCTGATAAGGGAGTGAGAGTTTTCAGATAAATTTCCTTCTTTTATTTTGTACAATATTCCACCTTATACACATGTCAGTAAACTGAAAAAAAGATTAATTTAACTTATTTTTTTTAAGGTAAATGGTTGCAATCAATTTATTTTAGCTACATTTAAATAAACAAATTTAGTTGACTAACATTCAACATTTTTTTTATTTAACTGTAGCTAAAATAAATTGTTTGCAACCACTTATCTTAAAAAAAATTGTATACTTTTTTTTCAGTGTATAATGGGCAGAGCAGAGCTAGGGCAGAGTTATTTTTGTAATAAATAAGCCAAATAGAAATGAACAATTTGTCTACATACTGTTATGATTCAACTGTAAAACAAATTAAACAATATCATCAACTCTCATGAGTGTGCTTATGTTAAGAAACAAATTGATATAAACTATGAAAATGAATATAAATACGCCACATTATACAACCTTAATATGATAACAGAAAACTTCAGAATATAATATTACAGAGAATAATCAAATATATGTAACTATATTGCAGATATTAGCAATATAAGTGGACATGGTATTATAGCTCTAGCTATTATAACTATAATTACACATATCATGAAATACTGCAATACTGGCTTAATGCCAGAAATAGTTGCAACAGCATACAGAAGCATTCTGTATTAAACATAGAACCATGATAGGAACTTGCTTCGTCAATAACTTTAACTTGCACTTAAGGATGCTGTAGCAAGTAATGAGTGCAAACAACAAAACTCCAGTTGCACCACTTGGGTGTAACAGAGAATTTGGTCACTTACTAATGATATCTGCTACAAAACTATGCATGTTTTCCGTACACAAGACATGTACATTACGTGAAATCAGTCCAACAATCTAATTAATTTAAATAATTGGTCGCTCTCTTGAAGCTACACACACTGTTGCTATCAATTGTGTGGCAGGGTGATCAAAACAACGTACTAGAGATGTACAGAACTCCGAAGCTTAAAATGCCTGACAAATGCCTGGAATCGAGACGTAGGGCAGGGTGTGAAAACAGGAAGCTTAAAAGCATCCATAACAAGGTGAGCTTTTGATAGGTCAGCAAGTCGCTCGCAAGAGGAAGTATGGCACAAGAAGCACCTGAGAGTCTGGAGTGGTACCATACTTCTCCTGGCACCATGAAGGAAACATGTTACCAACGGATTTCACCCCAATGAATGACCACCCAAAGGGACGTGGTAAGCAGCTATGGCCCCCATGTACACCCTAAATGTGGAGGGGGTCAACCCTGCAGACAACTATCCCTGCAGGAACTATAGAACTGAACCAACCAGGCAGTTAACAGGGACCAGCTGACGATTTCCACACCATGAAGTGAACACAACCCACTTCAAGGAGTACAGTTTCCTCGTGGAGGGAGCTTTGGACTGGAATATGGTCTCAACAACCTCAGTTGAGAGACCGGAAGCTATGAGCTGTGCCCCCTCAGGGGCCACACCTACAGTTTCCATAAATTTGGGCAGGGGTGAAAGGTGGAGCTCCCCGCCTGAGAGAGTAGGCCCCTCCTGACAGGAATCTCCCACAGAGAGTCGTTGAGAAGGGCCACCAGCTCCGAGAACCATGCTCGGTCTGGCCAGAATGGGGCTACTAGCAGCAGACCAACCCCGTCCCGGGGCACTCTCTCCAGAACTCCCGGGAGCAGAGCAATCACGGGAAAAGCGTACAGGCACAGCCTTGGCCACGTCTGTACCATAGCATCCAGTCCGAGAGGAGCTGGATGTGTGAGGGAGAACCAGAGGGGACAATGTGAGGTCACTCCAGATGCAGACAAGTCCACTCGTGCCTGGCCGAACACACTCCAGAACTGCTCCACGACCTCTGGGTGGAGCCTCCATTCCCTGGGCCTCGGCCCCTGTCTCGACAGGATGTCTGCTCCCTGATTGAGGTGCCCAGGGATATTAAACTGCCCTCAAGGAGAGGAGTTTCCCCTAGGCTAACAGAAGGATCTGGCGTGCCAGCCTGTAAAGGGTGCGAATGCGGCCCCCCCCGGTGGTTGATGTAAGAGACCACTGATGTGTTGTCTGTGCGAACAAGCACATGATGGCCTCTCAGGTCTGGGAGAAAGTGTTTCAGAGCCTGAAACATGCCCATCATCTCCAGGCAATTTATGTGCCACATGAGATGGTGACCTCCCAACAGACCCTGGGCAGAAAGGGCCACTCATGACTGCTCCCCAGGCTGTGAAGGAGGCATCCGTTGTTAGTGTTACGCGATGAAAAGGAGCCCCCAGCACTGGTCCTTGTGACAGGAACCAAGGTTTCCTCCACATGTCTAAGGGACGTAAGCATCGCCACGTGACCTTGATCATGCGAAGCGGGTTGCCCCTCGAGGAAAACCCTTTGGTCCTGAGCCACAACTGCAAGGGTCTCATGTACAGCAGGCCAAAAGGTATCACGTTGGATGCAGTTGCACATCAGACCCAACAGTCTCTGAAACAGTGACAGTGAGTGACAGGCCTTCTCTCTCTCTCTTCACGGCTGTGAGGATTGACTCGAACCAAGCAGGAGACAGATGTGCCCTCATCGTGGTCGAATCCCACACCACACCTTAACCCCAGCTTTTTTATATGGGCAAGGATGGCATCTCAATTGAGCTAGTATCAACCAGTTGTTGATATAATTGAGTATGCAGATGCCCTGGAGTCACAGTGGAGCCAGAGCAGCATCCACACACTTGGTGAAAGTGTGGGGTGAGAGTGCAAGACCGAAAGGAAGAACCCAATATTGGTAAGGTTTGCCCCCGAAAGCAAAACCTCAGGAACTTCCTGTGTTGTGGAAGGATGGATACATGGATGTATGCGCCCTCTATGGTGACCAAACAGTCCTCGGATCTGATTTGAGTCACAACCTGTGTCAATGTCAAAATCTTGAATGTGAACGTTTATACAGAATGATTCAGTCTGCACAGACCTAGAAACTGATGCAATCCCCCATCCTTCCATGGAACAATGAAGTACCGGATGAAGAATCCGGACACCCTCTTGAGAGGAGGAACAAATTCTGTGGCGTCCTTGCTCACGAGAGTAATTACTCCTGTTCCACTACCAGAGCCTGATTGGTAAACACCATCTTCAGGATCCATTGAGACACATTTGGCAGATGTTTCCACACTGCCAAGAGGTCTACTAAGGGAACCAGTCTCTCGAGACTGGCCTCTGGTGTATTTGGAGCAGTCAGTTCGGCATCCTGAAGCGGACTGCCGGTAGGGAATGACCGACCTGACAGCTCTAGTGCCCTCACTTGAGGGGACGAGCATTCCCGTGCTGTAACGCTACCAGGCGGCTGCAGGGTCAGCTGTGCTGAGGACGCCACCGCTTCAGGACTGGCATCGACTACAGCTAGTTTTACTATGTATATATTGCTTTGTGTTTGTCTAATGGGTTTGTTGGTTATTGTCGCTGTTTATATTGTTCTTAGTATGCTACTGTCCTTTGTTTTTTGTTTTTGAAAAAAAAAAGAAGATTGCTCCAAGCCTCTACTCTCTTCTTGCTGCTACACCTTTACACCTCTTAGTTTTATGTACAATATGTAAATTAATTATATTTATTAAATACCCTTACCTCTCTACACACTGCATTGCCCCTTATGCATAGCTGTATTCACCATCTGTACATATGTGTTCTGTCTTAGGAACATTTAACTCTTATGTCTTTTAGACATTTTATATTGTTAGTATTATTATTTATTTTTCTATTTTAGATATTTTACTCACAAGCTCTTTGTCAGAAACAATGATTTGTGTACATGGGCAACAGTAAGCATTCAGCTCATGTTTTAGGGTTGTAATTATAAAACTTTGATAAATAAAAATGTCTCATTTTTGTCTTTGTTATGACACCCTCTAACAAAATAAATTATTTGAGAGCTTCACCTGCTTGCATTATGTGTTGAGATTTAGTAACATCTGGTCAAGAGAAAAATCATTAAATCTTAACCTATTTTAAGATTTAATTTCTCTAGTTGGCAGGACTATTCATCATGAACTATTTTTTATTATTATTGTGTAATATTAAAAAAAGATATATTCATACTATATGCATTAATGTGACAAGTCTAACAGTATGCTATATAATATATATAATAATAATAAAAAATCATATAATGTGAAAATTGTTTTAATTTTCATGATTTTCTAATAATAGTACTTATTATTAATAATAATTTTACTTTTCAAACAGTTCAAATTAATCATGAAATAAATGTTTGCCTTACTAAATTAATGTTAAGTTATATGGATATTCATATGGATATGGTGTTCTAACAAGTAAATTGATCCCTTTAAAAAAAATTGATCCCTTTAAATGTTCATTTCTGCAAAAATTTGTCTTTAGCGTACAAATTTCTCACAGTATAAAATCAAATATAAAGAACATTACCATCAACAAGCATCTTACTGGGGCGACTAAAGTGCATCAAAGAAAGAAAAAAAGTCTTTATCAAATTAATTCTTGAAAACTAGAAAACTACAGATGATCTCTGAAATAATGAAAATCTTACATTTATTCTGAATAAATACCCTTCAAAAAAGCCTGTTGTTTTAATCCATGAACCTTAGATTACTTACAGTTATATTGACAGTCATATGCTTCTTTGTTCAGCGCTGATCTTTATCTTGGCATGTTACTCCATCTGTGAAACTGAGAAACTGTAGTATTACACCATATCAAGCATTATCCTTTGAAATGCAACAAGTCCAAAGTGCAAAGTTTATTTGTAACATGATCTATATGGCACAGTTATGTCTTTGAAGTGCACACTTTTACTCACATGTAAATTTGCTAATAGTATCAGTCAGATAGAGAGGGGTTTCTAGTACTTTTCTACACTATGACTTCTATATCTTTGCACACTTCCTTATATTACGGTATAAAACAAAGTAACTTTTGGTAAAAGAGTAATTTGGCTCAGTGTCAATTTAAACGGCTGATATCTCGACTGTGAATTTGGGAGAGATCAATAAAGAGAGTTCACACGAGGTAAAGCATGCACTGAAAAAAATTAAGGTGATAATTACAAATATTTATTTTAAAAGAATTAGCTCAATTATGCAGTTTTATTTTGGCTGTGATTATTAGTTCCCAGCATACTTTGCATTTGGCTGGATATGGAGAGTAACTATTAAAATGAAGTGCTATTTTATGTGTTTTTGAGTGAAGTGAAACAACTGTTAATGTTTAATGTTCAGTTATGTTTGACATTTGAAAGAGCTTCTGTTGTGTTTACGTTTCTGTCTTTTCCATTGTGCAGAAGAGTAGAACTTATGGTTAGGTTGTGGATAACAAGGTGTTTTCTTATTGGAGCTGTCTAGCTTTATGCAGTCTTTTAATTGAATAAAATAACCCAAAGTCAAATACAAACAGGCCTTATAAAAAAATCACAGACTATTGAGAATCAACTTAAAATAAATGAGCACATTTCACTAATAATATTAAATTCATTGTGTCATAGTATAAATAATTTAGGAGATTTTACATGATTTGTTCAGGTAGATTCCATAAAGAAATCAAGCCTTAAAAACTGCTCAAAAATATTATGTGTAATATTGTTATCGTTTTTTTTAAGTAGATAGCATGTGACATTTTTTACAGTGTGATTCCAAAAATGTAAATCTGTAAAAAAAAACAAAAAAAAAAACATAAAAATGTTTAAGAAAAGTAAAAGAAACGTATTGTCAGAGTTATAAGTTTAGACCTAATTTCATTCTTGTTTATGTTACTTGTGTTCTCTTCTGCCTATACCTTTTTAGTTTTCCTTGTATGTTATCATGGTTACCTTTGATTTACACCTGTTTATTACTATGTTCTTCACTTAGCACTTTGTATGCCCCCTGTTCAGTTCAGTCCGATGTTGGTTCTTGTTTTTGGTTTGTGTGGATATATACTTGTGATTTCTCCTGTGTATTTTGGTTTAGTCATTAAACACTGTTTTTATAGTAAGCTTTTCTAGTACATGCTTTGACTACCACACCACCTACATTATACTAATCCCTTAGGTGAAAGAGATTAGTATAATGGTATAAAAAAATGCAATTTGTATTTGTATATATTTTTGGCATTTTCTTTTCATTGCACATTAGACAGTCAAAACAGTCAAATAAGTTGTATATACAGTATGTTGTAAGCGATCTACTTCATATGTGTCACACCCCTGGACGGTTTTGTTGTGTTTTTCATTCCCCATGTGCTCTGTGTGACCTAGTTTCTGTCTCTTGTTGATTGTGTCATTTGGTTAATTTGGTTTTATCATCATTAGTTACCCTTTATTAGTTGTGTTCAGTTCTCAGTCTAGCGTCCGGTCTACTACGTCCATATGTGTGGTTCCTGCTTGTCTGCCTTGTGTTTGCCCTTGTGTGGATTTATTAAAGACTGTTTACATTGCATCTGCATCTCCTTTGTGCGTTTATCCACCGAACTGTGACAGAAGACCGGACCGTATAAAGTAAAGCGGCATGTCCTGTGGATCGCTGCTCACCGTGGACGTCGCAGAATAATATATACTATTTTGTACTCTCTGGAAATTTTGTCTGTGTTTCTAGATCCTGTGATAGGGATGTAGGACAACGGTGAGGGAGCGATCTCAAAATGTCCCTCTCCAGTAGAGGTCTATCTCACATGGACATGGGTAACTTGAGTTTATGAGCCAGGAAAATGCCTGCACCCCAACCTGGATCAGTGAGCACCAGATCGTATTGCCTTTCCTTCAGTGTCTTCAGAATTTCCTCACTTTCAAACATGTTTGTTATAAGCTGACATACCATTTCAGCCACAAAACACCCATACAGCACTTAGCCAGAAGCTCTTTCCTCTTTCATAGTCAATCATTTAGTTGAGCACATCTAACTTTCAATAATTCATTCCTTTGGTGTTAGGTATGGTTATAGAGTTGTAATAAGATGAGTTCTCCTTGATGAACCAGCTACTGGAGCTGCGTATTACATCAACGTTGTGTCCTTGATCATGTAAAGCCTTGATGATGATGTCCATGTTCACTCAGTGACTTCCCTCCAAAGGTACCACCAAGATTTTGCCACCATCACATAGAGAACCAAAAAGGATTATGATTGGTATCCATAGCGTGACAAAAACCATATTTTTAGAAAATGGTGACATCTTTCTGTAAATGATAAAATAATTGGATTACATATATTGGATAACATTATTATATGTTGTGCAGTACAGTATAGTCAGTAAAATAACGAAATAAATAGATGTACACTGGAAGCCCAGTATTTGTGTCACCTAGTTATCCGAATGCCTTGTAATGAATCAGGAAAAATAATTCATGTATGCTACTTTCTGTTCACGGTCTTGTTTTGCTACTGTCTTGCTACTGTCATGCATCACTGATTACCGAACAATCTGGACTGAAATAGAGGTGGTCAATTCTTTTATACGAAGCAAAAAAAGTACAGACTGTTTGTACAGGCCTACTTTGCACTGATTAGTGTCATTGAAGCTTCAGCAAATCTTTCTGACCTGACAAAGCTGTTTGAGTTTCAATCCATGTTTTGTCATTATTGAATGTTAAAACCCACTTGTTCTCACAGAAACTGATGTAGAAATTCACAGAATCAATGATATCTTTTAGATCAAGGGGTCACCAGACTCAATTTGTGCTACCCTGTCATATTTTGCTACCTCCCATTAAAAAACTGGGTAGTACAGTTCGACAATGAAAAATGCTACCTGTCAAATTATGGTTTATTAACGTCTACACCTACACCTACTCTAAACCTACCCTTACAGTAATACAAATACAGTAATTATGTTGTTCAGGGTTGTGTCTAGAAAGAATACAGATACGGCCTGGATATCAACAATAAATTAATGTTCTACCTATTAGATTGTGTTTTAATAACATCTACACCTACCCCAACCCTAAACCTACCCTTACAGTAATACAAATACAGTAATTATGTTGTTCAGGGTTGTGTCTAGAAAGGATACAGCTACGGCCTGGACAATAAATTAATTTTCTACCTATTAGATTGTGTTTTAATAACGTCTACACCTACCCCAACCCTAAACCTACCCCTTACCAGGCACGTGCAGAAGGAGGGGGTGGGGGGGCTTTGGGGGCTCGAGCCCCTGCCCTTTTTCAAAATTATTCAAAATGCCCCTCTCGGACATATAGCATTGATATTGTGGTCAATAAAACAAAATGCATTTGAATTCTAATTAACATGACAATTTGTACAAAACAGTAACTAATCGCTCAAAAGTCAGAAAATTCCTGTTTATTTTTACATATCTGTCAATCTGAGGCGTTGCTATGGTTGCGTGCGTTTTGCTTGACTGACTGATATTCCACACACATCCACAGTCTGTTCGGAAACCGAGGCTCTCGAGCCATATATTGGTTCTTTCAGTGAGTGGGTCGACGGAAGGAAAAAATAAAACAAACAATATTTTACACTATTTTTCATCAATAATCAAAGCTAGTGTTTAATTAAATTTAATTGTATTAATTAAAAATTAATTTCGATTTAATTAAAAATCCACATATTATATATTTTAGAATATTACATAATTCATCAATGCCCATTAGTCATGTAGCTATAATACACTAACCAATCATGATCTGGCACAACACAAGAAGTTAAAATTTCATTGGACAATATGTGTAGTGGAGAGGTTATTTTCCGTTCTTATAAATCAGTTGAAAATTACATGGGACAGATGAGTTTATTTGTGGAGCGATCTGGATCTGCGGTTTGACTCATTTTATGAATCAAATTCCATTGCTGGGAAAATGTATGCTAAATGACTACAAAAGCACTGCACAAAACAGTGCAGCGCCAAAAGTCGCAATCATAGTAATCAATAGGCTATTCAATTCACTTATATTCATGTACGACATACACCGTTTACTATTTGATGAAACTATCATAGTTGAAGCCCAAGTGCCACCTACAGGCCTGTTATGTGAAGTGTAGGCTGGCGAAATGGTGACGTGATATGACTTTATTATAGGCTATTACCATTTTTGATAATTATGCAGCATTATGAAAGTGTCTTATGCTCATCAAGCCTTCATTTATTTGATCAAAAATACAGAAAAAAACTATAGCCTAATATTGTGAAATATTATTACAATTTAAAAGAATGTTTTTCTATTTTAATATACATTTATACTATTTTAATAAAATGTATGTGATTCAAAGCTGAATTTTTCAGCAGCATTACTCCATTCTTCAATGCATGGTCCTTCAGAAATCATTCTAATATGCTGATTTATTATCAATTTATTATAAATAAAAAGTTAAAAAGAACAGCATTTATTCAAAATAGAGATGTTTTCTAACAATATCAATCTTCACTGTTTCTATCAATTTAACAAATCCTTGCTGAATAAAAACTAATTTCTATTAAAAAAAAATATATACTGACCTCAAGCTTTTGAACGGTAGTGTAGGCTATATTGTTACAAAAGTTATATTTTAAATAAATGCTGTACTTTAACTTTTTATTCATCAAAGAATCCTGAAAAAAAGTATCACAGGTTTTCAACATTGCTAATAAATCTGCATTGCATAAAATGCATTAAGTATATAAAGTAAATTAATAAAGTATATTAAAATGTTGATCAAATAAATGCAGGCTTGATGACTATAAGTGACTTCTTGCAAAAATATAAAATAGTAGCCTAATGTATCCAATCTTTTGACCTATAATTTTTTTTCCTCATATTGCCCCTTTTTTTACATTTGAGCCCCTGCCCCTGAGGAACTCTCTGCACGTCCCTGCCCCTTACAGTAATGAAAATACAATAATTATCATCGTCCCGCGTAAGAAAAATGCAATATTGATGTGCGCATGCGCAGTAAACCCTGGTTGGAAAATCTGAAGGGTAATATAAAATGTCAGGACACAGGTGTTCTGCATAATTTAGCTCCAACCCTAATTAAACACACCTGAAGCAGCTAATCAAGATCTTACTAGGTATACTTGAAACTAGAGCTGCACGATTAATCGTTAAAAGATCGCGATCTCGATTCAAACACCCACATTATATAATTTCTAAATGAAAACGATTTGCCGGTGTCTATTAAACCTTTGAAAAAGTCTTACCAGAAGATTCAAATCTGGGTTCACGCTTCCGCTGACACAGAGAGCAAACAGTTAAGAAACAGCTTCACAAACAGTCTTTTCAACTACACAGTATTACTTATGTCTTACAGTCATTCATATTATCCAAGAAATACTGGGATCAAAGTTTATAGTTCGGATGGTTGCAATCAAAATAGAGCAAATCACCTTTTGAAAGTAAATGACCACATTGTAATTTAGACCCAGAGCCGATCCTCCCTATACGCAGAATACGCAAGCTGCGTAGGGCCCCCAAAACACCAGGCCTTGCTTTCACAGATGTTTTAATTTTAGTTTTGTTTTTGAATTTGGCCAGCGGTTAGGAAAACATGAATGATCATTTCTTGTAATGTGATGCGCTGTCACGCTCTCTACATAAAAATCAGCCAAATCATGTAACGTGAATGTCGTACAGTTTCTTGCTCTTACTAAAAAAAAACGAGTTGAAAGCATACCGGGCCGCGGAAGAGATACTGTTTCTCGAGCGCTTTCCGTGAGCGAGATTTGAGACGGAGTGATACACGGACAAATGAGTTTCATCCATTCTTTCATCCCAACATCCATAACCCCCGCCGCCCGCCGACACAGTTTTAGTAGGGCCCCCAGAAGTCTAGGATCGGCACTGGTTAGACCACATTGCTAAAACTGCCCGGTCCTGCAGATTTGCTTTATTTAACATCAAGAAGATCAGGCCCTTTCTTTCGGAACATGCTTCACTCCTTGTTCGGGCTCTTGTTCTGTCCAGGCTGGACTATTGCAATGCTCTCTTGGCAGGTCTTCCAACCAGTTCTATCAAACCATTACAATTAATCCAGAATGCGGGAGCAAGATTAATTTTTAATGAGCCGAACAGAATTCACGTCACATCTCTGTTTATCAATTTGCACTGGCTAAAAATAGCTGCTCGCATAAAATTCAAAGCATTAATGTTTGCCTACAGAACCACCACTGGCTCTGCACCCCTTTACCTAAATTCATTACTTCAGACTTATGTACCCTCTAGAAGCTTGCATACTGCAAATGAACGTCACTTTATTGAATCATCCCAAAGAGGCACAAAATCACGTTCACGGACTTTAAAATTAAATGTTCCCTTCTGGTGGAATGACCTGCCCAACTCAATCTGAGCAGCTGCATCCTTAGCCATCTTCAAGAAATGACTAAAAACACATCTCTCCCATCTTTATTTGACCCTCTAACTCTAGCACTCTCTTTTCTAATTCTATTCTTTAAAAAAAATAACACTAGCTTTTCTAATATTTTTGTATTTTATCTGTTTGTTTTCTTTTTATTTATTATACAATTAACAAAAGCAAAAAAGGCCTCTAACACTAGCTTGTTCTATTCGTTTTCTAAATAAAAAAGAAAAAAAACCTTGCTACGTATACTGTGTTAAGCTAATTGAGAATTGTTATAGGACTTGCATATCATTGCACTTTTGTTGATTATGATTGCTTCCATTGTCCTCATTTGTAAGTCACTTTGGATAAAAGCGTCTGCTAAATGACTAAATGTAAATGGCGCTTCAAATAACGTTTTAAGGCAAGCCGTTTTAACATTTAATCTATAAACCACACTACTATCTAATTTAACATTAAAAGTAATTATTTTTTAGATACTAGTATCTTTTCCATTAAGTACTAGTACTTATTCATTAACTATTAGTGCTTATTCTTTAGGTACTAGTGTCTTTTTAAAGTTACTAGTACTTATTCATTAGAAACTAGTACTTAATCATTAGATACTAGTACTTATTTATTAGGTACTACTTATTCATTAGATACTAGTACTTATTGATCAAATACTAGTACTTATTTATTAGATAATAGTACTTAGGGATGCACGATATTGGATTTTTGATGATATCCGCTATGCCGATATTTTCCAACTCATTTTGGTCGATACCGATATATTTCCTTTTGTTTGGAAACAACACCAAGTCTCTCTTGTGCAGAAATTATAAGCAAAATATTTTTTAATTTTGGTAAGGAGCAAGATGGCGGAGTGAGTAGTCGTAAAAGTCGCAGGGTCCGACAGAAAAAGTTATTTTGACATCCAAAACAGTTAATTTTGAACAACAGTCACCCCTCAAGGCATTGTATAGTAAACAACACTCTTAAAAGACTATTGTGTGACACTTTTTTGAAAAGACGCACAAAATAATACACTCGAAAAAAAAAATGGCTAATACTCAGGACCAAGCTAGCCTCAATGACCATGACTACAGCATGGACGGGATACGTGAGGCATGTTTTGACGAATTGGTTGAAGAAGAGATGCAGTTGGCAAAACCTCTGAGCGACCACACTCCGTTACAGAGTCCAAATCCAAAAAAACTGAAGAGGAGAGATGAATAAAAAAAAATAAGCATGGAAAGCATATACGATGCTATTCACACTCTGTCACAAAGATTTGAGGAAAGACTGGATGTGTTCGAAAGAAAGTTTGAAAACTTTGAACAGCGCATCCAGAATAACGAAAAAGAGGTGACAGAAAATAAAAATGGAATAATTCAACTCAAAGTGCAGATGGATAGGCTGACAAAAGAGAACAAGGAGCTGAAGGAAAGATGCCGGGAAATCGAGCGATATGGAAGACGATGGAATCTCAAATTGATCGGGCTACCGGAGAAGGAAAACGAGGATACAAGGGAGATGGTGATCGGTATTCTCACAAGAGTGATTCCGATTTCAGTGGAAAATCTACGAGATAAGGTTGATACTGTCCATCGTCTGGGAAAGAAAGATGATCCCGCCTTCAACATGAGAACACGACCGATCATCATACAGTTTGGTATGCGGACGACGAGGGACGAGATCTGGAGAAGGTCGAGGGAGGCCAGAGTCTGCAAGGAGCTGCATGTCCAATTCAGACAGGACTGGTCAAAAGAAGACCGCGAAGCCCGGGCAAAGCTGTATCTGACGGTACAGGAGGCCAGACGCAACGGGAAGAAAGCTTACTTGAAGGAAGGGTTCATCTGGAGTCTTCGGGTTTGAGTCGTTCGTTCATCACGTGACAGCCCCATAAACTAAACCTATGCAGTCTGAGGGAAAAAGACTTAATAATGATAATAATAACCAACTCTTTAGTTTATTACCTTTGTTACCACATTCAGTGTTATGAAAAGAACCATCATGACAGAAATTCACACATTTATAAACTGTAAGAAATAAAAAGCTACAATTTGAGACCATAACGCATCACGTAACTGTGAGTAAATAATAATAATAATAACTATGCAGCCGTTTGTAAGGAAGGTTGTAAATGAACTAATTTCTCTATCCAATGCTGTCACGTCACGTGACAAAAGAACGAACGACTCGAAAGACTCCGGAGGTGAACTAATCAATTCTCTTTCCGGCTCTAACTGTATAGGTTTAGCTTATGAGGCTGTCACGTGATGAACGAACGACTCAAACCCGAAGACTCGGGAGGTGAACTAATCAATTCTCTTTCCGGCTCTAACTGTATAGGTTTAGCTTATGAGGCTGTCACGTGATGAACGAACGACTCAAACCCAAGACTCGGGAGGTGAACATAATCAATTCTCTTTCATCAATTTGGCTCTCATATGTTTAGCTTAGTTATGAGGCTTAATGTCACGTGATGAACGAGCCACTGACTCGAACCCCTTTACCTAAGACTTGTCAGATAAGAAGTGAGGTGAGCTAATCATAGACGTAAAAAGACTTCCTTCCTGTAAACAATGAATCATTTTTTTTTGAAGGCTGTTTCTTATACAATTATAGTTTTGATTGTTTTTAGTGTGTTCAACGTTTGGTAGTAGATGTGTTAGGGAAGTAGCACGTAACATTTTAATTATATTTTGCTGAAATGAACGAAATGAACGAAAACTCGTTCTATTTGTTCATTTTGCTGAACGAGATTCAAAGGTCCGAGTCAGTAAAATGATCCGAACTTCCCATCACTAGAGGCAACAAGTCAGCTGCCTAAGTTTTCGGATGCAGCCCATATAAGGGATTTCCTGGAACGTAATCAGTGAGTCTCACTTGTGGACTTTCTGCGCGAGGGCGCCCTCCGGCGACGAGTATGAATGAAAAAGAAATTACATTAATTGAGTACTCATTATTGCTCACAAAACAACCCTAATTTGGGTAAAAATAGCAAACATAATTAAGAACTTTGAGGTAAACATTTGCAAATCCTTACGTTTTTCTCCAGTGTAGAGAAGTGTACATTTTTTTCTTTTTCTTGCAGCTATTATATTTATTCTTAAATACTCAGTTTTGTATATATTATAGCGAAATAGTGTTATTACAAAAGTAATATTCCTTAGTTTGTTTAATGTTTTTATTTAGAAATGTTGTTTTTATTTAGAAATAATAACCATAATCATTATTAGATATATCGATATATAAAAACACATTTTTGGCCAAATTGTGCAGCCCTACAAGTACAAACTTTGGCCTTTTTTTCCAAATAAAGAAAATGTTTGTCTGAAAACCATAAGGTTTGGATTTTGTGTGCCCTGTACAGAATATTAATGTAAAAACATTCAGTGTCTGTGGCACCAGCAGAACCAGTGTCTGTGGCATATGTAAAAACATTCAGTGTCTGTGGCACCAACAGAGTAAAAACATTCAGTGTCTGCACCAGTGGCAGCATACAGCCCTGATATTTATTTATTGTTTTTACTGGAGGAAATAGAGGAAAATAATAGATAATAAAATTGGTGTCTTACCTCCATCCTGCCACTAGAGGTCACTCGATGACCAACAAACACATTAGGCTACTATGGTTATGAAATTAGTCTTTACAAAACTGACAAATATACGTTTTCTATGTGCTTGTGTGCAAATGATTGTTTCTTTTCTATGTGGTTTCCTCAAAAAAAGTACATGTTTCTGTTTCCTGTCTAATCTCTCTCCTATAGGCTATGTTGCTGGTTCATTAATATTCAACATACGATTAGCATACTGGGCAAAATTGCAAATTTAAAAAGTACTAGTATCTCTTAAGTTCAGGATATCTCTGGTCTAAAAAGTTACTTGTAACTAAAAAAAAAGGACTAGTTCTATTTTTTCTTAAAAAGAAGTGTATGATTAAATACTAGTCACTATTGGAATACGCACTAGTATCTAATAAATAAGAACTAGTATCTAATGAATAAGTACAACTCAACAACAGAGTGCTGCAGAGCCTTGTGTGAGGCGAATAACATTCCAGAATCTTCTGTAGGTTTAAGATGGAAACAGAAGAAGCTGGATGATTATGTGGTGGAGAGGAATGTAGGTCCTAAATGCTGTCTCCTCCACACAATTATCTAGCCTCTTGCGTTTCTTGTGTTTCTGTTCTACACTGTAGGACAGCCTCAGAAATCAGTTCCTCAGATGACCTCAGGTGTACATTATAGGCTTACTGCTCTTGCTTTGACTGAATGATGCAAGAGATGGACAATCATTTCTAAGGAATAAGAGCAGATATTATTAAGGGCATTCAAGCCTGCCATCTAGCAACAGACACCTTTCCTGATGATGAATATCTATCATGAAAAGAAGGAAGGAGAAGGAAGTAACTCATGACATAGTCAAGCCGCTAAATACTGACATGTTCCCCATGCTGAATGTAGCATTTCAAGTACTGAGAATACCAATAGTAGTTGCAGCTGTGAACGTTCTTTTCCCCCCCGCATCCCCCCTCAATTCGAGCCCTGTATATATACAGATGGCAGAGTATAATAAAACAAAATCGCATCAAATTCGACATGACATCCAGAAATAACATGTCTTAGGGCAGCAGAATTTACATCACAAATAGGTGAACGGTGCTAGGAAATTACAAGCAGAATTGTGCATATGTGCCCCCTCCCCAAAATATGTATGGAAGGGTCACCTTTAATAAGTAATACAGAAATAAATATTTAAATAAATAAATTGTAATTAAATTGAATTATTTACAAATTACAATTACAGTTACCACCTATGGCTATGATTTTATTAATACAGCTGTCAGATCGATTTAATAGTCTGGAACGCATTCAGAAATCACACAGAAAATTAAGCGGCTTTACTACGATAAAACCATGGTTAGCTTTGCAAGGGGCAGTTCACATGTTTTTCTTGAATAAATTATAGAGGCTGTAGCATTTCTAGTTGCAAAAAGGTGGCCAAAAATAAAAGCATTCAAGTCGGATATTTTAATTAAATAGGTCAGATGATTAAAGGACTTGATCGTCCATGTAAGTGTAACAGCAGCACTTACCAGACCTTTGGTGCCCTTTGCGGGCATTTGTAATAATATGTAGCCTAATAAATTGGTATTACTTTATGTATTTTAACAGTTATGCTATGGGTCATTATAAGTAATTAACCGATCATTATTGCCTCATGTTTTTATAGCGCCGTAATGTTTTATAAGTCATTTGGCTATTGTTCGCTTAGGTCTGTTTTTATAACCACACACTTCAGATACTTATTTGCTGCTATTATTTGTAAGTAACAAACCCACGGTTAATTTGTGGTTACCATGGCTACAAGAACATAGAAACTCAAAGAGAATGGCAGATGCTGATGGTGAAATTATTAGACATTATTAACGTCAACAGCCAAAAAAGTTTCACAGGATTATGAACGTATAACATGATGCACGGGCTTCATCTTGGGCTTTTTCCTTTTTCCTTTTTCCTTTCTGGGCCCCGGACTGCTGATGTCTTTTCCCGGTACATAGTTTTCGATCATTTATGATAATGTTGCATTCCAGCCGCAAATATGTGAGGGCGGGCGCGAGCGCAGATTAAGCAAACCACCTCATGAAGGGCGCGTCACGTGTGCTTAGCTACTGCGTTCATTTTTTATCATTATATATAGGCTCTGGAACTGTTCATGTTTATATTTTTATTTATGTATATGTACTATATAAATATAGAACGAATTCTAATTTTCGGGCAATTTATGATGCCCTATGCAAACTGCGTACTCTGCTTATAGGGAGCGGCGGTACACCACAGTGCAGATGGACAATGACCACCAGAGCATACTGCAAAAGCAACTGTTTTACAATGAAACACAAGTGGACTTATTGCAATGACCGATTCACCTGACATAACACATTCCGGCCCATTTAACAGATGCATCATTTTTGCTGAAGTTTAACAAACTGAACAGCATCAAACAATATAGAAAAATAATCAACTAACTACGATAATCTAGCCCTCTATTAAACATTTAAAAAATAATTTCATCATGACCTGATCTTAGTCAGTAGTGCTGCATAATGCCTGCATCACCAGCTTGCGCGGGAAGTCTTGTGTCAGATGTAATTATGCGACTTAGGCTGTGAAGACTGTCCTAAATGTTTGCAAGTAGCATCAGTATTAAAGAAAGCCTATTCGTTTGGCAACTGTGTTTTTTAAATAAACCATTATTATTCTGCATTAAAATCTATTTTCACACTTAACATCTTGAGTGAGGGGGCGGGATAGTCCGAGTGAGGGGGCACATATGCTTTGTTCCTCACGCCCCCCCGTTCACCCTGAATGTAGGTCCTAAATTAAAGCTGTCTCCTCCACAGTCAATTATCTAGCCATCTTGCGTTTCATTTGTCCTAGTTTCTGTGGTGTATAGAGCCAAAAATGTTAGAATTGTGTCGATGTCCCAATATTTATGGACCTGACTGTATATATGCTGTATATATATTGCAAAGTGTTTTTTATCCTTTCTCCCTCACTGCTTCACATTTCTATCTGAATCTGATTCTCTGTGGCTTTGATGGTGGTAGTATAAGACTTTGTCTTGCCAGAAATAATTTTGAAATCTGTGTATCACCTCATGGTAAACAGAAGCCAAATTCTCCACAGCACACAATCACTGCAATCACTGCCTGTCTTGTTCCATTGCATTTCTTAAGCATGTAAGCATACTGACACACTTTCTAGTTTGGAGATGACCGAGGACATCTTCAGGGTAAGTTCAGCCCTGCTTTTACATTGTGCATGTGATGCTTATATTTATTGCTTGATTAGTTATTTTGTATGAACCACATTGGGCTATGATTGTATGAATGCATTTGGTTATTACTGAGACTATTTTGCTACCTATGGGCCTTTCCTTTCTCCGTCTTCACCAGAGTCTGACTGGGGTGAAATCCTCTTTTCATAGGCCCTTGTAAACAAATAAGAGAGGCTGAGGTTGGTCACGACTCACGAGGGCTATCATGTAACATTTGATAATTTATCTGTCAGATCATCTGTCAGTTTAGACAGCGTTTTACAGCATGTTTCATGTTACTCTGCAATTATCAGAGTAACATGAAAAACAAAGCTCTTTTATATACATATAAACTGACAGATCACTGCAACATTACTTCACAACAAATGAGGCGTCATTGTCTCTCCTATAGACAAAGACTGTGGGAGTGACCTACCACAATAGATGTTTGAAACTGATGCTCATGTTAAATTACATTAATTGTTGTTTTTCAAAAGGGTAAAAGGAGATATAATTAAATTCCTTCAGTTCGGTTCACTGAAAATGTTTTTAGTTTTACAATGTGATCTCAAAAACACCTACTGGGAGTCAAAAGTTTGGAACAATTAAGATTTTTGAAGGAAGTCTCTTATGCTTACCAAGCCTGAATTAATTTAATCAAAATACTGTGAATATAATAATATTGTGAAATATTATTACAATTTAAAATAACTGTTCCAAGTTATCCAACTGAATATATTTTAAAATGCAATTTATTCCACTGATGGCAAAGCTGAATTTTCAGTATCCATTGCTCTTCATTGTCACATGATCCTTTAGAAATCATTCTAATCTGCTGATTTGCTGCACAATGTTGAAAACTGTTAAAAAATTGTTGAAGCATTCAGTTGAAAACCAGTTTTTTTTTGTGGGAACCGTGGTTTTAAAAGTTTAAAAAAGCATTTATATGACACAATCTTTTGTAACATAATAAATAAATATCTTTACTGTCACTTTTGATCATTTATTTGCTTAATAAAATATTAATTTATTTTGAAAAATAAAAACCTACTATGCCCTTTTGAATAGTATCAACTGTTTTCAACATGAAATAATTAGAAATGTTTCTTGAGCAGCAAATCAGCATATTATCAATATGCATAATTCTCATATATTATAGAATGATTTCTGAAGGTTCATGGGACACTGAATACTTGAGAAATTATGCTGCAAATTCAGCTTTGCATCACAGGAATAAGTTAAAATATAAAATACATTCAAATAGAAAACTCTGTAAAAAATCTTAGATTTTTTTTTCTTTATTTGCAACCATGCATTTATTTAAGTTGCAGTAATATGTATTCTGAAATGTCTTTTTAGAATGTAGTGGTAAATCAAATCATCCCACAAGATGGGTTTGTAATAATTGAAAATAATGTGGCCTTTGCGTGACACTCAGTGGTGATGATCACTAGTGACCAAGTGACCAAACAAAAAAACAACAACACTCATGTATGACCTGCAGATGGCAGTATAGACCCACTAATGGAATACCAAGCCCTTCACCACATCTCTGTTCACAAGTCTCCAATCCTCATCCCCACCCTCCACCATATTTTGCATGTAACATTTTATCAGCTTAATTTGGTTTTTATTTTTATCTTTTATTCTTCATAATAGAGAGCTGTGCATTTTTACACTGATACCTTATTGTGCTTAATGTAAAAAGAAAGCAAAGTCAATCACTAGAAAAACTCAGTTCCTGTAATCTGATTTATAAGCATTGTTTATTATAGATACTATATACCAGAATATCCTGAAGGATTTAGCAGTCAGCCCTTGTGAGCTTTGTGTGTATGTGAGAGATTGAAGTGTGCAGTGGAGCTGAAAAAGCCCAGTGTGGTTTATGAGAGTGAGGGGCCTTCTGAGGGAATACAGGAACAGACCCTTTCAAATTTCATCCTTCAACACCACACTCTTCTCCAAACGCTTGTGTGTGTTCAGTGTTTTAATGTGGACCATAAAGAGTTAATCCCAATCACAGATGCATGTCATAAGTTCCTATGTAAACAAAAAATGTGAAGAAAAGACAAAGTGCTGTTTTCTGTGTTTGGTTTGAGGACAGAGTGACTGTACAGCATTATATATGTATGTGTGAGACAAAGATGAGGTTCACATGTGTTTTTGTGTGTTTGCATGAGAACACGGGCGTAATGAGTGTTCCACCTGAGCACACAGAGAGAGAGGGGCAGTAATTACCTCGACACGGGGAGTCGCCGTCCTTTCACACCTACACACACACTTTTCAGCCCTTTCTCTATTATTCTGTGACAAGGTAAGAAGTGGTACAGACCATGGGAGGCCTATTTAAAAAAAAATACCCGCTCTGTAATTACCGGGAAGAGAAAACATTGCTGCCCCATCTCTGAGTGACTTTCTCCTTCAATCATCCTCAGAACACTCTGCATAGGTTTTTGTAATTCTATAATTCAATTTGGTATTCAGTGGGAGTTTATTAATAAATCAAAATTTTAAATTAGATTTTTATAGACAGAGACCATCATTCGTTTAATTCTACATTTATTTATTTAATATTTTCGCTGATTTTATTATTCTTTTAACTACCAAAAAGAGTGCAGTACTTTAAGCTGAAATTACCACATATTACCATGCTTTCATTCTCTAGGATTCTACAGAGTTTTAGACCCAAAGCAGTGCAGAAAATGAGGGAAAAAAGATGAAGTGCATGGCAATGTTTTCCCTTTTAAAAACCAATCATGTGGAGATCCTGGCTGTGTCCCATGACTGAAAAATGCTGCATATAGAGGTAGGAAGGCAACAAGGCATGTCCAAATCCAATGATTGTGTCACAGCATGTCCACTGAGATATCTTCATCTTTTCAATTTTTAAAGGCAGCATAGATGTGTCCTCCTCTGCCTATGATATCCCACTATCCTCTGCATTCAATTCTATGACAGTTGAGATAAAAATTTGGCATCTGAAAGTTGCGGTTGTTGGTCAGTGGTCTGTGTGTAAATGTGTGTTTTTTTAACAACTTTCTTCCACTTTTCATTTAATTTCAATGGAATTAGTATTGTAGTAATTAAATATTTGCTTGGTTAATACCAACAATCTCTTTATTTTGTTGTAGATCATTAGACCGTTATGCCACTTCAGAATCCTGTCTGAAATCATGTTCGGGAAGCACCTTTGTATAAAAACGCTGCTTTACCTGATAGGGCAGCGAGAGAAAAAGTCAGCTGCATAAGCTTTCGGCCGCAGCCGCAGTGTAATGCTATTTAGGTTAAAGGTCAACAGATTTTCAAAGTTCATATGATTCTGCCAGCTCAAATCAGGCTTTATGGTCAAAGTTAGTTTTGGCTAGTCTCATGGGCCTATCACACTGAGTGTGAATCAAAACAATAGATCCCTATGGAACTATTCACATCCCGCCGATTAGTTTTTTTCCCCCATCGCCCCGCAATGAAACGAGCCCCCCTATTAGATTCAAGCTTTCGATCACGTGTCCAGAGGTGCTGCTGTTGCACAAAAGGCAGATGGTGGCTCTATAGCATAGAAAGCTCTTTTTAAAAATAGTGTAAACACCAAAGAAATGCATTATATATAACATTAAGAAAAATGCAATATTTTATTTATTTAAGCACAGCATACTACATTGTTTGTTTTTCTAACAAGGCAAATAGAATGATAACATGCTCACCGCAAATCTATTGAACTCCCTGTGCTATTCTCTTTCCTCAAGAAAAGTGTACCCAATAACACTGTCTTTTTCTTTTCCAATTTCTCATTTAGTAATAAAAATCACAGCTGCTGGTAGAGAAATCCATTTTCTTTCTTATTCTGTGCTTCTTACAGGCCCGGTCCCAGAATTAAATCACCGAGGGTGCTTCTAAAATTAGTGATGTTGCTCTAGCCTTAATGCACATCTATTTTGACATATACTTTTGACCAGTCCACTGCTATGGTTATCACTATGCCAATCATTGCTTTCATTATTCTTTGGACTTTGTGCTTAAGTGGTTTGCGGGAATCATGTGCTAATGATGGGTCTTCCATATAAAAAAAATATTCTCAAGTTTTTGCATAAGGATGCACTTAATAGCTGATGGCCATACATATCTCTTTTTCTGTTGTGCTATTCTGTTCTGAACCAAATCCTCCTTCAAAGGGCAATGGGTTGTTGGCAATATTAGTCATTAGCCATGTTAGTCCAAAATCTGCACTGTTGGGGGCTCTCCAGGACAGGTTTAAGAAGAACACATTTATTCTAATCTCACACACTATTTTGGATGGATAGTTTGCACACCGGCTTACTAGAAACATCCAAGAGGTGTGATGGAGCAGTTTGGAGCAGAGCTCTGCAGAAAGGAGGTCCTCCAGGAATAGCACCGGAAGTCCAAGCTTTAGGCCTACCTTCCAATTTCCAAATGCTCATAATTTCAATAATTGTATGTTAATACATTTGAAGTTTTGGCAAATTGATAAGTTTGTCCACAAAAGCATTCATTTTTGTAGCCTGAAAAACCTTGTTTGGACAGAATGACAGAAGACCAACAAAAACCTGTGCACAGCCTAAGGTATGGTTCATTCTTCTGTCTGTTGTTGTGTTTCACACAGTGTTGAGCATTCTTTGAGTATACTTCTCTGAGTACGACTTGCTGTCATATCCATTTTTTTATTTAGACCTCTTTATTTCATTGTTTTTATTGGCATATTCCATCCTCTTCTCTGAGTAACTATTAAAAGCAATTGTCCAAATGTGATTATTGGCACCTAGTGGATAATTGAAGTAATAATATGCTCTGTGCAGGAGGAGCACTGGCAAATGGACAACTGAAGCATGCTTTAGTTAGTAATCTTCAATTGCGAGCAAATGTATATACAAATGTGTGTGTATAAATATATATATATATATATATGCGATTTTGGATGCGATTAATCGCGATTAATCATTTGACAGCATATATATACACTGTAAAAAAAGTCCGTAAAAATGCAGTACAATATACCGTAATAATTTGAAGGAATATTCCGTATTTGGTTTTTACAGGTGTTTTTCCGTATTTTTTTAATTACGCTTTGCATTGTGGGAACAAGAAACTCAGTCGATTTTCGGCGCGAAAACAGTGCTTGAGCAGACGCCATTATTCACGGAGATAACGTTAGTCTCGGTAAAAATTTCGTTTCAAAGTCGGATTTCGGGTTTGAGGAACCGTTTTACACTTTCGTGGTAAATTATATTTTGTTAAATGTAACAAACTGTAACCTTAACCTAGAGAAAAAGTCTTCCTTGTTTGGCAAAATTAATATCGGAGCCTGTGGCATTCAACATTTTCAGCACACCGTCACATCTAACTCGACGTGGAGGTAAGTTACGTGTTACAGTGTGCTCACTTTCAGTTTTATTAATAAAAGGTTATCAACTTTTAATTGTTGTTGATGCGGTGTATTGGTTACTGAGCGTGTCGTAAAGCATCCAGCATATTAAGGTTACCACAGGTGAACGGAGGTAATGTTAAGCAGCTGTGATAACGTTGAATCTAAAGTGCGGTACAACTGTGTTTAGAGCGCTGTGTGCCTTCAACAGAAGCTGGCAGAGGAAAGAAGATACCATTACGACTTTTTTTATTATTTAAAAGAGATTATACGACTAGATCTGACATCGCGGAATTCTTCAAGGATAACGCACCTTCTCTGCCAAACGAGGTAGGTTTAGACATTTTATTGTCTTGTTTATGTTAAACACACACACGAGAAGTTAATTCGGTAACGTTACTGGCACGCTGTCTGTGAACGCACGCGCAGAGAATGGTGTAGTAACGCACCGAGTTCTCTCTCGCACTTACACGGACACACAAATAATGTCAAAATGACCATTTGTGGCTAGTGACAGTCTTAAAATGTCTCGACTGATGTAAAGAGTTGGGATGTGTCAGGTGTGAGTCATGTTTTAAAGGGACAGCAGTTCATGAAATTCATAGTGTTTCTTTTGTTTTCTTTTCTAATGACAGGTCGTTATTGCTGCTGTATTGTGCCTTGATCACCCTCTGCATTCTTATCATGGGTTTGTATTCTGTTTTGTTTATTAACACTACAGTTTGTTATTTATTTAAGCATATGGGTCGTAAAATTCAATCAGAAATGTAAAATGCAAAATGGCAATGCAATATGTAAAATGGCAATGTATTTCTGTATTTAAATTTACATTTTCCCATACATATGTGCAAAATGAAAATTAAATTATATAATTTACATTTGCCATTTCCTACACTAGTTTTAATATGCAAAATAAAAACATATTTTAACGCTTTATAAGTTGCAATAATATGTCCAAGCCAAGACTGTAGTAAAATTATCATTTACATGCTTGTTTTTTCTAAATGCATTTAGACTTGGGAGTTAGGACACTTGGGATTGCATTTCCATCATAATACCGCATGATAATTGTATCAAAATGCAGTGAGAATTTGAGGATGCATTCTGAGCCAAGGGTGCAGCAAAAGGATTTAAATCTTTTATTTTTCTTAAATGCATTGACACTTACATATAAGACGTTTCAATTGCATTTTCATTTAATACCTCGCTATGGATATAGAGTCAATGTGGATTTGAAATGCATTTGAAAATGCAGCACGCCCCTTGACCTGTCAATCTTGAGGCTCAGCAACAGGACGCACAATAGGTCAATATTCACCGTTAACCAAACGCTTTCCACATTTACTTATATTCATTACGAGGTATTAAATGAAAATGCTATTGAAACGTCTTATATGTAAGTGTCAATGCATTTAAAAAAAAATAAAAGACATTTAAAATCACCCTTTTGCTGCACCTTTGGCTCAGAATGTATCCTCAAATTCTCACTGCATTTTGCTACAATCATCATGCGATATCATGATGAAAATGCAATCCCAAGTGTCCTACCCCTAAGTCTAAATGCATTTAGGAAAAACAGCATTTAAATGATAATTTTGCTACAGTTTTTGCTTGGACATATTAAACATATCTAATCAATCTGTGTAATACATTTTCGTTTTAATTTTGCAACTTAAAGTGTTAAAGTATGTTTTTTTTTATTTGCATGTTAAAACTAGTGTAGAAAATGGCATATCTAAATTATATAATTTATATTTTCATTTTGCACTAAATTTTGGACACATGTATGGCAAAATGTAAATTAAAATACAGAACTACTTTGCCATTTTGCATGTTTCAAATTGAATATTTCAAATTGAATTTTGCTACCCATATGCTTCCATTTTTATTTACCTTTAGGGATGTTCAATACTGACAAAAAATTAGTTATTGAGTCGTTTATTCAGTTGACTTTATTGAAGTTGTTTGTGTAGGAAAGATTGAATCAATGTTTGGAGTGGCTTTCTGAATTTACAATGTTGTTTATAATTTCTTATTTGTTTATTGTTATTGGTGATTCCAGATTGCTGTCATTCAAGAAGTTATCATTTCCTCCCCCATTGTGGCTGAGCTACACATTCTCTTCATTTTATTTTAAACATAAAACATCCAGAGGAGAATGGCACCTACGCTGGAATTCATACAAGTGTAAGGAACATAATAATGAAACTGTATAAAGCATTTTGTTGCGTTTCTGTTTAGTTGAAAATAATCAAAGGGTTCACTCAAAAATGTCATTAATTACTCACCCTCATGTCGTTCCAAACCCAGAAGACCTTCGTTCATCTTCGAAACACAAATTACGATATTTTTGATGAAATAAGAGAGCTTTCTGACCCTCCATAGACTGCAAGGGTCCTTACACGGTCAAGGCACAGAAACGTAGCGAGGAGATCGTTAAAACAGTCCATCTGCCATCAGTGGTTCAATCTGAACTTTGAAGCGATGAGAATATACTTTTTGTATGCAAAGAAAATAAAAATAATGACTTCATTCAAGTCGTTATTTAACAAAAACAGTGTATCCGTGTGGTGCGGCTGACACAGAACAGCGTACACAGTTTGCGTCCAGCAGATATTCTCCAAAATGGCGCTAGTGTGACGCAGATGCGACGAATTGTTGAATAAAGTCGTTATTTTTATTTTCTTTGCGTTCAAAAAGTATTCTCGCCACTTCATAAAGTTTAGATTGAACCACTGATGGCAGATGGACTATTTTGACGATGCTTTTCATTAGGGCAGGGCGATATATCGCATGCGATAGTCATGCGCATCTCGTCAGTAAAGCCGAGATCTCCATCACCTGTTTTCAAATGGAGTGGCATTTAATACACAGAGCTGTAGTTCACTGACAAGCGACGCAATATCGTGTTCATTATCGAAGGCGATTCATCTGCGATAATGAACGCGATATTGCGTAGCTTGTCAGTGATTCTGGGCCTTGACAGTGTTATTTACTTGGCAGTCAATGGGACAGACACAAACCTCCCAGTTTTCATCCAAAATATCTTAAATTGTGTTCCGAAGACGAACAAAGCTTTTACGGGTTTGGAACGACATGGGGGTAAGTGATTAATGACACAATTTTCATTTTGGGGTGGAGTAACCCTTTAAGTATATCATAAAACATTGTTGACAAGATCACATGACAGATGCAACTGGAGACCACTAGAAATGCAAGTTTAGCATTTTATAAACGATGTTTGAACTGGAACTTGATAATTCAATCTCAACCTCTTCTGCATGTTACTCTGTACTTCACTTTCATTCATTTAATTTCTTATCATTTCCAGTCTTCCTGTGAAGAAATCCTGAACGAGGGTCAAAGGTTCAGACGAAGGGAACCTACGCTTCCAAGACTCATGTATGAACAACTTCGAGAATCCACGTACAATCTGAGCTTTTTTCAAATCTCAACTTGGAACTTTGACTGAACATGCAGCAAAAGAAAAAAAAAAAGTAATTTCCTCAAGCTGGCAGATGGCAAGAGATACTAAGAGCACACAAACATTTGGAGCCCTGCTCTTAATTTAGATTGTATAATTCTCTTAGTTTCACACTGAAATGTCAGGCATGAGTGCATGAATCTTTGTTCTTTATTTTCAAATGCTGTACAAGAAAGGTATTTTTTTTTTTTTTTTTTACTGTCCTTTTAAATAACATTTCACTTGACTATTGGCTATAAGTCTATAGCAATTGTTATTAATGACAGCCCTGTCTTTGTATAAATTTGTATCTGAAAATGTTTTGAATCTTGACTGTTTCACAGTGAAGTTTATCTTTGTGACCACTATTTGGTGCAACACCAGAATTGTACAAGTACCTGCTCATGTTTTCTTTTTCTGCCTGTTGCTGTTTAAAACTAAAAAGTTTTCCACAATACAAGCATTTTCTATGGTGCTTTACACATTATTAAATTAACTGATGTCATAATATTTTTGTCTTCACCTGTTAAAGGCAAATAAAAGCTACTGAATGCACTTTTTAAGAATGTTTACATGAGGTAAAAAATAAACCATGTTCAATTTGTATATATTGTGCTGGACTTATTTGCTGCTAAAGATAGGCCTATGCTATAATTTTTTAGAAATTTCTGCATAACGGATTGTCCGTTTATGGTACAGAAGAAAATGTAAATCTACAGAATTTTCTGTTTTAATGTTGAAGGAAATGTCCGTAAATTTAACAGAAAATGACCTGGTAATTTTCTGCCAGCAAGTTCTCCGTTTTTTTACGGATTTTTTTTTTACAGTGTATATATATATATATATATATATATATATATTATATATATATATTTATTTATTTAAAAATCCACTGCTAAGAAAATATATCGTCCAGGCAATTTGCCATACTATTTTCATTGTACTTTGATTAATTTTCTATTAAAGAAATAGAATAGTTTTGTTAAACTATTAAACTATAGTAACCATACTATTTTCATTGTACTAAATAGTAGACTGGGAGGCAGGTTGGGTTTTGGCTGAAGTCTAATGGCATGATCACAAACTAACTGATTAATTGGAAGTTATTTCTGTTTGTATTATTCATCTTCAAAGCCTCCTGAGGGTCCGTTACGCACACAAACTTTTAACAACCCTTAACCGCAGCGAGGGGGACTGAAACGCTCAATGTGCCTGTGTTTGGAGAGGAGACTCTCAGTGTTTTTGTATTTCTGAGTGTGAGTGTTTGCCAGTAGGAGGGTCTTTTGTCTCTCTGATTGTATTTAGCAAACACACAGCAGGTCTATCAGCATATGAACGGCCCAACAGCAGAGGTTACGCATAACAGAAAGGAAGAGAGCCACGAAACCACAGAGTGCACACACTACACGCATCCACATGAATGTGTGCACATCTATGGGCATGAATGCAGGCACTCATACACTTTCAGTGTTTACCCTGGACATCAGCCCAATACACCAGTGCTGTTATTGAATGCATTCACTGAATCCTTACATTCATGAACTGCACCCGATGCACACCTCTGTTGTGTGTGTGCTGTTTGAAGACAAATGTTAAACACACACACTGAGCATGCCACTAAATCTTTCATCATATACTTTTGCAGCATTTCCTTATGGAGCTGTCAGAATGATTAGAAGCTGAAGAGCAAGTATGAGTATCAAGTATGAGCAAGTAAGTGTTTTTTATGTTAAAACTGTTATGTTTAGCAGCACTTTCACCAGAATACCTTATTATACCTCAAACCTTAACACCTTACACACACAAAAAGCACACATTTTTATGCATTTCTTATTTATATTTTTAAAACTAATGTAACAAACTGTAATATTGGTGTTTGAAAGAGTTTGAAACAGTTTCTGTTATGTTGGTATTTTATGGATTACTTGTATTATAGGCTAGTATGGCTGAAAGCATTCTTGAATATGGCTTTTTTATGATGCATTTGATATTAATCTATACTAGCTAGTGATGGGAGAAACGGTGTGTTTTGAAATATGGAATCAACTGAACCAATCTGCTTTTTATCTGTTATACGCTAGGAATGGAAGAAACAAAGCTTTTCAAAGCTCAGAATCAAATGAATCGTTCGATTACAAAATGATTCACTGTTTCAAAGCACTTGAAACATCACAGGCAGCACCTGCTGGTCAAAACTATGTAAATACAATGAAAACTCAGTCCAAACATGCATCAGGACACCTTGTACAAACCAATTACAAATGTTTTTCATGTGTAATCTATGAAATGTAAACTACAAATAATAATTAGTTTTCTCTTTTTCATATGTAGTGCTTGTTTTGTGTGAGGCAGGGCTTGGCAAACTAGATCAATTAGAATAAATTAAAAATCCATCTCGTTTTGTTTTATACACCGATACGTTTTTAAGATGAACTAAATTAATTAAAAATGACCTCCACTGTACCTCCATTGTAAAACTGAAATGAGATCAAATAAAACCATTATAAACATATTCATGGGTTCACCAGGTCAATGCTATCTAGCAGTGAACCATCTGATTTTGAAATATTTCAAAACCAAGGTTCATAAATGTTTTGACGCTTCATGAAACAGTGTTGAAAGCGCCCAAATGATTGTCATTAAAATTAAATCTGATTATAAAAAAAATAAAGATTGGTTAAAACAATGTTAGATCATTTCCCCCTATTGGTGAACAATTTAAATTTCTGTATATGGCGTAACCAAACCTCATTTATTGACTTTGCTACTGTCTACTACTGATTCAAAACAAAATATTTGTTAAGGTATTGAAGCTTCATTAAGCAGTGTTTTGAAAGCATCTGTCACTAGCTAAAAGACATCTTATTAAAATACATTTTATTTGGGTTTACTCTGTTGAATGTGGTTAGGTTCTCCCTGCATTTCTAACATGTGGAGCCACTGTCCATCACTGAAGCAAGTTCAGCCAGTTAGTTATTTTTTAGACCTCACAATCATCAACAAAACCTCACTATACCTCATAACACGCCACCATACTTCAGTAATTACCAAATGGCTCATAGCATTGTATGTCCATTTCCTCTCTGAATGGAAAATGGCCTGACCAGCATGTGAGTTTGTGCTGTGCAGGGTAGCAGATCTCCTGCTGGAGCTTTGACCTTCCTCTGCTGACTCTGTAGCGAGAATAACAGGTCAGAAAGTAGGTTATGGAGGCCACTGCCATTGTGTGTTGTTGTGCTTGTACTAAGATTCTCATAACAATAAGGCTTGTGACCTTTGTGTTTGCCTTTCTGCTGTCCTTGGCAACCCCTGACCTTACCAAAGTTCTGCTTCTAGCCATTGATCTATAGCCTGTATTCTGTCAGGTCCTGTAGTGGAGAGGCTGACTGCATTCTCTTTTGTGGTTATGAATATGAAACTCTTGTATTCATGAATTTGAAGTACAAGCAGCAAAATCATTTCAGTGTGCTTCTGAAATACTTCTAAAAAGTGCTTCTAAAAAGTGAGTCAGGCCCTCACACTGTCTGCCAGTAAAGTCTGTCTGTAAACTCTCTCACCTTGAGGCTGAAATATTTTCCTTGCATCTGTTGCTAGTTAGAATTGTACCTTTGTTGCACACATTCTCAACATGGCTGTCTCTTGTTAATGATAATGAACCACTTTTATGGCTAAATAGGTTTTTATCAACAGCATATGTGACATGGTGTCTGTTATCACAGACAATAATTTTAAATTGTCCCCCAGTTTCTATAAACAGATAATTGTGTTAATTAATTGTGTTATGAGTAATGCACTTACAGAAGTCTAATGGAGCAAGCTATATATGTTAAAGCTGCTCTAAATAACTTTTTTTTGTTATTAAAAATTACAGAATTTCTATTAAAAATCTATTTTCAAACTGTGTTATTGCCTTATCCCAATTCACTACGGCTTCAATGCTGATTTAAATTTTGAATTGTTGGATCAGATTTGGTCAGAATTTTCAGGCTTAAATAATTTTGATTGCATGTTTACACCCATAAACAACAAGAAAGTCAGTGTATCATGTGTGTGTGAATGCTTGAAGCCTGCTGCTCCAATACTTGGTGTTGTACACAGAATTGGAATTAGTCAGCTAGCAAACATTTAACATGGACATGCCATGCCGTTTGGTTCTCTCAATGACCTCTAGAGATTCACCCTCTGTCAAAACAAAGAAACCTTGAACAGCGGGTATCAAGCAGGGAAAGCGACAGAGCCTGTGCCAAAAGCTCCTATGACTTTTTGTTCTGATATTTTTTTGTATAAAAAATAAAAAATACAAAAAATACTTCTTCCTGTCAGTGAGCCAGATCTGCTCTGGTGATCACCATAAACAAGTTAATTCTTCAAACCATGAACCTAACTCGCAAACAAGATCAAAACACAACTGACGTAAAAGAGCTACTTTGCAACAGACATGCAATTTTATGTTTATAGTGAGGCCAAATTTAGTTGTGTAGCTGTGAAAAATAGACACTAGGTCCGTTCAATTTGACAATAAGTGCTCTGCGAAGTGGACTTCACTGGGTATTCCACCATCCGAAGGGAGTGAACATGTTCAGTTTGAAGGGCACTGTGAACGGCATAGAGAATAAGGGAACATCGACACATTACTTCACAGGAAATGAAGAGGGAAATTTACCCAGCTGTCATTGCGCATTATCCCAGTACTGAATCTTGTTTATCGAGTACTTTTTTACTGAGATATGCATTTATTCACAAGTATAAAGTGTTCAAGATGCAACAATTACAGTACAACTATCATGATTATGGTAAAATCTAATAAAATATATATCTAATCTCATTTATTAAAACATTTTAATCTCTATTTTTATATAATAATTATTATTATTAGTATTAGTATTATAAAATGAGATTTAAAAGGAGAGGTTAAAATGTTTTATTTTAAAGAGAGATTTAAATTTTAGATTACTTAAAATAATTTAAAATATATATTTATTATTATTAGAGGTTTTTAAAAAGATATTATAAACAAAAAAAAAGTGGAAAAAGGAAAATAATAAATAAATAAATATATGTATATTCATACATACATGCAATTAGATTTGTTTCTCCAATTAGTTCACCACTATGAAGTAGTAATAGTAGTAACCTGTTTTAATAAAATAGTGCTAATACAGTTTCATGGGCTGTAAATATATTTATGGCTGGGAAATATTTTTAAGTCACTGGCCATGGGTGGTGTGCCAAAAAGTTTGATTTGTGTCCTGATAACATGTATTAATATGAATAGCTTACTAAACCCGTATAGCTTAGAAAAGCTTACTAAAACAGTTCCACCTCTAAATAGTTGATTTAGCAACTAAGTGTTTTCTGTGACAATCAACAGCATGATACAGATACAATTTTATTGAAGCCAGAATATTTATTTGACCTTCTATCAGTAGTGCAGTATTTCAGCTGTTCTTCTGTTTTAATGTAAAATATTTATTACAAAAGTCTTTGGCTCAGAAGGCTCTGGCTCTATGAACTTGAGTATGTGTGTGTGTGTGTGTGTGTGTGTGTGTGTGTGTGTGATGCTTGTGGCAACAGGATTTCATCTCTACGAAGCTGAAGGCAGGGCAGCTCATATTAGTCTTTTATGTCCTGAGACAATAGCTGCCTTTGTGCAGAGAGAGAATGGCTTGCATTATATGGCTGTATAAGGTGTATTGTGTGTACGTATGTGTGTTTTTGTGTTTGTGGGTGTGTATATCTTTTGTGGCTTAGTAAATGGATACATTGGCCTGAATTGCCTTTCAAACACACAAAAACTGCATGTACTGCAACACAAAGACTCGCGTCCTGCCGTTTGAGGGATTTAACTTATGACTTGATGGCCGACGGACCCTCCTTCCCTGAAACCATGGCGACAACAATCAGACGCACCGCAGAGTCGAAGACAGCAAGAAACAACACAAACTCAGAGCAATAGACATTTCTCTCTCTGTGTCTTTGTCTTTCTCTCTTTCCCTCCCTGTCTGTCCTCAATGTGTTTCCAGTCTGCTGAGCTGAAGGTTACTGAGCTCCTCTGTGATCAAAGAGTTCACTATTCAGACCACTGACCCTCCAGCCCACAGCTAACCAGAGCACCCGAGCACTGAGGGCCCCTTTACATCTCCTGTTCACTCTCAGCCTCTATTTTCCTGTCCATCTCATACTCGCTTGTGATATATTCACATGTCAGACATTGTAAAGGAGTATGAGGAAAGAGAAGGAGGTGTCCCTGCTGTCACTGTACAACATCTTCACTGCCCTGTTGACAGTGAACATGAAACGGCAGAAACACCAAGGCTATCTCACGGCAATTCGTACGTATTTTACGAGGTGGTTAATTCGTACGAATTCGTACGACCTCACTCGTATGATTTTGTACGATTTGTCTAAACTCCCAGTGACGGGTAGGTTTAGGGGCGGGGTTAGGTGTAGGTCATTCGTACAAATTCATACGAATTGGCAACTCGTAAAATACGTACAATTTAGCAAAAATCGTATAAATGTGTACGAGTGTGGTCGTACGAATTAGCCACCTCGTAAAATATGTACGAATTGCCATGAGATCGGGCTGGAAACACACTTTAGTTCTGTAATGTGACATATTCCTAAATAAAACAAGGTATTCAGTGAAGAGAAATGTAGATTTTATCATTTGGAAATTAATCGGATTGTGAAAAGCAGATGGTTGATTTATAGCATCAGCAGTGTTGACAAAATAAAAATGTGAACATAAATTATACATTTCATATAAAATGTGAAAAAAAAACACTTTCACATGTACTTATGAACTTCAACTCCAGAGCTGCTCTGACAGTTCATTTCACCATTTCATTTCATAAAACTACCACAGATACACACAGCAACTCAACGGTCTCCGCTACAACCCACCAAAATGAAATTAAATTTTAATATGAAGAAATCAGGACAGACATATATTACGATAGTACAGTATAATGTACTTCTCAGAGTAATAATAATACAAATAATACTATGTATTAAAACATAATTTTTAAGGAATATCACACAATATCTGTTGTGCAATCAATCAATCCATTAATCAATAAATAAAATAAATAATTAATAAATAAATAATTAAATAAGTAAATAAATAAAATTTTGGTTACATTTTTAAAAATGAATTAAATTGTTCAAGTTTTGTACATTAATTTCATTACCCTTGTTTTTGATAATAAATTTGTATTAAATCATAAAACATGGAATCCAGAAAAACATAAAATAGTTAACAGTCAATAAACCCACACACATTTGAAAGAGCACTGCTATTGTTAATATATTATTAAATTGTTAAAGTTGCATGAATTCAATTAATTACAAATTATTTTTGATTATTACAATGTAATTAAACAATTGAATCAGAATCTAGCTAAATTTAAACAGAAAAACATGGAGTCATGGGAAAAAATAAAATGAATTGCAGTAATTATAGTTACATGGGCTGGATTGTAATGCTATTTGCGTTATTTGTATACAATTTAAAATTTGTTCATGAACCAAGATGGAAAATGTTAAATTGTATGCAAATAACGCAAATAGCATTAAAATAAACAGAAATGCAAGCTATGCATTTTGTGAGTTTGCTAATGTGTATGATAAATCATTCATAGTTAGAATGTGTGTTAAAGAAAGTAAATGAGTCTGACTGCATATTGACTTTAACTTCAAAAATCAATCTGCAATCAGTCTAAAATCAATAATTAGCATTAGCGTATTTGGGAATCAATAGACTGAAGTTGGCCGTTCAACTGATGATGGTTTATCAGTAACCACAGGCATGTCCAGGTTTACTTTATCTAATCCTTCTATAAGTGAATATTCATTCATTCTTTATAAATATTTACATTGCTCTCTGGCTAAGAAGAAAAACAAGCGCTGATTATCATTATCATTACTGAACATCTTTATGCATTTGCATTTGCTGAATAAAAATCTAGCCTACTGACCGTAATGCTCATTACTAAAATATGCATTTATTCTTTTATTTGTGTTTGTCTCACACTCAGTGGTGTAGGTGATATGCAGCTGTGATGTTGCTGGTCTATAAACAGCATGTTAAATGTTGTTTAATCATGCATAAATGAAGTCAGAGTGTGAACCATAGTTCACACTGTTCTTTCCTCTTTATCTTTTTATAAATAGCATGTCATAGTTTATTAGATTGGCACTCCAATGTGGATTGGTGTGTGTTTTGTTCTGTAATTAACGTAGTTCTTTAAATTCTCGTTCACTTCTGTTCACTACTATTCACAATCGTACACACGCTGACTGGGCTGTACAGAGACTTGTTAGGCAGCTATGCATCCTGCAGAGACCCTAAGAAAGAAAGACCCCCAACAGGCTTTTAATAAACCTTACTCAGACCCCTCGCCCTAAGACACACATAACACAGAATCTGAAGTGCCCCTTCTTCTCAGAAATGGAGAATAAAGCTTTTACCACAGTCAGGAGAGACGGAGAAAAGAAAATCTCGGACAGGCAGGTCACATTTTTAATAACCTTTCAGCTTTTCTGCTGTTCTTTTTTGCCCTGCAGACGGACAAATTATTATAATTTTTCTTTTTTTTTAAATACAGATATTCCATGTAGTCTTTCAACATTATTACAATTAGTAATAATAATAATAATAATAATAATACCAACATGCAAGGATTAGAAAATTACAAAATTAAAAAAGGTAAATATTTTCCATATGTCAGACAACATATTTCCTTACATTTTACAATTAAAAAAAAATGTATACAGTGAATAATATATTGTGTTAAGATATTACAATTTACTAAGCAATTGTCACGTTTCATATATTGAAAAATGTAACTATATTTTTTACATATTGTAATATAATCAACAATACACTTCTATATAATATGTAATCAAAATTATAAGGATTTATTTATTTATTTATTTAGTGTGTATATATATACTGTATATATATATATATATATAAAAAAAAAATCTCAATCTATAGAAATGTCGTCGGCACTAATAATCTCGTGGGCAGCACGACGACTTATAGTGCCATTACGCTTTGGGTGTCCCAAGTTTGAGTCCAAGCTCATGAACCTTTCCCAATCCTGTCCTCCCCTCTCTCTCTCTCTCTCTCTCTCTCTCTCTCTCTCTCTCTCTCTCTCTCGCTTCACTTCCTGTCTCATATACTGTCCTATCCTAAAACAAAGGCCAAAACCCCATAAATAAATCTTTAAAAAACATGTAAGTCAAATCTCATTTTCCTCACCATGTTGCCATCACTTTAACAAAACACCCAGTTGTCCAAAAAAATCCTTTTTTTTTATTTTTTTTTATAGGAAACACAATTTTCTTCACACCATCACTCATATTTTCATATGAAATGCAGAACTGTGCAAACACTACAGAGAGATAAAGTTGAATATATGTTCAACCTTATGTAAATCTGTGACAGAGAAATTCAATAAAGCTATATAGTGCAGCTTTTGTCTTCATTGGATATATTTTTAATATGTATCAATATATAGCCATGCATGGTCCATGCATATATTGCAGTATATTAAATATATATATATATATATATATACAAAAAAAGTTGGGACAGTCAAGCAGATGAAAAAACCATTTTAAGGGAAATAATTGATAAATTATCATGGCATCCACATTCAAAAAAGTTGCAATAATCTTTTATAATACACCTGATAAGATACCATGTCTAATAGATTGCTCATATTGCAGGTTGGACTGCTGGCCATTTAGTGACCCGGATCTGTCATGTTGGATGTGAATTCAAATACCATGATGCCTTTCCAATGATAACCCATTCCAACATGGGTTGTGAGAGTGTTTCAAAAAGCTTCACGTCTGACCACAGAACAGTTTTCCATTTGACAGTCCATGTCTGTAACCCTTCTTGAAACCTGGCGACAATGTTTTCTGGAAGCTGACCCACGCAAATGTGATGCAGTGCCGTGGGCCATTCTGCACACGTTCTTCCAGTGTCTGCCCTGAACACAGCTGCGCTGCTGGGTTGCTGTCTTTTGCAGTTGATTGCTCCTAGTCTGTGTCTCTTCACTTTTCGAATCCAACATTTGTTCATGTGGACCAATGTGACCCAATCGATATATATATATATATAAAGCAGGAGTTTCTTATATATGGAAATGTAATATTTAATACATCACATTATATTTTTCCATTATGTTCCCATTTTGTTTCATAATGGGGGACATTGCTGTCCCTGTATGATATGTCATGCTGAAAGCTCAAATACATGATTATTAATGTATACATTCAGTGTCTGAACACAGTGTACGGAGGAGGTTGATGCTGTAATTGAGTTTATTGGTCTGTAGATGTAATAATACACGCAAGCCCTTTGTTCTGCAGTGAATGTGTTTTTATTGCTGTGTTTGTGTGTAGGGATGGGAGTAGCGTGTTATGACAGTGATCAGGTGCTCTTGTGTTGTCTGGCTGCTTTTTTGTGGTTGGGTTTTTCCGTGACCCTCCTCCCGACAGCACGCACATGCACTAACACACACTCTGCCCCAGGGAAAGGCCCAGGTGAGTGTGTGCCACAATGACGTATGCCTTTAGAGCTCCTTTATGTCTCTGTAAGAAGTGAAGGATAAGCATTTTTACCTGTGCAGACCGACACACACAATCCATCAACACAGCCTAGTGAGAGTGAGTTTATGAACTGTAAACTTGTGTGCTTTTAACACACACTTCATTTGAACGATGTGTTATTGGCTTAAAGCGAGGGTGTCAAAGTCATCTCGGCGCCTGCTTTTCTGGAGCTGATAAAGTCCTGAATTAATTTACGCTGCTTTTGGAAATTGGGAATATTAATAAAAAAAAACAGTATTGGCAAGAAAAAGAGGATGTTCTTAGCTGTATTTCTTAAGTTGCTTCAATTAACCATCTAAAACCGAACTTTTATATAACACTTAGCCTAAAAAGCAACTTTCCATTAAAGTCGCCTGCTTCTCAATCAAACTCTGATTCAGTATTAATGTATCATTATGAGTTTTGCTGGAACAAACACCTATGGATCCAGTTTTAGGTGCTGAAATTCCACACATAATTAAATAAATCGGTAACGCTTTACAATAAGGTTCGTTAGTTAACATTAGTTAACAACATTAGTTAACATGAACTAAGAATGAACAATACTTCTACAGCATTTATTAATCTTAGTTAATGTTAATTTCAGCATTTACTAATGGATTATTAAAATCTCAAGTTGTGTTTGTTAACATTAGTTAACGCACTATGAACTAACATGAACAAACAATGAACGACTGTATTTTTATATAAAGTTAACAAAGATGAATAAATAGTGTAATAAATGTATTGATCATTGTTTGTTCATGTTAGTTAATACATTAACTAATGTTAACAAATGACACCTTATTGTAAAGTGTTACCAATAAATCATTCTACTATTTGAAACATGGGACATACTATTTAATTAGATTAGAAAATTCTAAACGTTATTGTTAATTATAAACTTACTAGACTTACTAGGCTTGTTTTAGCTGAAACAGAGTATTGTTTAATATGAAAATTAAATTTCACAAATAATTACAAAGAATCAGCAAGTGACACATTTAATTAAATGTGAAAATTTGAAGTAGAAAGACTGAAATGGTATTTACTTGTAAAACCTACTCCATAATATTTGTTTTATTTTACATCTTTGAAAGAAAAAAAGGTATTAGAAAAAAAAGTATTCGAGTATGATTTACATATCATACTGATCATTTTTGGGTCACACTTTATTTTAAGGTCGCTATTAACAAACCATTAACTACGTCTTTTGCCCCAATAAGCAACTAATTTGCTGCTTATTAATAGTTAGTAAGGTAGTTGTTAAGTTTAGGTATTAGGTAGGATTAGGGATGCAGAATATGGTCATGCAGAATATGTGCTTTATAAGTACAAATCAAAACAGCCAATATGTTATTAATAGGCATTCTAATAAGCAACTAGTTAACAGTGAGAATTGGTCCCTATATACTTTTTGTTTTAACACACTACATTTGGATTTTTTCCCCTTAAATCATCCCACGGTCCAGACATGGTTAAAGGCCTTGTGAAATATGTTTTTGCTTTAAACCTCTCAAATACTTTGCTCCATAGACTTCCACTGGAACACTGTATTAATGCAACATTTCTCCAGTATATCAATATCTATATCTGTCCATTTATACCTCTAATGATTGTCCAGATTGGCAAGGTTTGGTGTTCTGTTCAATGTTTGAATAAATCTTTTATTTTCTTGTGGACGTGACTGAACTTTATCCACCATACTTTGAGATCCACAATGTGAAAATAATAGCACAAGCCGGTCGTATTGTGACCACTTGAGGATCTACGCCAAAAAAGGGAGAAGAAACACCTATGTACTAACTGTGATCTCACTTTTCTTTAGCCTGGTTTTACAGATATTCACACTACATGATGTAAGTGGCCCAAATCTGAAGGTGCGGTCACACTAGGCTTAAAACTTGTGAAATTACTTCAGACCCTGCAGTGAATATGGGTAACAGGATATGTTGTCACACTCTAGGGCTTCTGTTTTTCATAATAATCATTTATAAAAACATTCTCTATTGATCAAATGTTTTTCACTGTTTCCAGGAGTGGTTTACACTCTTCTGTGTTTGTATGCATATGAAAGAAAGTGAATAGAACACAAAGCCATGTGTGACTACACCTTGATCCTTTTTGATGCTTGCCGACACCAGTCACGATTTTATCTGCACAGTGTGAATGATATTTGAAAACCTCCAAAAAATGTGGTCCTACGTTAGTGTCACTTCCAATATGCAGCCTTGCAACACTTGTGTGAAATGCTGAGTTAATGTGTCTTTAGCATCACACATCACTGTGTTATTATCATTCATAAAAACTGTTAAATGAAAAAAAAAAAATGAAAATGAACAAGTCTGTCATCACTTACTCACCCTATGTAATTCCAAACGTTACGTACGTTATGGTGCTTTTTCTTGGAGCTTGACAACTCTGATCCCCATTGCCTATACAGTTTTTTTTAACCTTTCTCTTTTCGTGTTCCATAGAAGAAAGAAAGTCATGCAAGTTTGGAACAATAGAAGGGGGCTATTCCTTCAAAAAATGGAGCTGAGCATGCTGATGGATTAAATTGAAATTACAAGAGACACTTTAGATCAAAGGAAAGTGTTGCATGTTGCTATATTTTTTCTTTTGTAAATGTTCACATATAAGTCTTTTCAGGACTGTGAAAAATCTGATAAAAAAATCAGAAATGAACGTTAAAGCCTGTACGATGAACATACAGAGTGTAGTCTATCGTAACAATCTACTTAAATGACTAAAATATCCTTATGGTGAATATAATGTGCTTGTTATTCTTTGAGTGCATTTAGTGAATGTTAGGTGCATTTTAAAATACTTCTCATTGGAAAAAGTCTTTTGTAGCAGACCATGAAGTATATTGTAGACACCTTTCCCAAAGAATAGGCCAAATGATAATGATACCTTTTCACATGAAAGACAGAGGAAGAATTCTGCAGCACAGGGTAATTGCTACTTTTTAATCACTGAGAAAAGACTTTGGACATTTGTCAAGACTGTAGCTTTGGGGTTGGGAGACGTTACGTTGCACTTATTTCAGTAGAAGTGCAAATCTAATGAAGAAATGGTTAGGGCAAAGTTCACTCCAGAAAAGGAAAATAAACTGTCATACAATAATATAATACAATAATAAAAATAATAATCTGTCTGGTCAAAATAATCAGTGCACAAATAAAATTTAATCAGCACACAAATTAAATGTAGTGTTTAATGCAATAAAGGCCACCCAATTTAAATAATGCCAATAATTTAAATACTTAAAACTCAGCAATAAAAGAAATGTACCCTTTTCATGATGATAATTTTGTAAAATCCATTGTAAAATGAGCTTTACGTATGTTTATTGGAAAGGGTTTAAACAATGTTTTTCATGCTTGTTCAATGAACCATAAACAATTATTGGCACATGCAGCTGTGGAACAGTCCTTAAGACACTAACAGCTTATAGGTGGTAAGCAATTAAGGTCACAGTTACAATAACTTAGAACAGTAAAGAGACCTTCCTACTGCTTTAAAAAAAAAAAAAAAAACACCAGAAGAAAAATGTTCACCTGAGTGAATGTGCCATAATCCTGCTGTGGGGAGGCATGAGGATAGCAGATGTGGCCAGAGTAATAGCCTACACTGCAATGTAAGACACATAAGACAATGCTACAGGGAGACAGGAAGGAGCTTCTTTGCAGTGGCAAACAATGTGTAACCATGTGTGTCCCCAGGAGTGTCCAGGAACTTACAAGTGTCTTGGAAGAGTGGAGTAACATCTCACAGCACAAATTTACAAATCTGGTGAATATGAGTGCCCACATACAATACTCACTGCAACTTTTGATACTTTAGATTTTTTGTTCATTATTCCATTTCTGTTCATCAAATTCCTGTGAAACGTTTCCAATTTATGCCTGAGTTGTTATAGATTACATTACAGTAAAGGGAACAAGTTTAGCAATCACAAAAATTGCAACAATGGGAAAATGTGGGACAGTTTACTGAAAATTATTTTGATTAAACTGCTTGATTCATAAAGATTTATTTTATGATGCCTTTATAAACTAAACTCTTATGGGTTTGGAACAACAGGGAGGTGAGACAATGATAGCGTCCCTTTATAATTCTCATGAAAATAATGGAAAAGTTTCATGTCATAAATTTGGTTTAATTTTGGCTTAAAGTAGGCTTTGGGAGTTTCATTCAGAACCATTAACAGAACTTAAACACCATGAAAATCCCTGGTTCCAGTTTTTTGGTTGTTGTTGTTTTTAAATGCCACAGTTTTAAATAAGAATCGTTTTTCGATTCTCAACCTTCTTGGAAACATGGGAAATATCACCTAGACTCACCCGCTATACAGTAATGATAATTCAGTTATTTCTGCCTTACAATAATTTGGTGACCTCTTGAGCAGCTTGTATTTGTAAAGGCAAACCCTTTCTCTTCTCTCTATCCGTCTGTTTTTCACAATATCATATCCCAGGGATCCCAGCTGCTCTGTATAACATTATGGGGATGTTCAAACACGCAAGAGCATCTGAGAGCAGCAAACACCCAGGAATGTGTGAATGCAAAGGATGTGGAAGAGAGAGAAACCGTAACAGTGAAAGAGCGAGCGGGGATGGAGGCTGCATATAAATGTGGCTTTCTAGACCTGGGCCTCTCTGGGAATTTGCCACAGCTCTGTGTGAGGAAATGTAGTGACCACAGTTTGTGTGTGTATGAGAGAGAGAGTGAGATTTTTTTTAAAGGGTGTGATTCTTCTAGAATGCCTGCTAAAAGCAAATGAAGAGCCACTTGTGCTAACAAAGACAGGAGAGCATTGCCTCACAAACAGCCATCTGATGTCTGTCTCACATCAGATGTCTCAAATTAGGCCCATTTAAACCCCCTCAAGCCTGTATTTGGCTTTTAATGCATGGAGCACTGTGTGGGACATTGGTTGTTTAAGGTTTCAGATAGAGGTCATATCAGTGAAATTGCATGTCCAAACACTGCTCCCTGGATAAACTCCAGAATCACAGAGGATGACTGCATTTATCTCCGAGGAATGTGGGATTACCCGTAGCGTGTATCTACCTGTGCTAAGATAAAGAAACCTTTTTTTAAATACAGGTTGAAGGAATTTGGATTTATTAATAGTTCTAGGTAATCTGCATTTGCCAATTAACTAAATAGCTACTATTCAGCTTAGTTCAGTTCTGTGTTGATTCAGTTTAGCTCAGTAACAGTGTTAAGAATCAAACATATTCATAAATTAGTTCTTAACCAAGAAAGTCTAAATAATATTGATAAAAGTTATCTGTTAGTATGGTCATTTCAATGACAGTTGCTTGGGTGGCCCATGCAGTCTTTAAAGTATGATTTGAAATCTGCCATCTTTTGGGTGTTCTGCTTTCTGGTGTTCAGTTCTGCATCCTGCTTGTTTTGAGCAAATCACAAGCCACAAATTCTAACACGCATTGTCCATTTAATGCTTTTAAGAGCCCTGTAAAAATAACTGTGCACTGGCAACTTGTATATCATTAATATGTCATTATATTATAAAAGTTGCTTACAATTTTTTTTTATTGCGTCAGAGTTCTCATCCAAAAAATACTCATTGCAGCCAGATGGTGTAGTTACAGCATCTACCAGCAGGGGCAAACAGGGCTGTGCTACCCAGCAAAACCTTGACTCTTTTTCTCCAACAGTATGGGTTCCAAACATTTGAACATTTATTTGAGATTTATGGTCCTCACACAGATTATTAGTGACTCAGCAAGAGGAAAGGAATGGGTTTGATGTGACAACTGCATTATTAATAGCTCACATTTAAAGCTGTGAGATCCAGGATGTTCTGGTACTAAGCGTCTATTGTTCCCTCCTCACATCCCTGAGCTTGTTTGTGTGTGTTCAAAGTCTTAAATTTGAGGTGAAAATGATGATGAATGTCTAACTCAAGGTGCTTTTGTGTTCATGTTAAAAGGAGAGAAATGACTTTTATGTGTGTATGTGTGTACATCTGGAGTGTTTGGTCAGACTCCATTAACCAATGCTTGGTCTGCAGGTACAATGACAACACCATGAATCAAAGCCCATAAGCCTGAGGACTGTGTGTGTGTGTGTGTGTGTGTAAGAGAGATGGCAGTGCTTGTTGAAATATTCCCCCGCTGGCTGATGTAATTACAGTTCACGCAAACCCCCTTTACAGAGAATAGCTGTGATTTCTCACCATTTAACCTATTATTTTATTTCCATTCAAGTGCACTCCTCTAAAATCCTAAAATACTTACAAAATCCAGTACTTGCAAAGCAGCTATGTAGCTGCGAATTAGGGAAGTATTTAGATTGTTAGCTGGTCATCCAAATGATATTGACTAATCTCTTTTTTCATAGTTTTTAGCAATGTTGCTTTGAAGTTGATGAATTTAGAGATGCAGATTCCCTGAGTTGATATTAGCATGCTTGGAACATATATAATCTCAGCCTTAGACCACACTGTACACATTCACAACCTGTAACTGCATAAAACTGCGGTTCATGTCCAGAATAAGCTTTAGTTTGGTATGGCTATCCAGCTTATTTTGCAAAACAGAAGTAAGCTGTTTCTCTGAATTTTTGTAAAGAATAATTCACCTAAAATGCATATTTGCTGAATAGTTAGTTACCCTCAGGGAATCCAATCTTCATCGGAAGGGTTTTGGAGACATTTACATCACACTACATCACTTGCTCACCAATTGATCCTCTGCAGTTAATGGCTGCCGTCAGAATGAGAGTCAGCTGATAAAAACATCACAATAATCCATAAGTAACCCTCACGACTCCAGTTCATCAATTGACATCTTGTAAAATGAAAAGCTGTGTGTTTGTAAGAAATGCATCAATGCCTTTTAACTTTAAACTGTCGCTTCCGGACAAAATGCCAGTACATAATCCATAATAATTCCTCCAGTGAAAAAGCTGATCTCCTGTTGTCCTCCCACGTCAAAATCAACCAACATATTTGCTCAGATCTGTTTTAGACTGTTGCTTATGAACAGTGCTTGATCTGTGCATATTTGTCTAATGATTCAGATGAAATGGCGTTTTCACATTTTCACTATTTTAGCTGCTGACCCGAGTTCAATTTCCATCGTGAGGTCCTTTGCTGATCCTGTTTCCCTCTCTCTGCCCCATACTTTCCTGTTTGATCTGTAATGTCCTAACCAATGAAGGCACAAAACGGCCAAAAATATAACTTAAAAATGATTAAGCTGTGATTATTGTGACTTCATCGGCTGTTTGGACAACCTTTCCCAACTTTCCACAATGTTTATCTTAACCATAACTAAAAAGGCCAAAAATATAACTGAAAAAATGATTAAGTTATGATTATGGCGATTTCATCAGCTGTTTGGACAAACTTTCTCAACTTTCCACTTTGTTTATCTTAATCATAACTATACACATTCTGTGGTAAATTCTTGAATATACCAGCCCAGACGTGTCTGATCTAAACATCCAAAAGATTGGCCACTACTGAAATTCTAGAGAAGTCTCTAATATGATCTTGGATACCTGATGCTATCAGTGTGTGTGTTTGAGTTTATGTGTATGTGGCTGTAGTCTGAGCCAGTGGAGCAGATGTTGGGTGCTCAGCTTACAAATGACTTTGGAGGATTTCCCAATAAGATGTGGAATGGCTTATTCTCCACCGAGATTTCAAAACAAAGGTCTAAAAATAAAGTCTGTGCTAAGTCTCTCATCAGTAAAGACATCAGTTGTGCTGCTCTGAGTTTCAGCCCACAGATTTAGCATGCAGAAGGATTGTCAGCATGTGTTGGGGTTCAGTGTTTATTTGCAAAATATTTGCATTTCAGAAAATTTGAATTGAAACTTGCTTCACATTTAAAGGAAGAGTTCACCCAAATATGAACTTTTTTTTTTCCCATTTACTCACCCTGTAGAGAGCGCAGTCACGACAAGTTTGCCATCAGGGATGGCAAATCCCATGGTTCTTGGGTGTCCCATGACTGCATATTATATTATCATCTGTCTTACAAGTATGTGTTGCAGAGGTATCATTCTTTATTATCAAAGAAGGAAAGAAAACATTTTCTGTGCAGTAATATTTTATTTCAACTATACATGCCGTGTTAAAAAAAGTCAACAAAAATATTCTTAAACAATGACTGTAATTATTTACACTTTCACAGTACAGCTTTACAATATATACACATTAAAATATTCCAGAAAGGAAAAAGCTGTATTTCAACTGCCAATGTTTGCACAGTATTAAAAATAAAAGGTAGACCAGTCTGGTTTCTTTGCACGTAGAGCATTGACTGAACAGTAAAGGCTTGAAGTCAGATTGCAGATTTATATTTCAATATACAAGGCAGCTCAACACAGGACAACTTGAACCAGAGCACAGGATCAACTCTCTCTCCTTTAATAAAACCGATCTTTAGCAGGTGATGATGCACTAGTCTCTGCTCAGCTGCTCTAATACAATCAGAACATGTAAACAAACATGAAGCTTTGGGATTGAACAGGCAAGTTTCCCCTCAATATACTGAAATTCACAAGTAATTTAGTCTCTAATCGTAGATGACCCGCTATAAAAGCACATCTCGATTTGACCCCATTAAATGTTGTGAAATATTGTGAGCTTAGAGTTAGGTGATATACATTTTAGATTCATAATACATTCATTGCATGGCATCTCATCATTGCAAATTAGCACCTTCCAGAAATGCATAAAAATAAAATGGCAATAAGAAAACGGCCAAGTAATTATTATAATCTTTTTTCTAAATCTCATTTCTCTAAAAGAAAGGTCATTCTGAAGGTCCAGCCATATCACAGTCTCCCCATCCAGGGCTGTAGCCACTGCAAATATTGAGGGCATGCACCTACCCCCACTCCAAATGTTCAGATTACTGGTCAATCATTATGGGTTTTGCAATGACCGATTCCTAAAATTTCACCCTTCCCTGCTCATATCCAACCAAAAATTATTTGTCTGATGATAGTGAAATGTCCCAAACCAAACTGCGCTCTCATGACTTTAATAAGGCACACAAATACACTGATCCAGGTAAACTTGCCTTGAAAATATCCACACTTAAATAGTTGTATATTTACAATAACTCTATCACTGGCACGACTCTGCAAGACACACTGGTAGGTATTGCAGTGATTGTACACTTATAGTGAGTATGCAATTGAGGCATCTGTTCTTTTAAACAAGCAAAGTGAAGCGTAACTCTCAGATAGGGTCTAGTATGGAGGTTGGGTTTCGCCACAGAGTTGAGTAGTGGTTTATAGTAAGGAATGTGCTGTTTGCAATTTTATGTAATACTTTGCCCAGGAACCAAAAAGCAAGCTCTTTGAAATGGTGTAAACTGCAAGGAATATTCAAGAATGTAAAAGGAGACTCAAATTTTCTTGAACTTCACAGACCCAACAGCAAGTGCTTGCTTGGCATGTAGGAAAGGAGAGAGGTTGATCAATGATCTGCCTTAAGTCATAGTTGAAAGTTGACTTTATAGGATTACAGGAATCCCAGTGATTTTCTGGAACTAAAAATGACCGAAGAGAACATTGTACATTTTACCAGTGTGATCCTGTGCTGAGCCTGTGGGTTTAAAAGCTTGACGCAGCTTGACACACAGAACCACTGCATGGAATGCCACACTGGAGTCTGTTAAACATTGTCATCGTCTACACTTAGCAGCACAAATGTTGAGGGCACTTTTACCCTGTGAGTTTTAAAATCAGTAGTCCAAGCAGGAGCCCTGGAAATTTTTTTTGCACACAGAAATTATTAATTAATGTCTGGATTCTGTGTCCAAACACATCTGATGTTAATGCACCATAAACGGGATTTAGTTTTATGACAGCGATGACTCAAGCTTGTTCTCAGTTTACTGAAAAAAAACATGGTCAATGAATGCACACTGGTTTGCCCCAGAGACTATTCAAACACAGACACGCAACATGTCCCTTTCACTCTGCCTGTCTTCTGGAGAGATATCCAAGCAAGAATATCATATTTTCCAAACAGTCTAACAAAAACAGTTCACATTGACGGGGAGAACAGTGCATAGAGGAGCATACACTGCCCCATCGCCGCAGCAACTACGCAGCTGCTTTATGCTGCATGTCAGCTGTGACCCATGACCTCAGGCGTCCCTGCCGCCTTAAAGATCAGAATCCGTCACCTGCCACTGAAGCGTGACAGGACAACGTCATTGAGAACTAGGCACAACTACCCGAAACAGAAGCTCTGCCATCCAACTCATTTCCCTTCATAGGGAACGCAGACTGGCACGCTATATCTCTGTGGGACAAACACTTTTACTCCCACTGTCCATTCATCGAGTAAGATCCTGCTAAGCATTTCAGTAGCTATACTTGTTCACTGCCCTCATTTGTGCAGTCTGTGGTGCAAAGCCATTGGGTTTGGGGGGCACATCGGGATTTAACGATGCTGTCCGTTTGATAGACGTTCGTGGTAAAGATCCATGACCACTGTAGCTGCTCTGCCGGGATATGGAAGGTGTCATAGCCATTGGTACCCCGTGAGAGTCTAGTCTAGTGGGTGGGGTAGGAGTTGGGGGCATGTACCCACCTCTGTTCATACTAGGTTGCCGGGACACTATGGTCCCACTAGGTGAGTGCAGCCCTTTGGGCGGCGAGGATATGGAGTGTCGCTGGGATGAGCTGCGGTGATACCGCTGTCTCTCAATAGTTCCCATCTGCCCTGTGGGCGATGTTGGTGTAGTCGGCACATCCAGTCTCTTGGCCGGGCTATTCCTGGGCAGAGAGGAAGAGGGAGAGTACAAGGAGGCTTCTCGGCTTGGGACTTTGGGGGGAATCTCTGTTGGGCTTACAATGGGTTCCAGCATCAGGTGCTGTCGGGATTTGGGCATCTCCACCATGATGGCCTTTGGGTTGCTATCATTCAGGTGCTTCAAAAGGTCGTTCAGCGTAATCCTGGCATCCACAGTGCGCCGCTGGTCTTTACGGCCAGATTTGGAACCATGTTGTTCACTATTCTGGATCTTCTTTTCTGCTTGAGGCCCTTCAGGAGTACTGAACAATGCCTTGTTCTCATGTGTGGCATTGGGCAGTACCACGGCACTGGGGATGTGGGGATTGCTGATGGTAGAATGGGGAGGGGGACTGGAGGAAAGGTACTGCGGGCTGTTGGGTGGCCCATCTTTGCGGGAGCCACTTATCTTTCCGTGAGCTCTCTCCCATTGGTTCTTAACTGGCTGAAGGCTTTTCTGTTGAAGCACAGGTGTGGACTCGGGTGTAGGCAGTGCTGCTAGTTCTGGTGGCTGTCCGCTCAGGAGCATCGTCTTTGTGTCTCCGGTGGTTGGCACCTCCCTCCCATTGCTCAACAGGTCGGTGTAAAGTTTGGGAGTATCCATATTGGGTTGGTACTCTTTCACAGGACTGTCAAACAGACCGTTGAGCTTGGCAAAGCTTCCAGTGGAATCAGTGCAGGACTGTGCTGACTCTGCATCTTTTTGGATCTTGCGTGGAGTGCGAAGGAAGGCATCTCTATAGCAGTAAACGACCATGCCAGCGATGAATGCACCAAGCAGAAATGCAGCTAACACACAGGAGATAAGGATATTCATGTGCACCATCTGGTTAGATTCACCTGCTTGTATTTCCCACACACCTGCAACACAGATACCAAATACCATGTTAAAGCTTTTTAAAGAAATCTACCGAGCATTCAGAAAATACAATGAGATCCCCTGTTATTATATTAGTGAAAGAGGCAAATTAGTAAAGAGGTGTGGTGGAACATTTTATTGCACATGGGTTGCAGTATCAGGTGAGTTAGTATGTTGTTTTTTTACATGAGAGATTTCCCAAAGAGAATTAAGCCCGCTGTCTTTGTCTAGTACCCGGGGGTGAGTGTTGTTAGTGTCCGCATATATTCGAAAGAGTTAGTCGGTGAATAATTTTGCTCGAGAAGTGATTAAAAGTGTTGCTTAGTGGCAAGGCCTTTGGAAGATTTCCTAAAACCCAAAACCAAGAGAAAGAAAAAGATGAAAGAAGATAAAGATGTAGCCATTTAAGACAGACTGAACAAAAATGTCATTGAAAATGCATTAAATTAAAATATATAGAAAATAAAGTTGGAGGACAAATCATAGTAACAAAAGATTTTTAAAAGTAGGGAAAATAATAATAAAAAGCTTTATATGCTGATGGAATCTAAGTATAGCTGCTTGTATCATCTCAATACACTTCAAGACAACAAGTCATTGTGCTGACCTGAAAGTTTTCAAGAGCACTTGCACTAGGAGTCTGCATCCCTACTTTGCTAATGTAGTGTGACTGACTGTAGAATTGCTTATCATGCCATTTTGGAAAAGGAATGGGCTGCTATCAGAGATGTTTGCACTCTCTCAGTAGACTAGCAGCACTAATAGCAGCTATTACCCAGAATTCCATGCAGCAGTGCAGAGCTCTCTGGTCAAGGCCTTACCCTCCAGCACACCTGGTATATGCTCAACAGAATGTGAAGTGGCTGGGTCATCATGGAGCACAAATTTCCGTGAGCCAAAGAGTTGGGGTATCTGAGTGGGGATGGTTTGGGGTGAGTGTATGGGTTCAGAGGTCGCGGGCACTGTGACTGACGATGATGGCAACTCCATGTCTGTAGCGACAAACAAACTGTTATAGAATCGGAGCCCATGATAGGCGCAACGTAACGATCGGGGTTAGTACATACTGACAGAACTGTCATACGTCAGTTTATACGATTCATTGAGGTTAATTTTTAGAGATTGACTCTGATGTTTTGAACCATTACAGGAAAGTAATGGCTCTGCAGAGTCTCAGGTAAGGAAAATTGCAGCCTGAGAGGAGGGAAAGGATGAAGATTACCTCTAATAGAATGAAGAGACAACAATATACTCCAGGGAGATGATAAGGTGGAGACAGCACATATCCATGCAAGAATGAAAGAATGAATGGAGGAAATGATGGACAAGCTGGTGCTGAGAGATCAGGTGCCTCTCAATGATAATGGTGATAATATGATAAAAAGCACAGGAATAAGGGTAGGTGCAGCAGTAGAGGAGAAAATAAAGGGTGAAAGATGAACTCAATGAATGAAACCAGTGCAGTACAGGAAACTAACCAGAGGTTGGGTCGCCATATGATTTGAAATCTGGCGCTGATGTAGTGGCCAAAAATTCTAAAAGAATTAAAGGAACAGGAAATCAGCATAAAATAACAAAAATAAAAGTTTGAAATTATAAAAAAACGCTAAAACTGTTTTTATTAAATTACAAAAGAATAAAAAGTGTTTGTTTTCCTCTGGTTTACACTGTATCGCTCTTTCACTTTCTGTAATGTTGAGGCCTACACAATGTATGTGTGAGTGTTTAATTGTCAGAGGAATTAGTATGATGTTTGTGTGATATGTGTTAATTTCCATCAGCTGAGAGTGTGAGGGGGTTATTGACATCACAACTACTAACTAATATTTCTGAAAAGGTGCACGTGTTGAGCTCACCATGACAATCGCCGAGGTGAGCTGTGTTGCCGTATTCAACATCTTGCTCATAACCAGTTCTGAAAGACAGGAAAAAGAGTAACAAGATGATGAGTTTGTACTAACAATGTAAATTTTGGGCATCATCATTAATATACACTGTTTTGCCTGTTATTTTTTTAAAACAGCATGCATCAAAACATAAAATGTGTATTTTATAAAGAAGAAAAGTGGAAAAGATAATTGTTAAGAAGAGAGAATCTAGCACAGCTTTGTAGGAAATCGGTTGCAGTGACAATTATTCAGTTTAGTGTTCTCAGTATATCCTCCTTGCATTTTCAAGGTAAATTTGAATATTTTTGTGATTGACTTACTGCATAGCTGCAGGAATACGCTCACAAGCTCCATGTGGCATCCAGCCGCAGTACGGGTCTCTAGAAGCAATGCAAGACCTGCAACACAAAAACAAATGTTTATAACTACACAATATGGAAAACGAGCACACCACACAATGGTTAAGGAGGTTTCATGCTGTTCAGACTACAAAAATGAAATATATTTGAATTGGATATGCCAAAAAAAATTATTGTGCTGCCTGTATAAACAGATTTGCATTCAGGACTCACTTTTGACAGGAACTGTGTCGTTCACAGCGGCTGAGTGGTATTCTGACCACACAGCTGGAAAAGGCCACATAGAGTGTGTGGGTGTCTTTATCTAGGTGGAAAGACAGAATTCGCCGTTCGTCCTCATTGCTGGATAAACACCTGGGAGAAAAACAGAACGGAGGGAGGGAAACAGTGAAGAACAGATAAATCACGTTATCGTATCTATCCGTCTGTCACTGCTTTCTTCAGTCACACAGTTCAGCAGAAAGAGAAAAGAAAAAAAACCACACTGACGAGGGAATGTGAAAACCTTTCGCTTTCACATTAAACAGATCTAATCTCATCTCAAAGGATCCACAATTTTCATTCAGGTCATAAAAGTATAATTTGGGAGTCATTTCTGGGTAAATAGCCAAGACTGCTTCATAAAATGATTGCGTCTACAAATAAGTTTCCCACAATTTAAAGACAAAGAGAATGCATTTAAAGACTGATCATGAGATATTATACCCATTATATTATAGGTTGAAAAACATACTTGGCTTGGTTGAAAATGTCAATCTCCTCCAGTAGGACGCTGTCATTCAAAGACAGTGGGGATGTCTTGGCCAGAACTTTTAGCACGATGCCTGCCTCAGAGCCAATGAAAACCACTGTGTAATTCTTATGGGGTCCTGCGGTGTTATCAACGGCGAGTGCCGTGAGCCTGTACCTACACAGATGAAGGAAAAACACTTGAGTACAAGGCTGCTTTTCAGTTACAAGGAGACGCCTAATTTACAACAGCTTAACTTGAGCTGACACAGGACAAAACTTGTTGAAACGTGACACATCTATCAAGACCTGAACTAGTTAAATTAGGCGTGCCAGTTGTTTAGAACGTGAAACCAACGCTCTTTGCTGGGAGGGATATAAAATGTTTACCTGATACTTATTTAACAGCTGACACTGGGTCTAGATGGCAAACTGCTCAGTGTGTTGTTATGTAATTATATGTTTTATGTAAAAATGTGTGCCAGAATTAAATTTCTTTCTGACGGATATCAACAAATTTTTTCTGATTATACAGATAATCCAAAGAGAGCTGGTGGCTTTTCCCTGTCAAAGTGGGCAGACTGTGCTGATTGTCAAATATCTTGGTTGCAGCAAATCCTGCGAGTGTCAGATCAAGGTTTTTCAGACTGGGCACTGTGCCCGTACCTGACTCTTGTTTTGGTGAACCACGGTTCGTCTCCAATGGAGGGGACTGAGGCGTCCATGAGAGGGTGTGACTTGATGAACTGAAGGGTCTCGTCTGGAAACTCGATGGAGGTTTTGTAAGACTCTGCTGAACCGTGTCCCGCACAGCAGCCGGGTCTGAAAAGACAAAACGCACACACATGCAGTTCCGGTTGAGGGAAAGAGGGCAAAGAGCCATGTGCCACATGCCTGTAAATCTATACCCGCCTCCATATGGCCACTGCACACACAGGTTAAATATGCAGCATGTCCAATTATCACTTGTTAATTATTAATCTCACAATGATTAGCCCGTCACGCATTAGTGCGTGCACCAACCTGGGCTTGGGCAGCTTCTCCTCTGGAAATGGTGTCCACACTGAATCTGCCGTCTTTTGCTCTTTGAAACGGCCACGGAATGCTTTCTCAATGTCCACCATGGAGAACGCACACACAGCAGAGCCAGGGATACTAAATAAATTAGAAACAGCGGCTTTAGTGCTATTAATTCAGCTTCCATGTGGAGTTTTTGTGGAAAGGATTGTGACAAGCTTTACCTGTTCAACTGGGTGGTGAAAACTCCAACCACAGAAGGCACCCCATTAATGTCGATGATGTCCGTAATAGCCTGAAGGACGTCAAAGTAGAAAAACGATTCTCCAGGAACGGAACAGTTCAGGCGAGCCTTAACAAAAGATGTCCAGTGTTTTTCTAGCACCCGCTGAGACCCTCCCATGTCATTTTTACAGATCCGAGCCACTCTGGAGAAAACCGCCTGCAGCGAGAGAAAAATAGCAGGAGAAACTCAGCATTGCTCTCTAAATAATAGATCTTTCTCCCCGATGGATAAGTTGAATCTAAATATACGCAAGAAACATTTTTTTTGGGATAGAACAAAACTGCAATGTGCTAGAGGGCTTGAATTAGCACCATGTAACCATCTTAATAATTCACTACTGTAAAACCTGCTCTCAGTGCAGGTGTTGACTGCAATATTAACTAAACTTAAATATTCATTAGTTTGTGGTACATAAGTTGTTATATGGGCCAATTTAAAGCAAATCCTGAAGCATCGGATGATATATTGACCCTCTGGGACAAACACTCATCTCTAAATAAAAGCCTATGAATACTACATTAACATACAAATCAGAACTACATCATTACAGTTCAGATACCACAGTATTACCATCTGATAACAGCACTATACCATGGTACCATCACATTACTTTTTTGTGCGTGTTTTGTGAACTTTAGCACCCGTAGCAATGTTAGCATTGCACATTGAATAGCAAGTCATACCTTTCCCAAGTTGTTGTGCTCGGCTGCAATTTCTCTGTAAAAAAAGTAGACAAAATCCCCATAATCCACGGCATGGAGAAAATGTGGCTCTGGAAGACAAAGAGAGAGAAGCATTAGCATCTCCGCCGCTGACCCCAAGTTAAATTTTGATGCGTTTTTGTTGGCTGAGTGGAACGGCTGAGTGTTGACCTAGATTGTGCCACAGGAAGCTGGATTTTACATCAACACCCGGCATTTTCTCTTCTCCCACACTGACCCACTTCTTTAAGGTACAGGTTATAGGTCAGATGTGTACTCGGTTCAGCAAGGTTAACATAAAACACCGTCTAGTGTGTACATGAAGCAGACAAGCAAGAGTTTCTGTACCTTTTAACCACTTGGAGTCATACTTGATGGTGCGAAGGGCAGAACCATCTCCCATGCTGCGATAAATCACAGCATCGCTGGCCAGGAAGTCTGCCACTGTTGCTGAGTACAGCTTACCATCTATGACATAAATACGTGAGCTTAAAACACACTTTATCTTCATTACACAATTATATACAACTCAAAGAATAAACTTGGATATCACACATCTCAGAACACTTAAGGCTTATACACACTCTGGTTGTTCTCACTCATAAATGCATGATGCAATGAACAAGATATTTCATAACACGTTTTGCTTTTTACTTCCTTGTTCCTGCTATTTTATACTGTATGTTCCAGGTACTGAAAATGTTATAATCTTTCTGTCATAATAATAATAATAATAATAATCATTTCTTGTTTTAAGCATGAATCTAGTTGATTTTAATGTTTAAAAATATTTAAATATTTGAACTGGAGGTTTTTTGTACAGACTCATTCAGATGCACACGTGACATCACAGTGTACTAATTCTTGCCAGGTTGTGACGTTCCTGTCTGTATACTAACAGAGCTGGCGTGAAGACAGGACATTCTCGCGGCTTCTGATTTATGCGCAACATCAGTCTCGGCTCTCATTGGAGCGTTAATTTTATCCAAAACCTTTAAAATTCATGGCAAAGTTATTCATCATCCTCCTTATTATCCTGACAGCTCTCATACCAGCAAACAGGGCAACGTTCGTCTGCTTGGCGTCAAACGGGCATCGGGCCAAACCGCTGATCTCTTCCCCATCAAACTCCAAGTTATCCAACTAAATAAGAGAGGGAAATAGACAGAATATATAGAGATCCAGAGTTCTTATCTTCATTGTACTGTAAAACTGCTCCTATCCACATTAACCAGTCACTTATTAAAAGCAAAACAACAGGCAGACAGTCACGTAGCCCTAACAGCGTGACCTACCCTGTAGTAACGGCACATGGGGTTGAAACCATTTGTTCCACAGATGAACACAAGATCATCGTTTCTCGGAACCAAGACTTTAATGAAATTATGGCACTCGTCCTGAGAGGAAGACAAGACAGTGAGATTTATGGTTGCTTCAGTGCTGTAAATACTACAGAACATGCGACGGCTGATTTATGCAGAAGGGGTGAAGGACTCACTCTGTGCTTTCCCTTCATGGCGCACGTCTCCCTATCCGCCTGTCCCGACCGCCACGTCAGCTTCTGTGACATCACACACCATCACCATTAGACACAGTTTCCCACACTCTTAAACATTAACAATGTGCTACATTATGGGCAGGGACAGAAAGACAGAAACAGAAACCTAGCGATTTACAGAAAGTGCTTTGATGACTGGAATTGGAACTTAGATTAACAAGAAATAGTTTTTATCACTTGGCACGCCTCAATGGGACAAGAGCACTTGGTCAAAAATGAATTAACTGTGAACCCACCCTGTATGGAATAATCTCGTTCCTGTAGGATTCTCTCAGACTCACTAAATACACCTGGTCCCTGAGAGAGAGAGAGAGAGAGAGAAACAGTTTACACACAAATTACTACTCATAGTTCATCAAACTGCTTGTCCGAACAGGTCAAATGGTCGAAGATCTCACTTCCACATCCTGTGCTGACTTACCTGCCCGCGATGAAAAGCGTATCGTGTATCTTGGTCATGAGCTGAAAGTCCAGTCTGTGCTGAGATTCGTTGCCAGAGGGACGTCCACGAAACACGGGGTACTGTCGTGCATCTTTGGAACAAACAGATGCGCCGTTATTCAGTATTAACATTAACAGAGATCGATGTTGGTATTGATCGGCTGTGGCAACTGCATGTTAAACTGCCCTGAATAAAGACTTTGATAAAGTAATGAATGCAGGTTCCGCATTGACGTCCAGTGACTGCACTGTCAGCATGCTGGAGTGTTTTCTCACTGCAGAGCACATTAGCGCTAATGCAATGACTCTATGTGTGCATGTCTTCTTTTAAAGCACATGGCAAACGTCAGTTTAATTTTAGAATATTTTTATTGTGTGCCCAAGTGGAATTTTGTTAAATTGCAAAAAGTGTGACTGTTTTGTGCAATACAGAAAATGCAAACTATGAAATTTTCTCTTGAAAGACAAAAATAACAAAAAACTATTTTGGGTTGTATGTATATCCTAGCCATTGTTTAAGGGAAATGTGATGCACTAGCGAGAGTGTAAAAAAGTGTGCTTCATGGCGGTTTACTATCTACAAAAAGCCTGCAGTGCCAAAAGTTTTTTTTTTATAAATATCTTATGTAGATGGGGGCAATTCAGAAACAGTGTCTGGTTCTTACAGTGTCGGTCCACAACGTCTAAAGGGATGTTGTCCTCAGGAAAGCTCACAGCCTCCAGATGGGATGCCACCAGCAGCAGTAGAAGCAGCAGGTCAATCGTCAGTTCTCGCCACCCCATTGCTGGCACAGAGGACACACACCTCCTGTACTGCACTTATGTAGATGTTACCTGTAACACACACAAACACATTCAGACGTCAACATAGATCAGCCACTATTTTTAACTACTTGCTCTTGTGTTTTTGTGCATGACCTCTGTCAGGATGTAGATTAGAATGCCTGATTTTTGTGTATACACATGCAGGTTCACTCCCAACAGATTATTTAGTGTGTGTGTATTTGGCAGCCAATACCTATGATTGAAAATCTGTCCATGAGAGGAAGGTCAAAAAACAGACAAAGAGGGGGTGGAATGCAAGCGCTTAAGACACCACAAACGTGAATGCTGTGTTATCAGCTAGCTCTGATGCACATGTACACTGTATTTTAGAATGGAATTTGTGTACTATTAAGTGTGCGTGTGTGTTTGGACTGAGTACTATGATTGGGAGTGTGTTTGCTGTGCCTGGCACAGAAGTCTCCAAATGGACATTCAAACAGGAAGATTTTCAGAGGTCTGCATGCTGTGGTTGGGGTCGTGTCCTGGAGAGACAATCATCTGTGCATATTAATGAGCAGTGTAAAGTCAAATATTTATAAAGCTACAAATTATTCATGCCAGCAAAGCCCAAACGGATATAAACAATTTACATGGAGACAACAAACAGCTTGGCAGAAATAGAGAGAGTGAGTGAGTCAGGCCTCAACCACTTCCTGAGCGCTTCTCGCCACACATGCTCACATTATTGACATTTTTGCAATTAGTGGCCCTGCGCACCTGCTCCCATGCTGTAATATGCATATGCTGCCTTTACCACCCTGCTATTATTGATTAGCTGTTGATTGATGAGTTCCCAACTGATCAGCAGAATGGGATGTGACCTAGGGAAATTCTCCTTAAGAAATACGATCCACAGTCCTTCAAGGAAAGTAGGTTCTCTGCTCATCTGTTGCCATAATGGATCTTCATTTCTACAGGCTGACTGCAATTGATTCTGGGCTATCGTGCTTTGATCGGATCAATAGAAATTACTCTTTCGCTGGCAATTTCTTATATGAGATGAGAGAAAAGGTTGACGATTTGAGAAAACGAAGTTATGAACAGAGATGGAGAGACAAAAGACAAGCTTAGAAACAAAGACAAGAAAATATTATGGAAAAAGGAAAAAAGGGAAGGAAAAAGGAAAGATGAGACATGGTGAGACAATAAAAGGTCAAGATGAGAAAAAGGAAACAAGAGGTGCTGAGACAAGCACGAGAGACAAGATGAGATGAAAAGAAGAGACAAGATGAGGCAAGAATTGAAGCAAGGAGAGGAGCTGAGAAAAGGATGAGAATAGAACGTATGAGACAAGAAGTGAAGAAAAGGAAAGAGATGATTAGATGAGAAAAGAAAGGGTAGAGAAGAGACAAGAGGAGCAGAGACAAAACAAATAGTATTGATGAGAAGGACACACCAGATAAGATGAGACAAGTAGAAAAGAGAGACAAGACCAGAGACATAAGAAGGAGAGACAGGATGAGAAGGAAAAATGACAAGATGAGGCAAGAATTGAAGAAAAGAGAGGCAAGGAGAGGATATGAGACATAAAAATAAAACAGAAAAAAGAAAACGAGAAGATGAGACAAGCAAGAGAAAAGAAAGGGCAACATGAGAAAAATAAGACAAAATAGAACAGATAAGATGAGAAGGTCACGCCATATTACATGAGACAAACGAGAGACAAGAACGGAAGAAAAGGAGAGGCAAGATGAAAACAGAACAGATTATACAATAAAAGAAGAGAAGAAAAAGAAAAGAAAGATGAGACAAGGTGAGAAAAGACAAGGTGACAAGGACAAAAATGGAGACAGGATGGAGAAGGACAGACAGAAATAGGACAAACAAGATGAGGAAGACACACTGTATGAGATAATATGAAATGAAAAGAGAAAGATCAAGATGAGAAAAGGAAAAGAAGAGAAGGAGAGACCAGAAGACGAGACATGAATGAAGATGAAGTTTCCCTTGCCCATGTGAGCTTGAGCGATTAAAAGCTTTAATGTTTGGACACTCAGTGGAAGTCAAAGGTCAAGGGGTCAAAAAATGTGTCTATCATAACAGAGTTACAAATGAATTTATTTTCCCACGTGCATCCTTGATCCGTAAAGAAGTGCACACATCAGCAGAACGGTGCTCTTGGAGGGGTCGGGAATCACCGTATGGATTAAGCGATGTGTACAAGTGGAGCCCCAGTTTAATACAGCACTGAGAGTGTAATCACAGCTTCACAGTGCCGTATCATTTCCTCCGCCTGGATATTACTTCAAGAAATAAAGAAGGATATTTCCAGCACCCTGGAACATATTCATTGTCAATGACAGAAATTCCTCACAAGCTCTAATCATTATTCATAGAAACACCACAGGGAGTTACGCAGACACGCTACAATACCATAACAATTCCGGCATACGAAAACACCAGGCTCGGGCAAAGAGAGAAAGAAACCTAATGCAAAACAGAAACAAAGGATATACAAAGGTCAGCCGGCTTGAATTTCTTTTCAATATACAGCAAGCGCAACGTGTTTTCTATTGAATGTCTTGGTTTGGTTTTCCATTCTTGCCCTCCGGTGTATGAGCCTGGACAGGCCCTGCGTGGAGAGAGGCGACTAGTCACGCAACCTGTTAATGTTTAGCTGCTCCCCGGCTACTCTCATTACAACCGCTCTCCGTGCGACGCAATCGCACACTCGTTGATGTTTTTGGCTATGTTTCCCGGGATGCTGGCACGCCGCTTGTGTTGGCAGGTCGTTCCAGTAAGATCGCCTGCAGCAGATCCACCCAGCGCCCGCCCGCGAGAGTCCAGCTGCAGGAAATGCGAGAGTGAAGGCCAAAAGAACAAAGCCGGTCGGTGACGTTCTGTGGCTTCAGTTAACCTTGTGAAATAAACGCTCCCCAATGGTGCAGCTGATATGCTAAAGCTAGTTTCATGCGTCCTGATGCAGGAGAGAATAATGTCACTTAACCGAGGAGTTGCATTTCACAATCACTTTGCTTTGGTTTAACATGAACCCTGCAGGTCTGCCTGAGGCCTGACACTGAGAAAGAAGGTGAAAGAATAAATCAACAGAAGCTGTAAAATAGGGATGGCGAGTATGATGGTATATACCACACAATGGCAAAATAGAGAATCTATACCGTGGCAGATATATACAAGCAGATATCAGTGCTCAGGCGTGATTTACAATATTTTCATATAAGAGGAAAAGAAGAAACCTGGAAAAATGTGATAATGCAGTGAAGGGACGTGTGCCAAACTTGTTTTTTTAACTTGTATTTAAGTGTAGAACTAGTAATTAAGGGTATTTGTTAAGCACAACACAAAACAGAGTTTAATAATTTATGATCGGCAAGCAACTTTGCCAGGTTTCTGCATTAAAATAATAATAATAATAATTTGTGCTGTGGTATTGTCAGAATTTTGAGTCTGAACTATGTTTACTGTTTTTCATTTCAAAAGGTATTGTATATAATCTATAAAAAAACTTATATAGTATAATAAATATGCTTAAAACAATTCATATGTACTATAGAAAACGAACATGCAGTCACAGGTTTGCATATATCAGCTATTTTACACTGATCTGCTACACTGTGCCTCATCATATAAAAAAATTGAGTCTGAACTATTAGTTTAATAAAGTATCAGTTTAATAAAATAACAATGTACCATTCGTTATGAATAATGATATATTTTGGTTTGTGTCCAAATATAAAAATTCTATAAATTAATACATAAATAATAATCAAGTCAGTAAGTATCTTTCGTTTGTAATGTATATATAAGTAACTGGATTGTGCACATTTTTTAAATATAAATATATATAATAACTATATTACTATGTAGTATGCAGACGGTATTTATAGATAGTATTTTCATAAATAATAACTATAATTACATATATATTTAGTTATAGTTATTATTTATAAAAAACTATATTATATAGTAATATAATTATTTAGTAATACAATTAAGATATTGGTAAAAATTTATAAGATATTGGTAAAACTGTCATAAGATATTGGTCATACTGCCCACTAAAACTGCAAAATGATCTTGAAAAATTGGCCCTCGTATCTGTTTTCACAACTCAGCAGTTGTGATGTGTGTGGTTTCAGAGAGACTCACGCTGAGATTAGAGCTCTCCCACACAAGAGCACTGAAATCATAAAGTTGTTTACTGTAGGATTACAGCTGAGGAGTCACAACTTGTTACTCCACAGCTGTAAGATGGGTCACTGCCCCACCTGTGCAGCCTCCCCACCCCCACTCTCCCAAAGCCATCTCCTGCAGGTGTGTGTGTGTGTGTGTTAAGGGAACAATAGAGAGCTCAGGGTCTGTTCACTCTGGGCCAGTGAGGAGACCTCCATGCTTTAAAGGTTAAATCAGTTACTCAAGCCTGACCGAGGCTGAACATAAGACAGCAAGACTGGCGTGGGCTTAGTGGACACAATATGGCCAGCTGTTGTGACTGACTTTATTCACACACCCACATGAAAAGTGCTGAGGCTGCTTCACGGTGAAGTTTCAGGAGAAGTAGGTGTTATCTAGCGCTCTCTGAAAGAGGGTTGACAGGTTCAGCAATGCAGGGGGGGGATGCACTCTTGTGGTTTGCATTTATAGTATTTCTAAGAGATGAACCTCTTAAACTCGATGTCACACATTAATGAAGGACAAACTAACAAAAGCATGCATTAGGAGATCAGCATATCTCATTAACTTCCATACGGTCAAACAGCGAGAAATGGTTAGAGAAGAGCAGGGAGTGTTGTAATACGGAGTCGTAACCGTTTAACCAATTAAAAATCAGCTACAGGGTGAAATCACTATTATAAATGACCAGCACCCTTCTGAGGTCACAGTAGAAGTTGTAAGACTAACTTGATATACAGTACATCCACACAAGCTATTCCTCTACATGTTAACAAAGCCTGTTTTTTTTCTTCTATCATTGTGGATATCCATTTAAATTGACTCGTGTTTATACTAAGCAAATTCTATTTTCTATTTCTGACCCCTAAACCTAACCCTCACAAAACTGCTTTTCTGCATTTTAATGAAGACATTATTTAGTTTGTTTATTAAGTTGTTTTCCTCCTGGAACTAAGCTGCTTCACACAATGTAGGTGATTTCAGGTTTTTACTGTCCCTGTGGGGACATGCGGTTCTCACAATCTAGACAAAAGCTCAGCACAAACATGTTTTAGCTTAAGTTTTAGTTATTAGCTTATGTTTTATGTATTTGTTCTACATTTGTTGCTTGTTGGTTTTGAATTACAATGTTTTCTGATTGTTAACAGTTGTGAATTACCATGTTTCACATAAAATGGGTGGACTGAGGTTATGGTATAACAATTGTTTTGACTTTGATGTACAACAGATGTACAGAATTTAAACGTATGTTTTCTATTTGTCTTTCAACCTCAAATATGGTAGCCTATGCATTTGTGAGACATACAATAATTTGAAATACCTGTTACCCCAGTCTCCCCTACTTCATGTTTTGCACTCAGCATTTGCCTCAGTACTGTGCCTCAACACGCAACATATGCGTACACAGAACTAAACGAGATAACTCGTTAGTACATTCATTCTTACGGCTGCCACTCCACGCAAAAACTATTTTCGTTTCATTTGCTACGTGCGTGTTTTTCACAGCGCATCTCGGATGTCACTCAACAGTTTCTCCATGGCCGATTCAGCCCAGATGAACAGCATAAAGCATCCTCAAACTAAACCTTCTCCGCTCGGAACCGGACCTGAAGCCCGTCTCTGAACAGAGCATGTGAATTAAAGCGTTCAAGCAGGAGCCGAGGCGTGACGAATCTCTTGAGTTGCAGTAAATGCATAAAGACAATAGAAGAGTGTTGGGTCGGTAATGGCTTCTGCTGGGAAATTGATTGTGTTAATGCATGACCGTGGGCTCCAAAACCCACTTTACACAACAACGGCAACACACTCTCTCTCCCTCCCTCTACCTCGGACCATATTCTACTACAGGCAGTAGAGATATTATTGTTTTGTTGCTCAAGAGATCGTATCAGTTTGAATTTTATGATGCAACTCCTAGGCAAAGGTTAGATGAATTTAAGGCTCTAAATCTGCCTTGTTCTACTACTATGTGAACTTGGATCCCTCATCATTACGGGACAGGAGGGGTCTGAAGTGCATTAATACATCTGTTCCACCCAATGTCATAAATTAACTGGCATTGATTTTCAGGAGCATTTATGACCTTTATGAGGGCGTTTTCCCCCTCGTGGCAAATAGTTAAAATGAATCAACTAATTGAAATTGACACTAGTGTATGAATACAAGTATTTCATAATATTTATATTATTTACCTTTCACTGTAAGAGCATGTTGCCCCAGTATTTTGATTATCTGTGGTATTTTAGCTCAAAGTCCGAGTTCATTTCTGACTCTGTGACATCTCCCCGTTTCGAAGAAACGATACAACTGAGGAATCAAATGAATCAGCTTCCCACATTGAGTTGTTTAAATCCCGGTTTTCGTTTTTTGTAATTAATTATTTTTCATTCATATTATGATAGTATCAAGAAGAAACATTATACAAACATTATTTTGTATTAATTTTTCCCCTTTCAATCGAATAATAAAAGCATATCAACAGGATGTGACAGTAATGCACTGCTTTTCTCTCATTAATAATGCCAAATACAATCAGTTACTTTTATCCAAGCGCTTCCATCCGTGTTAACAGTCTAAATGCAGAAAAAAAGTTGCGGTACAACAAAATACTCCATTTACTCCAATATCTGTGTGACAAAGTATAAAAAGGAAAACAGAAATCCTACCTGAATGTTCTCCAAACGAGCATGTAGACTACGATACCCTCTCCGCGTTATATTCCAAAATGTTTTACGCTATTAAATCCAGTGAAGATCAGACAGCATGTGTGCAGCTCGATCCATAATGCCAGAAGATTCCCATGTGTTTGTTTTATCCGAACCACTCAAAACAATTCCCAGAGCCCGTGGGGTTCGTCCAGCTCGTCCCCGGGATAAAGCTTTGTGATCTTCAAAAGCTCACCGATCAAATAGCACCAAGACCCTCCCTCTCCTCTAGCACCATCCCCCCGTCATTCACCAAACCAAACAAATACAAACCAAACCAAATAAAACCAACTAAGTAATTACCTCAAGAGATCTACTCTTCAGAATGAAGAACTTTAAGCGCGTGCGTCAGTCCGCTTATAAACAATCCGAATCGGTGTGAACGGGTAACAGGGTGAATAAAAATAGCTCCAGATCTATTTTTTGCGCTGCACCTAGAGTACTTCTGATGTTTTGGAAATCTTTTTTCTTGTCGCTTCTTTTCCTTTTCCCCATTTTAACCAGCTCAAACGCTCGTAACGCTGCATTTTCTCTATTAAATCAACTCACCTCATCTGAATCCGTGATTCTCTTTACGCGATTTGGATCGCAACAACTCTGAGTCAAGCTTGAAGTGTCTCTCCGTTCTGAGCGGGGAAAAACAAACTAATGCACGGCAAATGGTGTAACTCGATCCATCCCGAGTGCATCCATCAGCAGAGCCAACCACAGCCTAGCCTAGACACTGATCCCTCCCCATTCCCTCTCTTTATCCCTCTCCCTCTCTCTCTCTCTACTCCCTCTATCCACTCCAGCGCTAGTAGATGTGGTTTTTGGCTGCTTTCCCTTGCTCGGCTGTTTTTTCTTTCTCCTGCTAGAGTGTAAGACCTTTATTGTCTGTATATGTGTATATATTTATGTATATAACGATATGTATATAATATTTATTAATGCATTTGCAGTGTAAACTTTTTAACACACCAATAAAGTGTCGTGAATCTCTTGTGTGTATATATGCGAGCGGCCCTCACATCTTGGTGACCCTGAGGGGCCCCCCTCTCTTCCCAATCCCTTCCCCCAGCAGTAAGCTGCTTGTTAAATCTTTTCCACAGAACTGTTTTGGGAAGGGAGGACAACGAACCACACTCCTTGGAACTGCTCTTTGGAAGGAAATCTTGACTTTCAGCTTGAGGCGAAAAAGGAAAGGAGCAAATAGAATTTATTTTGACACAGTGCTCCCATGCATTTTCAACATCAACCTTTCAGAACCATTTTCAATAGTAAAGGCCTGCATAGAAAACATTCTCTTAATCTGTACACTAAACGCAGCTGTGATCAAAGTTTTCAAAGTTTATTGTTTGCATATGCATAGCTGCACAAATAAAATTCAAGTTTGCAGTATATGTGGTCAAGTATATTTCGAAATGTTTGTTGATTAATTAAATATTAACGTAAGCTGCTGTATGAATTAGTTACAGATTCACTTTAGGCTGTATTGTGTACGAGTGTGAACATTAACACATACGAGCTGATAGTGAAGCAAAGAACGGGGCAGAGTGTTAGAGGATTTGGCAGCTGTGCAGAGACACCGCAGTCAACAGTATTTAGTATTGTGGTCCTTATAAGTGCATCAATGTTGCTGTGAAATGCACAGAAGCATCTAAAAGTTAATATTATCTCTGCTCTCTGCAGTCGCTAAATCCATCTTCGCTTCAATCGGAGTAGATATAATGATTAGAACATTAAATGCAAATATAGCTGTGGAGAAGCAACTCAGAATACATCACATCCTGCAGGTAACTGGACAGACACACATTGTACATACAGGTAATAGTTTTAGAATTTGTTCCACTGACCTAGTTGAGTCTGCTGTTAATAAACTCATCAGCACAGGTGAAGACGTGACAGGGAAATAGAGCAGGTAGAGGAAATTGAAAAGTGAAAGTTTTATGTCCTAAGACCTCCCAAAGGATTTTTTTGTTATTCAGAGGTTGTTCTTTCATAAGCTCATGAGACATAATCGAGATCCCAGTTACGAGATAAAGTTTCAACTTTATCTCAGATGTTTCTACCAAAATTTCTTAAGAGAAATATCAATAATCAATTGTGGACATGAAGTAATAGTAGAGAGCTATAGCCTATATGTTCATAATGAGATATTTGACTTGTGATCACAGACTGATATCTTGGCAAATCTAAACATAGTTTGAGAGACTATTGAGATATCTTCAGAAACTTCAGGTTACACACATGTGGTTCTTTTTCAAAAGAGAAATATTAGAAAGGACAAAATCTCCATTTAAATACATTATAAAAAAAGAAGACAAAAAAGCCAAATGGGCATAGCATTTAACACTGCATGTTCATGCTAATCAAATGATTAATCTATACATCAAAAACAAAAAATCTATACATCAAGAAAAAAAACAAGATATTTTTGAAAATTTCTTTAAGCTGTAACAGCTAGATTAAATGCATGCAGAGGCTTAATAAAGTCTTCTTCAGGGGTCCAGAGGTTGGGGCAGTGATAACACCTCACCCTTCCCCCATACATCTTTACAATTACATACATGCATAAACACAACTCACACACTTGTGACTCACACCTCTCCATTATCATCCCCAGTACTGTTCGTTAGCATGTGAATGTTCAGCAGGATGGCAGAACGACTTCTAAACTACTTGCTACTGGTCTGCCATTGTCTATACTGTATGTGTGAGATTGACAGCAGAGGGGCAGAGGTGGGCACTCCCAGCCTCTTGAGAGCTTTGTGGGGGGTGTAGGGTGAAGGGTTAGCCAGCAGACCTCTGCAGCCCATCCACTCGTACTGCTCAGCCTGATTTAGTACCGTCCAGCCCCCACAGATGGCACAGAGAGACACACACAGAGAGACAAGGCCGTGTAAGTGCAGCATTTGTGTGACAAATGGAGCCCAGACCAGCATCATGCCACAGACACGCTCTTAATCGGGCAGTGTGTGTGTGTGCATGTGTGTGTGTGAGGGTCTGGAGCCTCTGAGTCCGACTGCTTGACATCCAGACTGCATAAATCGCTCTGTCATAATGTCATGCTGAATTTCTTTGCAATATTGTTTAGTATAATTAATTTGGACAGTTTCATATTTCCAAGGGAAATGTCCATCAGTACAAAAATGTAATACTCTAGACAAATTTGATTTTGAATAAATATTGGTATGGTTCTTTGGCAGAAAGGGCAGTTTTGTTTTTTATGTCTAATCATGAAAGCGACAGTGACCCATGGTGTATTCTACGCTCAATTCCATCATGGGAAATAATTTTTTTGTCACAACCTGTTGGTGAAATCGCGTGCGTAATGGGTGTGTTATTTGCCTTGAAGATTATGATTCAGCGATTTAATGTTCATCGTACTGAGAGAGTGAGAAATTTAACCAGGCTCGGACAAGCCCGACCCCTCCTGCTACTGAGACCAACTGCTCTGGCATGTAAACCTTCAAAACACTTCACACAGCTGAACACAATAAACGGCCCATAATTACACTCCTCCGCAGACGACGAGTCCTCCTTTATTTCTTTCTTTGGATAGTCACTTCCTAGAGAGTATTTAGAGAGCAGATGTGATAAAGTATAACTTCATAATTTATTTAAACACAGTTTTTGTCTATTTCCTACATTACTGTAAAAAAGAGAAAGATCTATCTATCTATCTATCTATATATCTATCTATCTATCTATATAGATAGACACAGATAGAAAGAAAGATAGAAAGAAAGAAAGAAAGACAGAAAGAAAGGCACAGTTGAATGAAAAGACAGGACACAGACAGACAGATAGACAGACAGACGGATAGATACATAGATAGATAGATAGAAACAGAAAGACGGAGAAATAGATATGGTTAAATGAACAGACAGACAGACAGCTAGATAGATAGATAGATAGAAACAGAAAGACATGGTTGAATAGACGGACATGGACACATACATACAGACAGACGGACAGACAGATAGATAGATACGGTTGAATGGATGGATGGACGGACACAGACAGACAGACGGATGGACGGATAGATAGATAGATGGGTAGATAGATAGATAGATAGATAGATAGATAGATAGATAGATAGATAGACACAGTTGAATGGACAGACAGATATATAGATAGATAGATAGACACGGTTTAATGGACAGACAGACATATAGATAGATAGATAGATAGATAGATAGATACAGTACCGCTGCTCCCTATATGCAGAGTACGCAGTTTGCGTAGGGCACCAACTCCCAGAGGGGGCACCATCCCAGTTGCTCAAAAATTAGAAAAGAAAAAAGAAAAACGTGAGGCGCCATTCCTGCATCTGCGCCCGCGACCGCTCGCAGCTGAATGCAAATGATCATAATTGATGGACAACTATGCCCTTGAAAAGACATCAGAAATCCGGCGCCAAGAAAAAAAGATGAAGACCCTATTATTGCATGCATCACTTTCAGATAGGCTACATTCATAATCCTGGTGATCAGTTTTTGGCACTGGATTTTGAGGTGGTAATGGAACGCCCAGTGTTTTAATGTCGGTAATAATTTCAGTGGCCACCAGGCCAACGCATTGTTGGGTCTAATATTGTCTCTCCGAGTCTTCCTCTTGACAATATTCCCTAACGAAAGTTAGCCTATGGGGTTCAGGTTAACAGGCGAATAAAAAATAATGCTGGCCAATAAGCACAGTAAAAAAAAAATCATGGTTCTTATAGCCATGGTAATCGCAAATTAACCAGCTTTTGGTACCTTTGGCATTGGGCACTTCAAATAATAGCATCTCCATAAAGCTTGTCAAAGAAGTATTAAGTGCTCTAATATATTTCCTGTAGATTGCGTGACTGTTATAAAAACTAAGTGGACCAACAACAGCCTTTAAAATGACTTATGGCAGCCCAAATGCATTATATAAAAACAATGAGGTAACCCTGCTGAAAAAAACTTCACAATAGAACCATCACAGCAACATGGATTCTAATGCCATCTCCACAAATTAATCATAAATCTGGGACCTTGATTACAATGACATTACAAACCATCAATTTTTAATCATTAAAAGAGGACTTTGGACATTAAAAAATGTTTTCTCCACAGCCCAGGTAGACGCTTCTGTGTTTTGGGACATATTCCATTAGGATTTATTGGTTTTAACAAGCCAGACGTCTGAGGTGGTGACCAATTACCAGTAGAGACCCACAGGGTCCAGTACAGTTTCCAGTAAAACCAATACAAGTCCCATTATAACCAGTAAAACCATTACACAGTTTGTGATGGTGTCTATTGTTTTTTTGTTGTTTATTCAACATTACATGTTATAAATGCCTGTAAAGGGCGCCAAGGGCCTGGTCATTGTTGCTGTTACACTTACAGGACGATTAAGATCACTTAATCTTTCATTTCTGGCCACCTTTTTGCTATAGATGACACAGCCTCTATAATTTCTTCAACAAAAAACATGTGGACATCACAACCCTTACAAAAATTAACCATGGTATTATCGTAGTAAAACTGCTTAATTTTCTTTTGTGTGATTTCTGAATGCTTGAGACCATAAAGTCAATCAGACAACAGTATTAATAAAATAATAGCTAGCCATAGGTAACTGTCTAGAGCTACAACTGTAATTTACAAATAATAAAATTTAATTACAATTTACATTTAACATTTACATTTAATCATTTAGCAGACGCTTTTATCCAAAGCGACGTACAAATGAGGAGAACAATAGAAGCAATCAGACCATCGAGAGAGCAACAGTATACAAGTGCCATGACAAGTCTCAGTTAGTCTAGCACAGTACACGTAGCTAGGAATTTTTTTATTTTTTTTTTTTTTTTTTTATTAAATAGAATAGGTTTATTTATTTATTTACTTTTATATTTTATTAAAGTTCTATTTTGACCCCTAGTAGGATTTTTTTTTTTTTTTTTTACTTCCATAATATTTGAGGGAGGGGGCACAACAATACAATCCTGCTTAGGGCACCCATTTGGCCAGCAGCGGCCCTGTATAGATAGATAGATAGATAGATAGATAGATAGATAGATAGATAGAAACAGAAAGACGGTTGAATGGACGGACATACGGACACATACATACAGACAGGCAGACAGATAGATAGATAGATAGATAGATAGACAGACAGACAGACAGACAGACAGACAGACAGACAGATAGATAGTTGAATGGATAGACGGACACAGACAGACAGACAGACAGACAGACAGACAGACAGACAGACAGATAGATAGATAGATAGATAGATAGATAGATAGATAGATAGACAGACAGACAGACAGACAGACAGACAGACAGACTCAGTGGGTGGTTCAGTGTTGGCAGCAGTTTTAATCTTACAACATGAATATTGGCCAATAAAAATAAGGATGAGTGTTTTTGTTCTGATTACACATTGATGTAAAGTGTCATGGTTCTGGGTCAACGAGCTGTAACTCCGGTCAACCACCTCTGAAAGTGCCCTGTCCCTGAAGACACAGTCCTGCACATGTCCTCCGAACAGTCAGACCCCCTTAAACATTAAAAAAGTCCTGTTTGTTTCTTCAGTTTCTACAATATCTACTAACACAGTTCTCCTCTGAACTTGTGTTTACATCCCAACAGGAAGCTGCAGACAGGATGTGTATACGGTTTAAGACTATAGCACAAGAACTGGAGATTTTTGTTGACACTTACATTAATTATGAATGTACTGAGCTATCACCGTGGCTCAGATAGACATAATCATATTCATAGTCGCTGCCGTAGGTAATTTCCAGAGGGATATGTCAGCGTCCGTGCGAACCAACAGATTGAAGACAGGAAATGACATTCGAGCTCATTATTTATTGACTCATTGCCATGAAATTTATATGCGAAATAATTTTCATTTTTTAGAGATTCTAGGATCTCATTCTCCCGGAAAATGTCATATAGTCTCTCTCATTCCGTCTGTCTTTTGGACTCAGGTGACATCTTCCCGCTCACCTTAGCTGCTCTTATCTGGTCCTGATAATAGCTGTCTGTGCAGGGGATATTCTGCTCAGCGCTCATAACCTGTTGTTTGCTGAGGGACGTGTGTCTGTTGTTTCTTCAGATCAGAGACTGAAACTAATTAGACATTAAGCTATTAATCCACATCAGTACACTGTTCCTGACTGACATTCTTAATGTCGCTCTCATTCACATCAGTATCAGATATTCTCCTCTTGTCAAGTCATAAAGGATTTTTTTTTAGCCTGATGTTGCAGGTTCAAGAGGTTATGTTTAAGCTCTACATGATAAGACTGTCTTAATCTGTGTTTCCTAAACAGCCGGTCTGTTGTGGTAAAATGTATTATGCAGTTATTCATCTCTGCATAGACTCACATAGACGTAAAAGTATAGTTCACCCAAACAGGGGCGGACTGGGGCAAAATTTCAGGCCAGGAAACCTCACATGCATCCAGGCCATCCCATACACCCACAACAAATTGTGAAACCACTGACAACAATATTTTTTGTATGGCCATCATCATCATCACATAAAAGTTTAAACCCCTAGGCTGGGGCCACGCAAAATAATTAAAGGTTATCTCTTGAACTTCCATTTTCATTTTTTAGTTTATTCATTTTCTCTGATATCTCTCTGTCTCTCATGTATTTTTTTCTTGTACCTGTCACTTTTTCATCAACACGTCTCCACCTTGTTGCAAAACAACCACCTCATTGTAATTTGTTTGCACATAGTATACATTTATTTGAGAAAAAAATATTACATTATGACTATGTGTTATTGTTTTATCTTTCCTAAATTTCAAAATGAGTACAATAATAGCTACATCTTGAATATACCTTTATAATAAAATCTTAATACTTAACATGTTTTTGCATTATCACAAGTTTTGTCCTAAGGAAAATTAACCATGGTTTTATTAGGCCTATGGTAAAAGTATAGTAACCATGTTTTTTTTGGCAGATTGATAACATTTGTAACCAGAGTTTTACGACAAACACCATGGTGAAACTATATATTAGCAAAACCATTTTTTTGTGATTACAATGGTTTAACTATAGTAACCATGGTTTTTGGTTTTATTTTTTAAAAGTGAAACCACGGTTCATTTTCGTAAGGGTTGTGTTGTTGTCTGCCTTAGCTCCCTCTAAACCTGTTATAAAACCATGTGAATATTTGTCTGCTAAATTCCTACCTATTGACTCTTTACAATAGTAATGGTCATTTTGGTAAACCTGCGTCTAAGTAAACTAACTTCAAGACTAACTGTCTAAAATAATTCACTTGATCATAAGGATAGTTTTGCCTCTCTGCTCCACCTGGCGCTTCTAATTCTCGAATCCTTTTGGCGGACGCACGGATAGCGTGTGCGACAGCGTTGCCAGCCAAGAAGACTTTAAAATTAATAATTGTTGTTCTTCGGCAGGCAAAAACAACAACAAACAAATTCAGTATTAACACCCAAAAATGTCTTCTGTCACTTTCTATGCATTCCAATTTATATACTGGATCAACAATGGACCTCTTTGACTTTAACCGAATACATAAACTTAAAAATATATCATTTTTAGATGAAAGGAATATATATATCTTTTTCTCATTTAGTTAAATGAAATGTGCACAGTCTTTCAGTGCATAAACCTGCGTCCTATTCACTAACCTAAAATAATTCAGATTAAGCAGGCAAAAATAACAGCATTTAAAATTAATAATTGTTGTTCTTTTCAGTATTAACATGTCTACTTTCTATGCAAATTTGATTTGCTGCAACCATATGCAAATAAAATAAATAAATAAATTGTAGCAAAAATATATTTTAAATATATGCTAAATATATAATGTATATAGTGAAGCTGATATATATATATATCAGCTTCACTATATACACTATATATCAGCTAATATTGTAATTAGAGAAATCCCTAAAAATAAATATACTAGAATGTATTTGAAATATATTGCATGCTACGTATACTACAAATACATTTACATATTTCTGTACTTAATAAAAATGCCTTGCTATTGTACTTTTAGTATACTAAACTGATTTATTTAAAGTATATTTAAAGTCTGCTAAATTGAAACAACTAATTTAGTACTTAAGGCACTTTAATTGTGCAGAAGTAGTGCTGAAGTAACTAAAAATATACTATACTTAGGTATATTTGATTGTGCTAAAGTGAAAATATTGCAAGTATACTTCAGGTACACTTTAAATATCTTGCATTTAAAGACCAAAATTGTTCAAAGATCCTACAATCCTCATCAGTAGTGACATTAAAACACATTTTAGGCTTAATAAAAAAATGTGCAATGTACACTAAGTAGTACTCCAAATAAAGTTAAAATTATAACTTTTATATTAGTAAGTCTCGAGCGATGTGTCAGTAAATAAGTAAATAAATTTGAATTATACTTGGCGTGAAATAAATGTATTTTAAATATGTTACTTTTTTACTAGGGATAGTTCACCCAAAAATGAAAATTACATCATCAATTTACTCACTCTCATGTAATTCCCAACCTTTATGAATCCTTTTCGCTATATTTAAAAAAAACAAAAAAACAACCAGTTTTGGTGTCCAGTGACTTCCATTGTAAGAGACATTTCTCAAAATATCTTCTTTAATGTTCCACAGAAGAGAGAAAGTCATCCAGGTTTGGAAAGACACGAGGGTGAGTAAACAATGACAGACTTTTAATTTTTAGGTCAACTATCTCTGAATAGATATCCGTCAGATAATAGATAACAGGTTAAAGGGAGTTGACTTCATACATAGGCTAAAATAACAGCCAGGCCAGTTCAAACTTCACTGCAAAAACAGCTCAGTAAATTACAGTGATATTCAGACTTTTTGTGAGTGAGGCTGATGTGTACCTTTAAGTCATTGTATATCCCATCTATATGTTGTATCACCATAGATCTGCTCCTGTACATCTGTGTGTGAGAGGAAGTAGTGAGCAGATGATGGGGGAATGTTTTGTGTATTTCATATATATATGACGTCAAGGGTGTGTCTGTGTTAGTTTACGGTAAGTGGGCATATTTTATTTGTAGCAAGCAGTAACCAGCCTCGATTACCTTTAGTCTCATTAACACACACGCAAACACACACACAAACGTGTTCTGCTCTGTATTCAGATCCAGATCCACTCCAATCTGCAACAAGCCTCAACAAGCTTTCTCAGACCAGTTGTTGCAGCAAAAGTCTGCTGTTAGGGTGTGAGAGTGTGTGACAGTGTTTATGCATATGCTTCTTGTGCATGTGTTGTGCAAGTGTGTGTGAGTGTATCATGGTTGAAATAGACCAAAATGTGAACTGGGCTGAATTTGACCCTCATTCATACAGTGTGTCATATGAGACCCGCAAAAGGAGAATGAAAGAAAAACTCAATTTGTACGAAAGTGTAAAGGAATAGTAGAAATCGATAATAATAATAATAATGATAATAATAATGATAATACATATATTTAAATATATTTATATTTTCAACACCTTTGGCCAACGTAATCAGCATTGTTTATGTTCAGCATGCGCACGCTTTTTCCTGAATGTAAACAATGCTGATTACGTTGATTACGTTCTGGGGAAAGCACGTGTATGTGTCATGGTACTCTCCAAAATGGCGGAAGACAGGTAACTCGGGGAGAAGAATTGTTGAATAAATTATGTTATTTTTGTTTTCTTTGCACACAAAAAGTATTCTTGTAGCTTCGCAAAATTGAAGTTGAGCCTCTGATGTCACATGGACTGTTTTAACAATGTCCTTACTACGTTTCTGGGTCTGGGAACATTTCAGTTGTGTTGCTGGGTCAGAGAGCTCTCCGATTTCATCAAAAATATCTTAATTTGTGTTCTAAAGACAAACGAAGGTCCTACGGGTTTGGAACGACATGAGCGTGAGTAATTAATGACATAATTTTGGGGTGAACTAACCCTTTAAGATTGGGTGAAATATTTATCCACATAAGGATTTTTACTTTGGGAGAATGTATTTAGTCATTGTAATGTTGAAAAAATGCCCAACAATGCAGGAAATGAGGAGAGGGTATCATCTTGTTTTTGAGTTACTTCACACAGTGGTGTGTGAATTCATGACAGCATTGATCAAGAACAACTTCCTCGCAACTTCAGCATTCAAACCACCCCATATAATAGCTTTACTACCACCAAACTTTACTGTGGGAACCAAGAACTTCACATTGTACTGCTCTTCTAGCAACACCATAACATTTTGGATGTTGTTAGATCTGAAATGATCTGGATTCCCAGCAGTCTATATTTTGTAAATATGGGCCTTGGAAAAGGTTAAATGAGTTTATTGTGCTCTGGCTACAGTAGGTAGTTCCAGTGTGGACAACACTTCTGCAGGCTGCATCATGCTCTGTGAGATAAACAATCACTCTTTTCATAGCTTTTCCAGCTTGGTATTTCTCCTGTTTTTCTAGCAAACACTCATCACTAAATGAAAGCTTAAAGTGAATGCCTGATTATTTCAGGGGCCTTGTCACAAGTCTATTATTTATTTAATTTCTGTGTTACTTTTGCTGTATTTTTACTTACTTGTACCATTGTCCTCTTTTGTGCAATGAAATACGTCTCCTGACAGTTTTCTCCCAAGTGGTTCCCTTGTTGTCAGAATGATTTATTGGGCTATAACACTTTTAATTGTCAAGAAATTACTTCTCTAAATGTTTTAGTTCAACGTGCTTACCTGTTGAACAAAAATTGCCTTAAGCTTACACCAGATTTTTTTTTATTTAGCTTTATTTAATAACATTCAGGAGGGTTTACAAATTTTTGCAACACAACATTTTATTAATTTCATAAGAAAATCGTATTTTTTCGAATAATTTTGACATGCTTCTTCGGTAATTGATTATGCAGACCTGCTGAAACATTATATCTCTAAAGAACCCTAACATGTCTTCTAAGTAAAGAGTAATTGCTGAATTTGTTAAGTTTCAGAGGGGGAGTACGCATTAATGCTGTGCACTGTATATATATTAAAATTAACTTAATTTACATTATATTACTTCATTTTAGCCTCTTTTTCACATACAGCTATTGCATAACTTTGGAAGACTTGTTATATAGTGCATGAGTCATATGTATGGTAAATACTTTTATGGTGCTTTTGTAGACAGCCCTTGGTCACATACTACTTTTGTTGTGTGAAAAAGAAAGAAAGAAAAGCATTTGTATTCCACAGAAGAAACACATTTGGAACAACATGAAGGTCAGTAAATCTGACAGAATTTTCATTCAACTGCTCCTTTAAGAATTGGAGACGGCGGCAGGGGTCCTCCTGATAGACTCATCAGAAGGTTTGTACGTCCCCTGCAGGGCAGGAACAGTAACATATGTCACACATTTGCTGTGTGTATGTGTGAGATAGACCTTCGTTTTAGTAGCCTGTTTGGTAACGATGAGCTATAAACCCTGATTAGAGAGAATTGCCTTTAAATGACTGAATAAATCTGTGTTAAACAGAGGCTTGCGGACAGCTCGGACTTCACATAATATGTAATAGGATTTTAAAAACAAGTTCTTTGCAAGGTCATAAATCACCTTGCGCATGGGCACAATATCTGATAAAGAGAGAGGTTGGTTTTTCAAGGTTAATTTTCAGGTTAACACCTCTCTGTTTGCTCTGACATGATACTGTGGGCAAATCTGTTGTCTTGAGGTGAAGAAATTATTAACATAATGAAGGAAGCAAAGGAATAACATGGAAACAGAATAGAATCATTAAAGGAACGTTCTCAGAGGTGAAAGAGCTCATAATAGTGCCTCTCTGTCGCCTCAATGGCTGCGTCCTGCATGTTAAAGGCGGCGCTGCTCGGAGACGTGCTCTTTTGTCTTGACTTTGCTTTTGTAAATGAGGTAATGTTGAAGTGGGGATTTGTGAGGGGATTTGGGGCGGTCTGGGCGGTGGGACGCCTGTGAAGGCAGAGCTGAAGGGAAGTGATGAATATTAAACTGTTGAATGAATGAGACAGAAAGATGTTCCAGGGGTCATTTACCTCTCGTAGCATTGTCAGTGTGTCATCTGTCTCTTTTACTCACATTTCCTTTGGCACAGGGACAAAACGAGGAGAAAGTCAACAACTTCAATTTGCACTATTGCGTTACTGGCGGTTTCTGGGGAACGTATCACCAGTATTAGTGTCACAGTGTAGAAAAAAGATTAAAACTTAAAATTAAGAGTTTGTTTAGGTCTGTGACCCTCTCTGTGCTATGAACATCAATTATACCTCTTATGGCTTAAATAGAGGTGTGCTGTTACTTTTTAATTTGATTATATATCCTAAGCTGGCTAGTTTTCCAGCCTGGTCATAGCTGGTTTGCAGGCAGGGTTTAGAGAGGTTTTGACCACTTCTAGCTGATCAGGCTGATCTTAGCTGGTTAGGCTGGTAGGCCAGCTGACCAACCAGCTAAAACCAGCTGAACACCAGTTTGGCCAGACCAGCTAAAATCAGCTACTTCCAGCTTAAACCATCTAAGACCAGCCAACCAGCTTAGCCCTTTTTTTCCTCAGCAGGCAAACTTTGCATATGGTGGAGGACAAAAAAAAAAAAAAAAAAAAAAAATTAAAATGCTCTATTTCTAAGGACGGCTTGATCCTTAGAGATGGGAATATAATTGAATCATCTTTTAATGATTTAAACAATAATACTAAATGTAATATAAAATTTAACATTAAAACTGTATATATATATATATATATATTAGTGCTGTCAAACGATTAATCGTGATTAATCACGTCCAAAATAAAACTTTTTGTTTACATAATATATGTGTGTGTTCTGTGTATATTTATTATGTATATATAAATACAAACACATGCATGTATATATTTAAGAAAAATATGTTGTTTATATATTAAATATATTATATATAGTTTATATATTATATATAATATAAACTATAATAATATAAATATATAAATGTATAAACGTAAATATTTTCAAAATATATACTGTATGTGTGTGTATTTATATATACGTAATAAACAAACACAGTACACATACATATATTATGTAAACAAAAACTTTTATTTTGGATGTGATTAATCGCGATTAATCGTTTGACAGCACTAATATATATATAATATATATATATATTAGGGGTGTCAACTTTAACGCGTTAACGCATGTGATTAATAAAAAAAAATTAACGCGTTAATATTTTTTTTAACGCAAATTAATCATTTGATAAGGTTTGACCCCAACTTCTTCCCGTCATGGCAGCGCAGAAGGTTATCTATCAGTGTGTGATGAGGATACAGCTAATAGTGTTGCCAGGGTAGCGGCTGTGGCACAAGTGACAGTGGGCTATTTTGAAAATACAGTCGCGGGAAAAATTACAGAGCCGTGGGTTGCGGTTTTTTGGAATGTATACCTGGCAACTTCAGAACGGAGAGGCGCTTGTAACATCACAAACAACGTGAGTTTCAGCCAGAACATACAACACAGCAGAAATAAACATGACAACAGCCACTATAGATTATATAAGATAATAAACACACGATTACGATAGGATATGGTTTCTATGTGATTTTCTTGAGATGAATGTGTAACTTACATCTGAAATGCTCATTTTTGCAGCGATATAAAAGGCTATAAAAAGCATATTTTAACAACAGTAAACAACCAAATTCCACATGTGATCGCAAAAGGAAGTTATTACAAACACTCGATGGTGGTTTGAAGTGAGTTCTGAGTAAAAGTGTACTATTAATCTCATAAATTGTCTTATGCAGCATGATGCTAATGTTAGCTCTAATGCACCTGCAGAGCAGGTCCAGTTCTTCTTCATAATGCATTTTGTCATAATACTTCATGTAAGGACGCAAGAAAATGTTTTGTTGTATTTATTTAGAAATACTTTTGATAATAGTTTTGTAAATGTAAACTGGGATTGAAGCGATGTGGCTTGGTAAACGTTTTATTGCCAGTATAAAGACTGATAATGGCTGCATAAAAACAAATGAATAATGATAAAAGAATAATAAGGATTGTCTAATATCTGGCGGAAATGTGAAAGGTTATGTTTCCTTAAACTAGTTTGTCATGCATTTGTTTATTTCAACACATTTACAGGTAAATCCTAGTATTTTAAATTTGTGATTAATCATGATTAATCACAGTCCATGACTGTGATTAACGCGATTACATTTTTTAATCGATTGACAGCACTAATATATATATATATATATATATATATATATATATGTGGATTGCTCTACCTCATCAATTGTATTACTTTAATTAGAAACTCCAAAAACAAAAAAACAACAAAAAAAAACAATAGAACCAACTATCAACAAGCTCTGATTTCTGAAAGAGACACACAATATACAGAAACTGCAATGCGGCTGATCGTGCTGTGCTCATTTACAGTAAATCACTTTAAACACTTAATATAGTATTAGAATTTTCAATGTTTATCTAAAATATCAGGCTATTGCTAGCAAGCACGCACAAGGAGTGACTGCTTTCAACGAATAACAGAAAAGAAAAAAAAAACTCGCTAGAAGCAGTCACTGGTAAACTGGTAGATAAACATCTACAATTCCAATGGCTCTGTTATCTAGCAAGCAGTGACTGCTTCTAACAAATATATACAGTATATATATATATATATATATATATATATAATTAATAATGTATTCAGCTTCAGGTACATATAGCCATAGCAACCATTTAGAAACCAAACCATCTTCCACTAGATCTACTAGCCACTAATAAGAGGTCCAGCTCCACCAGAGTGTGTAAAAATCTAGACTTTTCTGGAAAATACAGCTCCTCCTTTTGACTGACACTGGAACGTTTTACTACAGAAATACAGCTTGGGTTGTGTGTCAGGGTCTGTAAGTCACTCGCCTGCACTGAATAGGCCGTGGATCTGTAAAGCTGTGGATTATGCTGCCGTGGAGATGGGGACAGTTTAGATAAATACATGTATTTTCTCTTCTCGTGTCTCAGCGGCCTGACTGACTGAAGCAAGCGGGCCAGACAGTGTCAGACTCTTGGAGAGAGAATATTACGCCTGTCTTCTCAATGTGTGTGTTATACAGCTGTAAGCTGATGGGGACACGTTCATTGCTCTGACCTCATTAGCCTCTGTGTGATTAACTTTAACATTTCAGCGCTGCAAACACGCATGCTTTCCACAGCTGACATGTGTGATCCATATTTTGTAAGCTGTTTGTAAATCAGGCTTATTATTCCAAGCTATTTTTGGGTTGCACGCTGAATGTTTGCCAACTGCAGCTTTTATCTGGGTTTTGGAGTGGAATTCCAGAGAAAGAGGCCACTTTAACACTTGCATGTATCTGTTTTTATCATGTTAAAAGATTGTAAATATGGCTACGGTTACAGCGAGAATGACAGTTAGCATGTTAGCGTTAGCTATTGTGTTGCAGTTGACACTTTTTTGCCAAAAAACATATTTGAGAGAATAGCTCAGATTCTGTAACGCTATCATTATGTGTGTGTGTATACATCTCTGGGTGTGAGAGAGACAAGTTTACATTTAGTCATTTACATTTACATTTAGTCATTTAGCAGACGCTTTTATCCAAAGCGACTTACAAATGAGGACATTAGAAGCAATCAAAACCAACAAAAGAGCAACAACATGCAAGTGCTATGACAAGTCTTGGTTAGCCTAACGCAGTACACGTAGAAAGGTTTTTTTTTTTTTAAGAAAATGAGTAGATAGAATATAGAATAAAGAAACCTAGTGTTTTTTTTTTCTTTATATAAGAAACAAGTAGATAGAATAGAACAAATAAAGCTAGTGTTAGTTTTTCAAGGAAAGCTAGCAGTTAGAGAATACATATGCAATTGATAGAGGGTCAAGTGTGTGTTGTTGTTTTTTTAAATAAAAAGAAGACGGATAGATACAATAGAATTAGAATATACAGTGCTAGAGTTAAAGGGTCAAATAAAGATGGAAGAGATGTGTTTTTAGTCATTTCTTGAAGATGGCTAAGGATTCAGCTGCTCGGATTGAGTTGCGCAGGTCATTCCACCAGATGGGAACAGTTAATGAAAAAGTCTGTGAAAGTGATTTTGTGTCTCTTTGGGATGGCACAATAATGCGTCGTTCACTTGCAGAACGCAAGCTTCTAGAGGGCACATAGGTCTGAAGTAATGAATTTAGGTAAAGGGGTGCAGAGCCAGTGGTGGTTCTGTAGGCAAACATTAATGCCTTGAATTTAATGCGAGCAGCTATTGGTAGCCAGTGCAAATTGATGAACAGAGGTGTGACGTGTGTTCTTTTCAGCTCATTAAAGATTAATCTTGCAGCGGCATTTTGGATTAATTGTAGAGGTTTGATGGAATTGGCTGGAAGACCTGCCAAGAGAGCATTGCAATAGTCAAGTCTGGACAGAGAGCTTGAACAAGGAGTTGTGTTGCATGTTCCGAGAGAAAGGGCCTGATCTTCCTTTTTTTACACCTGAGATGATTATAACACACCTGTAGGGAAGCGGGTGGAGCAATATTATGGGTGTTTTCACATTAGAGCTTTTGTATGGATCCAAGTCCATTTGACATCAAACTTCAGTGCTTTCGGTAAATGTGAAAGCTATTTTTTGATCAAAGGAACTATACATGAGTGTGCTTGAAATGGATATCTAGGGTGTGGTTCATGTGAATTTGTGTACTCCAACTGCTGTTTATGGCAGCCTTCAGTCTAGTAATAATCAGGATGGAAAGTTAACTCTTAATACAAAGCGACACGTACACTTAGTGTATGTGTACTAACAAACATATAGCCTTTTAATGTATAATGTATTGATGGAGGGCAAACACAGCCGGTTGACATATATGCACTAGAAATGTTCATTTTCTAGAAAGTTTCAAGTATATTTTGGCTAATTGGTGGCCATTCATTTATACATTTTCATACGACCTACTTACACCCCACTGAGGTTTAGGGGTGCACCTTCATGCTTAGTTTGTTTCTGAAAATCATACATTTTTGTATGAATCAGACCATAAATATTCACAAGAAATCACCAAACTCTTTAAATAGTTACATTATTAAAAATCCTTGTTCTTTCTTTAATTTCATCGCTGTTTAGGAGAAGCACTTAAGATATTGAGGTGAACCTGAACTTTGAAACTTTGTATTGTTAGCACTTCTTGTGTTTTTGCCTCTTTTGGATGAATCGCTGTTTGGATACATAAATGAAAAAAAAAAGTACATGTAACGTGTAAATGCAACCAGTCTAAACAAGTGAAACAGCCTGACTTCTGCTTTCTACCTCTCACACAGAGTTTAGCATAATCTGAAAGAGCAGCAGGTGTATGTGCCAGGCTGAGAGGCATTCTTGACTGAATGCCAAAAGTTTAAAGAGGTCTCTGAAAAGTTCTTCAACAAAACTGAACAGACAGAATTCAAAAAGAAAAAAACCCTCCTTAATGTACAAAGAGAAGAGGGACTGCTGTTACCTCCAATAATCTGCCATGTATGCCATGTTCTCCATATTTCTTAATGAGATTCTTTCTTTCTTTCTCCCGACCCAATCTCTAATCTCCCGACCCAAATTAAAATGGCTTCCACTTTATCTGAGTTTAAATCTGCTCTCAAAACTCATTTGTTTGTCTCTGCTTTTAACATGTAATTTTATCCCATTTTTATTGCCTCTGCGTGATTATTGATTGTGTCTCTTTCTTGTGTATTTATATTGTAATTATTGTACAGCACTTTGGTCAGCCGGCGGCCGTTAGTAAATGTGCTTTAGAAATAAACGGAACTTGAACTTTCTTTCTTTCTTTCAAATAGAAGTGATTTGTTTACATGAATATAATCATTTATGTTTATATCTGAATTAATATGTCAATTGATTTAATTAATTGAATAAAATGGTGATGAATTAATCAAAATAGTAGCAATTAATCAAATATATAAATATTTTGACACTTTTATCTTGCTCACTTGGGGTTGAAGAGCAATTTTCTCAGTAAAACTGATTTTAAATAATATTATTGTAAAATGCTATACAAATTAATTTGAACTAAAAATATTAACAGAGGACAAAAAACGTGTTCGACTTAATAAAATGTCAATATTTTTCAGATATAATTTTAATAATTTGCCTTGGCTTCAGTACATTGTGACAACATAAAAGCTATTTAGGCCTAATATATTTTGGTTAAATAAAATGTAACCAGATAAGGTTAAGTCCTTAAGTTATCAGGCATTATATTTTTCTCACACAATGTAAATATATTATCATATTTTGGGCTCCTCAACAAAAAAGTTTTAAAATATGTGCTTTAATAAACAGTTTGGTTAATTTGATTATTTATTCAGGTAGCAATAAGAGTGCAGCACACAGCTCAATTTTACCACATTTAAATGTATTCTCCAGAATTTCGCAAGAAACCCACACATAAAATGTCAAAACAAGGGGGCCTGCTTTTCAGGACAGCTGATCAATACCACTTTCAGGAAATGTGTGTGTGTGTGAGTGAATTATGATCTCTGTACATCACACTCTGTCAGTGCCTAATGCACCCTGACACCCACACATCCATACTGATCTCTTTATCAGCGCAAGAGAGACAGAGAGAGAGCATTGTGGGTTTTTCTTGAGAGAATTGAGGCTCTATTGTGGGTTTAAATCGACGTTGTTCGGACCCCTGAGAGTTTTTTAACCCCCACACAAAGTGGCTCTCATTAGCATATGAATGGGAGGGTGGCAGGGTCTCTTTATGGACTGTTTGCAAAGATCCCAGCCCCCCCTCCTCACCCGTCTCTGAACACTGGCCTGCTGGCACTCACATGGCTCTGTATGGGAATGTGCCCCTGTAGCATTCACACAACCGTATTTGTTCACTATAGCGTTTCCTCCCCTCAGCAGCAGAACTGTCCTTCTTTCTCTCTCTCTGTGTGTAGGAGGTGAAGGTTAAATATGTTTTGTTTTGTAAGAGGTCAGAGTGTAACACATAAAGGTCTTCTCTTTGCATCTGGTTGCTAGGTGAATAGACCTGCAGCTAGAAACTGCCGTCTGCTGGATTAACCTGTAATGGCTCCAGAATTAGATGCAAGTTCAAACATTCATGCATCAAAAGAACTGAAATTGATGTTCCTTATGTTAAACCACAGTATCACTTATACGCCCTAGTGCTTAAAAAGGGAGAAATGGGAATGTATACCCATTACACCCATCTATTATAGATCTGTTTGGTGAGTTGCTTTCCTAGACAATGTGTTCCAAACATTAGAAAATATTTTTTTTGTCTTTGTAAACTTTAATGGAAATAAAATGTAGAAACAACTTTCCTTTTCTACTGATGTCACTTGGGCCGTATGAATATGATTGAATAAATGAAGCCATTATTACGCTGCTTACGAGTGAGAAAGGGAAATTATACAAATGGTAACAGTGATTTCAGTCATAATCTGTATTTTGGCACAAAATAGCATAGTTGGAATCATTTGTTTTAGTACGCTTTCTCTAAGCACATCTCATAACGTTCACATATTAGGTCAGTGTGTAGCGAGAAGGCCGTCTTTTATTGCTATTCTATCGCAATGTGCTTTCAACTACCTCTGAAAGTGGTTGAAACATTGTCCACTTGTGATCAGATTGACAAAAAGCAGGTATAAACAGGGTCTTAGATGATCCTACCTAACAGCTGGATATTTATTGGCATTGTATTGGAAAACTCACATTCAGGTCTGGATGTACTACTCTGCATATATGAAATCTAAATTTACAGAAGTAAAAATATGAACTTCGTATGAACTGAACTTGAACTTTCAAAAAGTATCAAGTAAGTATCAATCACAAAGTTGCAATGTATTGAAAAAAAATACATTTTTTTTTTTAAATGTGTGTGTTCTATGTTTCCATGCTTGCCAGAGTATTAGCTTAGCAACATGCTAACATACAACTCTGCTGGAATAAATTGTGACTTGTGACTGTGAGTGGCTTGCTGAAATGTTGCCCAAATCAATGACAATCACTTAAGAGTTTACATTTTATGATGTTGCATTAGAAATCAGCTCACATGGTTTTGGAACAAAGCTGAATGAATAGCAGCTTTCAGGCAAAAGCTATAGGACACATGCTGTATCATCGTCTGACTGTCAAATTGCTGATACAGGTATTAGTCATTTATCAGACGCTCTCTTTTCCAAACTGGCTTACAGTATACTGACTTTTACAGTACTTCCTGGCGTAATCATGCGGTGAATGACCCAATAATGATACAAGAGTACAGTAATTTGCCTGTTCATGAATCACCCGTCTGGGATTGGGACCTATCATGATTCTCAGTGGTCCGACTCTTACCTGCTGCTGATTGTCAAGAGTTTAATGTCAGTAAAACCTAAAATGAACCTTTTCTCTTGGCTTTGTTTGTCTTTGGTAAAGTTCATACCGCATATTCTCCTGAGCTGCTGTGATATTTTGAGAGCTCTCTCTCTCTCTCTCTCGCCCACTACAGTCCCTAATATTGATCACCTGTTCAGATGGACTAGATCCAATCTGGCTCCAGAGATGAAGCAGGTATTGCGCTGAGACTCAAAAAGAACACTTTAACAAAAAAGAGAAAGGTTTTAGGGCAACATATCTTCCTGGGGCAGAGCGGCTTCTCTCATGTTATTAAAGGACTGCAAGTGTGGGGGTGTTTTTAAGGGAAGTTCTCTGCGTTTTACCTCAATTCCACATCTAGAGGAAGAGTGACTCATGCATTTACACACTGACACACGGTGTGATGAAGCTGTTTTTGCCATGTGAAGTCTTGTTCTGGTTCAGTCTGCCTGCATATGCCTGTGTCAGCCTTAACACTGAACAGATGGAGTCAGCAAAGACAGATACTTCACCCTCTCATCCTACCACACGCCTCCTGCAGACGGGTCTGTACATGTGTCCATTGTCTCTCAGGGTAAAGCTGTCAGCTCCTTGAGGTAAATCATGAGTTATCTGTTATCACAAAGGAGGAGTGCTCCCACACTGCTATCAAAACTGTGTGTGTGTAACTCTCAGCAATGACCTTCAGCTCTATGTCCAGGATCAACACACTGGACATAAGCCAGCCTTCAAAGTAATGTTCCAGATTCAATACAAGTTAAGCTCTATCAACAACATTTATGGCATACAGTCGATTACCACAGAAAATGATACATTTTAAAAAATAAAACAGAAAAACAAAGGTCACTGTTGCAGTAATGAAAGTAAATGGGCCCAGCTTGTTTAGGGGTTTAAAAACAGAAATGTGCAGCTTTAAATTCTTTCATACAAAAAATTGTCATTTGAGCTGTCTAAAACATCCTTTTTGTGATTTATCAATGCAAGATCTCTCTGATGTTCTTGTATCTTTGTGTGTTATGTGTGAAAATTACTGGCTTTTACTGCCTTTACATGGTCATGTAAACAAATATCTTTGTTATATCCAGACAAGATCAGAAAGCAATGCTATCGTGTAACATACATGTATGGATTTGAAAAAGTGCACATTTAAGAGTATCTTATAAAATTAATAATCCTGGTCCTGGATGTTTATTTGTCAATATTTTTCAGTTTAGCCATGTTAAAATACACAATATAGCAACAGCTTCCACAGCAATCGTATCATTTTGCAACACCAACAACATGTTACTGCTCCATTATTTTGAGTCGTTTTATCCACGAAACACTTTTTCCCCCCTAATTTGAACATAATTTTTTAACTTGGGCTTTTAAAGAAGATTTACTTCACAAACAACAAACAGTGATTTTCATACTCAATACCAATAATCAATAATCAATACCAAATATCGAAGTAAGTAACTTCTTGTGGCATGAGTTGTGCGCGCACTTGCTCTGAGGATCTTTTGGTGCTTTTCATATTTTGAACGGAAATGAACAATTATACGACTTACAATTATAACTGGAGACTCTTTCTGACCAGCTCATTGAATCAGCGAGTTGTTGATTTAGATTTCCAATTTGCAAATGAATCATCAGTGTAAAGTGATTTAACAAGTTCATTAAAAATAATCAGCTTGTTCAAGAATCTTGGAGTGGGGTTTGATTTCTTCAGTTCCAAATTATGAGGAACTTATAATATTCTGTTTTATAATTATATAATATAATCTAATTATAAAATATTCAAGGGGTCATGAAAGATTTGAATATAGAATAAAAAAAAATGCCTAAATGCCATGAATTTTCAACTCATAAAAAAAAAAAAAAAAAAAAAACATTAGTGAAGTCAAACAATTTTTTTTTTGTGGCACGTACATTATGCCATAAATGTTGTCACTAGATCTTGAACCCGAAAGATTCCTGTAAGGACATCTCTGTCACACACTGACACCTCCGGATCACACTCTTTTTATCTCTCAGGCTGAGTTTGAGCCACAGCCAGTCTGGCACTGCTCATATCCTTCTTTAAAACCCTCTGAGAGCTGTTCTATACACATGTACGGGCCGGCCGGACTGAGTGCTTCTGTCTTTCCTCTCTGGAGTGCAGTCTAATCCCCTCCGCTCCGTCCACGGTGTGTTGTCAGGCCTGCTAATAAGGAGAGAGCTGTGGCTCTACCGGGTCAGTTTGATTGCGTGGCTGAGCCCGTCGAGTGGCCGGCACCGCAGATGCAAGCATTAACATGCGGTCTGAGAGCTGAAGGATAGTGTTTCTACATTAGCTAAAGCCCTTCAGAGCGCCCGCTCTGTTTGCTTGGAATAACGGGGCCCGGCAGAGCACAGGGCCAAAAAGGGGAATTATCCTGCAAACAGAGAAAGGTCATAATCACACACACACACACACACACACACACACACACACACACACACACACACACACACACACACACACACACACACACACACACACACACACACACACACACACACACACACACACACACACACACACACACACACACACACACACACACACTCTCTCTCTCTCTCTCTCTCTCTCACACACACACACACACACACAGCTGCAGTAGGTTTTCATACACCATTATTTTCCAGCTTGGCTTTACTTATGAAGCCCTGACCCAAGGTAGAGGCATTGTTGGTTAAAAATATGCAGTGATGTTTCGATCCTCACCAAGTCAGCGAAAGGGAGCTAATGCCCTACTTTAGGGCAACAGTTGAAGAGTTCATGGATTTACGCACACCAAGCAGTTGCATAAAAGTTTCATTTTTTTAGCCTATACCTTTTATCTTTTGAATTTTCACTGCCCTAAATATGAGGTCAGGCTGAAAGAGCCAGTATTTTTAGTAGTCTGTTGTCCTTATATAACATCCATTATATAATGTTAAGTTTTAATAGCCAGTTTTATTTGCGGATGTGTGTGTGTTGCTTGTATGCACTGGACGTTTTAGTTTTCCATTTGTGATCATGATGTTTGGTAATTGATACTTTGTGATGGTGGTAGCTTAATGGTTCGACGAATTCAATAACAAGGTGACTTAGGGACTAGTTATGGAGATCAATTATGATGCACTGTCCACTAATAATAATAATAATTTCCATGACTGTTATGCACATAAAGCACACTCTTATTCACCTGAAACTGTTCCCTTTGCTGTAGTTCTTGATTCACATAGGTGCACCAGGTTTGACGTCAATGATGTCAAATGTCATGGGGCAAACTTGGTGCTCTATATTTGATATAAATGATATTTCAGAACTGCAGCAAAAAATGAATACCTTAAATGTCACTTTGTTCCCCACAAAAAGCTATGAATGGTTTTAAACGACTTCCGATATAGACACAATTTGACAACAGCAACCAGTTTTGCCTTCTCCATAAGTCCCTCATGACTTCAGTCCTCAAACCCATCATAAAGGTCTGCTGGATGCAAGACAGCTGCCTGATCTGTTTTAGACTTAATCCTAGCTTGTTAAGTCCTAAGCAAACACTAATTATTTTCCTGGAGACAGACGTGTTACATGGTTACTTTAAGACATGCTTGTCCTAAACCTTTTATTACAGTGAAGCCTCACTGAACTTTAGCCATGAGATTTAGCCATTCATTCACTTCCCCAAGTGCAGTTATTCAAAGCTGTTATTACTGTATGTGAGTCAGAGTGTGTGTGTGCAGGTAGTGTACTTATTAAATCACCTCAGATCAGGTATCAGGTCTTGTAGGGAGATGCACTTGCGTATATGGGTAAATCTCAGAAAAAAAGTTTAAACTTCATGTAAAACATAAAATTAAATATTTATATATATATATATATATATATATATATATAAGAAAAAACGCCTATTTTAGGACCATAAAGTAAATTTTCCCCTAAAACTCTCAATAACTGTAATTATTATTAATAATAATAGTAATAATAATAATAATTCATTATTTCTTTATTTATGATTTTTTTATTTATGATTCTTTATTTCTTTATTAAATAAGCATTAATTATTATTATTATTATTATTATTATTATTACAGTGATGCAAATTTGACAGGACATTTTATGTAACGAAAAACAAAACATTAATTCTCCTAAAATTGAATTTGATTATTTTTAATGCAATTTATTTTCTTTTGGTTTTGGAGTATGAGAAAATACACCTTCTTGTATAGTTGTTATTTTATTTTTGTTTTTTCTTTTTTTTCTTTTAATGAAAGCCTGGGGTGTGTAGAAAAAATCTCTCTTACATGATTTCTTTTTTTTTCTTTCTTTTTTTTCAACAATTGAAATTGGATATCAAAGGAAAGTGAATAGATCTTTTCATCTGGTCCCGCATGAACAATGGTTTTCTTTGATGGAGAATCCCTGTCTGGTCACTCCTATCAGAATAAACATTACAGCAGTCAGAGACTTTAGCAAGCAGACATATTGTGCTGTTGTCTGAACAAAGAAGGTCCTTTATTTCTCCCTGCCTCTCTCTCTCTCTTTCTGTGGTAAATAAGATCTGGCACCTGTGTCAGTATTGATCATTCAGTCATAACTCAATTTGATAGATGAATGATGATTAATGTTGGGCTGGGGGACACTGGCCAGACTGTCTAATATATAATAGTAAATATTTACAGTGAATGCTGTATTATTTTGGCTCACATATCTCAGAATGTTCACCCTGGAGCACTTACAGAGAGAGAGAGAGCACATGCGAGGAGAGTGGTTGCAGATCTTGGCTAGAAATGATGTGAAAAATGGAGGGAGGACTCATTATAAATTGTATCAGCTTGGCTCATGAATATTAATTGGGTGACGTAACAATTTTCAGGGCTAATGTTCTGTGCAAAGCGTTTTGCTAAAAGGCAGTGGCTGCTAATGTGCTTGTTCAGTCAGTGTTGCTTTAAGGCATATCAGCATATGGAGGCCATCTTGGAACTGCACTGGGCGACTATTTTGTAGGCAATATGAACACAAGTACAGCTCCTGTCTACTTGAATGTAAAAACATATCCACATAGAGTGCTGCAGGGATGACATTTTTTGTAGACCAAAACAACCCAGAAACAAGTTAGCATTTTAACACTTGTGCTTCTATCGTCTCAAAGTCAATGGGCCTCATTCATGAAACATTCGTAAATATAGGAGTACATTCTGAGTAATTTGTGCGTAAAACGGACCTTCCCGAAAACTCTCCTCCGGATTCACAAACGCTTAGTAAACGTCCGATTTGATAGTTAAACGTGTATGTTAATGAATTCCAATCATTAGTAAATAGGGTGCTCTGCATGCTCATTCACAATTAGCATAATCCCCGCCTGTGACTACAGCTACGCAAATTTCATGTCCAGGAACGCAGTGGAATATTCTGGTCTACTTTCTTAAGTTTGGCTCCAGTATATTGCATAAATGCAAAAAAGCCTAATAGGCCATATGGCTAACAATAAATATTCAATAACGTGTGTCCACCAAAGCGTTTTTAGCCACCTGAAAAATGACAGGTGCTCTTCTGAAAACGGCCAGCTGGTAGCGCTTGAAAACGCTTTGGTGGCACAGCGTTTTCCCCATAGACTGTAAAAAAAAGTTTTTTTCCAGCTGTTGATTTGGTTGCTATGATGTGGAATATCCACGGTAGTAACGTATTATTAGTATCTCATTTTGAAGAATATTACTGAATATAAAAATGCAGTTACCAGTAATATACAAGTAGGATGATTGGTCGGTGTGGTATTTGTCCCGCCCCTCCTCCATTGATTGGACGGCTGGCTAAAAAGTGACAGTGACAAGCGCTGCGTTCTACCCAAAGCTAAACCAAAAAAAACAAACCAAAAAAAAAAACAGAGCAAATGACCTTGTAAAATATTATAATGGCAGTGCATCAAAAATCCGTGTCATCAGTTTGCAAAAAAGAACACAGAACGTTTTAGGCACCATTTACACGTGGTAGGGAGCAGGTGTACATTTCTTTCATACCAACTAACATTTTGAATATACAAACATCATGAATCCGAAAATTTATGTCAGAACAGCTTTACGAACGATTTACACAAAAATTCGTTCTGCTCGTGTTTCATTAATGAGGCCCAATGTTTTTTTTTTTTCGTTTTTTTTTGGTTAAAGGCCTAAAATAAGGTGGTTAACACAAGCTCAGGATGTATTAAACGTTTTATACCCCCTTGTGATTTTTTTTTTTTTTTAACTTTTACTTATTTTGAACAAGGCTGTAGTTAACATGTGACTAAATTGGACTACATGGGGACATTAAACATCATCACACCTACTCATAGTCTGCTCTTCAATGCCTCATTGTGTTAATAACTGCACTCCTACAAACTTTTAAAAGTCAATCTTTTAGGAAAAAAACTATAAAAAAAGTTGAAGCAATATAACCATGGTGTAATTAATTTATAACCTATGTTTAGCTTATATTTAGGCTTCAAACTTCGTTGTTCACAGAACTTATTTTCTGCAATAATCCAAAGGCCAATGGAAAATCCTATTGTGTTTTTGTTGAGGGAACAAGTGATGCTAACTTCTGGGTTTGCCTACAGAAATCCACTTTAGTGTGTGGTAAAAATGACTGCGCAGAAATCAAATTTATATTCACCTCTGTTTACATTAGTATAGTGCTGCATTATGCATAAATTGACCTGTTTAAATGAGGTTTATTGTATTCAGGACTGTTTTGGCTGTTTATGTTGCTATCTAATTAATATCTGATTCCTATTGCAAACCAGGTGTTAAAAATACTGATAGCACATGCAAATAAACCAGCACAATTACTTCTTAGTGAACTTCCTTTATGAGATTGTCCCACTGTCAAATAACCAATCATGTTTATAACTGCAACACATGATTTTTTTTTTTGTAGTTAAGGCCAAACCCCGTTCAGACAATTTTATTGGTCAGCTCAATCACTCAGTCTGTCAGCAATAGTTATGGTTAGAGTTTATGCTAGCATTTTGTAGGTGATCCGGACTGTGCTTGACACAACCAATGCAATCTTTGGAGTCGGTGGTGGAATGGGGTTTGCACCTAACTGGTTTGGAAAAACAGAATCACTTTCAATAGGACATCAACAGTAAACGGTTTCACAGTGTCTTTAAAGTCATTGTTGCTATGCCTCTGCAGCAGATAATGTGAAAGAATGTGTGTTTGAGCCACTGGCAGTAGAAGGAGGGTGTATGTGTGTGTTGGTAATTGAGAGCACTGGTTGTTAATTAGAAGAGTAGAGGACATGACGGGTTTTGGCTCGTCTGACCCAGCAGTGCTGTTTCACTGTCAGTCGTTTAGCCGTTTAGCCTGGCCAGGGCGGCGCAGCAAGAGGGACACATTACGGGGTGTTAGGGGAGATAGCAGGAGCCGACAGAAGTATAAATCATGCTAGCTGTTAGTATGAGGCGAGGCTCTCTTCCCGAGGGAGGGACGGAGAGAGGAGCAGGGCAGAGGAATCATGTGGTTTGTCTTCACGTCCCAGTAGCTTTCAGGCTAATAAACGGATTAGAGTCCACTTTGAGCGAAAGACAAAAAGGGATTTCTGCTGTTCATGGAGAGAGAGAGAGAGGAAGTGAGAGCAGACTTGAATGAGGATGGTTTGGCTCTGAAAGCAGGCCAGCACTACAGGGAGAAACTGTGTGGGCTCCTGTCGAGTTTTGAAGCGATTGGAACACTTAGCGCGTTTGATGAGACGTTAGCGGCATATTGTGGCATTTATGAAGCGGCACAGAAAAAAGATCTATGAATCAGTACTCACCGAAACTGCAGGCAAACGCTCTCAGAGTACCTGCAAATAAATGAACAAACGTCAATCTCAGCATTACACAAGTTTTGCTATTAGCATTTGGCTGCACAGTTTAGGCTGTAGAAGTTTCTGCCTAAGAATATTCTGTTCGAAAGTAACTTAGAGACTTTTTGTATATGTTGTAAATGGCAAGGCACTTTTAAAGACTCCATGAATCAGACTTTAGTTTACTTCAAAGCCATGAATCATTATTTGCTATATACTACTGCTTGTCAGAAGCTTATGAGAAAAGGATTTTTCCATTCTAAATACTTATTATATTGGGGAAAAATGCATATTCTTCTGCAGACAAGATGAATCATCAATATTTTTGTCAGATTTTCCTGAAAATAAAGTAAGTTTTAAATGCAGCCATCATATAGACTAGCATATAGATTGGCCTCAAAGATAGCAGTAATGGACTAAAAGCCACAAGACATCAATTTTTATTTCATTTGGTGGTGCTTAAAGGTTTGAATACACTACATGACTTTTGTGCAGATTTTCAGTCTGGCCGAATTGACGCTAGTTGCCGGAAGTCAGTGTCTGCAGCATAGTGTATGATGGGCACAGATTTAGAATTTCAAGCTTCAGATTCAGATTTGCAAAGCTGGCAAATGTATGATGCTTAGTGTTTTAAAATCTGTTTAAAAGTTGTGTAGGTATTCCAGCCTTAAAACAGATTACAGTCCTAGCATTTTAAACAGTCTGTCAGTGTAAATCTTTTTGGGAGTTTTGATTGTCCATTTCAGGAAAACCTAAGTCTGATCAGTTAGAAAATATAGCAGCCTGAGTTAGAACAGTCTGAAGGTCTGATATAAGTTTGGTTGTTGTATAGCTTTACATTCTAGGAGGAGTTAGAGTCATAAATGTAAATTTCACAATAATTAATTTTAAATACAATATCAGTATGTTGTCTTACTCAATACAACATAATAAACAAACTTATTATGAAAGGCAACGTCCCTTTCTATCCTATACACAACCAAGACGTAATTTAGGAAGTCCGTAGGAGTGGTTCTGTGTTGTCTGTCCCAGCTTTTGTGTAACTTGTTTAGCGCTACGTCTAGCGTGGCGAGGAGAGAGGGCAGTTTTGCTCCTGACCTTGTCAGACTGATCCTGAGATGGCTGCTCAGGGCCCCTCACCCACTCAATGCGTTCTTTCAGCTCTGCTCTGGGATCAGCCTCGGGGTCACAGGCAGAAAGACGAGCCCTGGGTGCCGAATTTAGAGGGGAAAAACGATGTTTTGTGAAGGTTCTGAAGGAGCTTTACAACTTCCGAAAGTTTCTCTGACCGCCCCAGTAACCCCTTCCCATGATTCTGAGTTTTGTATGTTAATACGCATCAAATGCCGCTTAAACACAATGAGGAGGCCCGGGTTCGGAAACAACAAGAGAGTGGGCGGGAAACCGACCCAGCGTTTGCTTGTCTTTGACCTGAATATAATTCTCTGGTTAGGAGCGTCAGCTTTGATACTTCCATTTGACTTAAACAGAAAGACTTGACTCTCAGTAATGTGCCAAAATGGAGATTTACCACAGCTGGGGAATATCTCAAGCCAAATAAATCCATACGCATTATCTTTGACCTTTTGGCTTGTTTGTTTTTCCGTTTTAAATGCTACAATTGTGATATAGGCCTAACTGCACATCAACTATACACCATGTCATCAAACACATGCTTGGTCCTTTTTGAGAGCAGTAAATTAAAGGAAAAACAAAGATTTTGCTAAATGAAAAGAGTATAATTCCTCAGGGCTACAACTACTTCTCAGAGTAAAGGCTTAGAAATTTGTAATTCATACTACAGTAAATTGACATTCCCAGAGGAAAATATTTTTTTTTTCTTTCATAACTAAATAGAATTAATTGAGTTATCATGCTTTAAATGGTATATGCTACTTAAAATGATTGTTCACCCAAAAATGAAAACTGATTTCCAAAATATCATTTAATCAGCCTCATGTTGTTCCAAACCTGTATGACTTTCTTCTTCAAACATTCTTCAAAATTGAAAAATAAAGAAACAAGAAAGAGAGTCATACAGGCTTGGAATGACATGCGGTATAAGTGAACTTTTTGGGTTCATGTCTTTCATGTCTTAGATGTTCCTCCAATAATTATTTTGGATACTTAAAAAATCCCACATATAGTAAGAGTATAGAGCAAAAAAAATGGTATTGGAAAAAAATAAATAAATAGAAGAAGAAGAAGCAGAAGAAGCTTATTTTGAGACTTTTGATTATTGCAAACATTGGTGTCTTGGTAAATCAGAGCTCAAATATCTTGGGAATTTAGAGTTTGGGAATTTAATTTGCTACTTTTCAGTAGAAAATTCTGAAAGCTGGACTTAAGCAAATGTCTTAACATGGTCTAAGTTTACTCTCTGCTTTCTAGGAGAAATAACTGGGATACTAAAATCAACACTTTTAACTTGTTCGCCCTCTGACACAACATTCATTTTCAGGCTGACATCATGAATCCCTATATATTTTTCATAATGAACATCCAACATTGCATGTTGACTTGAACAAGATCTCACCTGTGATTTTTATTTCCTACAGGATGCCATATAACATTTACCATGTTTAATTTTTGAATTAAAAAATTTAAAATATGCATGGAATATAATTAATCTTTTTGATAACAAATTACAAATGAGCTTTATGTGAGGCAGTGTTTTAAATAAAAGCTGCACTAAATTAAATTAATTTTCTCAATTTTAGTCCATTAAAATGGACAAGCTTGATGTGGGTCTTTGACTACAAAATTGTTATTATCCTTAATTATATTAAAGGGCTGTAATTCCTCAGTACAGTTAAGGGTTTGTCAAATTATACTTTTTTTGATAGTAAGTGTGTACAAACCATCTGTCACTACAGTAACTCATTTACCTCTCTCTCTCTTGTCCATCTGTCTCTGGCTGGTATACTGTATAATATGAGGGTTGACCTACTGGTGTCCACTGCCTCTGGTACACACATGGTCGTATAAAGGACGTCCCAACCTTCCCTCACTCACTCTCTCTCTCTCTCTCTCTCTTCCACAAGGTGCCAAACTCTGCTTTTTAATTATTCATTACACAGCCCTGCCCTGAGAACGCCATCGTGCTGAGTTTCGGTCCAGACGTGGATGGCTGCCATAGTGCCGAGCAGGCTCGTTCTGTCCCACTGAATGTTTGCAGCCATCTGCCGAGGTTCGTCGCAGCAGCGTGCGAGGCGATGTTTGATTTTTTCAACACTCTGTTTAGTGTGTGTCCTGATGTATCACACCCATATTTCCTTCTGGTTGGAGTCTAATGGGTGCATACGGGCGCCTGCAGGCTGAACCTGCTCGGCTAATATTCCTCTCACACAGGTCGTAGCGCGCTCACTGCATTGATTACGTGCGTGTGTGTCTGTCCTCTTGCATCTCATCAGTTTCTCCTTGCCAAGGCGAGGAAAACCAATATTCGCAAGCTGAATGGTACCCTATGCCCTCTTTCTCTCTCTCTGAACATCCCGTCCTATCGCTCTCTGTGTTGACTTTGTTTGAGACAATCCATTATTTCTGATAAGCTCATTTTCTCTCCGTCTTATCGAACTGCAGGCAGAAGCGGGAGAGAGATGTGGCCGAGGTTCCTGAGGGCCAATGGGGGCCGGTGCTGTAGGGCCAGTGCAAACACTAATCAGCTTAATTTCAGCATCTCATCACGAGGGGCTCTGTGTGTGTGATCTGTATTAACCGCTCAGTAATAGGTCTTACGGCACTGCAGCTGTTGAACAATAATCTCGGACCGTTCACAGAATGTCCGATGTGTACTGCATACAAAAATGGCTAAATTTGCCAACTCCAATCAATTGCCAGGAGATGGGGTGCAGGTTTGCACCATAAGTCATGTTTACAAGTTCCCAGACTGCTACAATGAACACTTCCAAGAACTAGTCACTGGATTTGCCAGAGGTTTAAGGTTGTAGGATTGAATCTTTTAAAGAAAACTACATTACCATATTTTTTTCACCTAACAATAAGTCGCTCCAGAACAAAATTGCATTGTTGAGAAAATAGAATCTTGGGTACAAGTCACATTTTATTTTATTCACAAATACTTTAAAAACCATTCATTTCACAACAAATCATTTCAATTGAATGCTATTCAGAACAGAACAGGAAATATAAATATAAAACGAAGATAAATAATAGTGGCATTTATTATAAACAAAACTTTTAGTGCTGTCAAATGATTAATTGCGATTAATCGCATCCAATTTTTTGGTTTACATAATATATGTATGTGTACTATGTATATTTATTATGTATATATACAAATACACATTCATACAGTATATATTTATATTCATATAATTTATATTATATATAAATATATTTAATATACAAGCATAAAACATGCATTTGTGTGTATTTATATATAAATAAGAAATATACACAATACACACACATATATTATGTAAACAAAAACTTCTATTTTGGATGCGATTAATAGTTTGACAGTACTAGAAATGTTTAATAAACATCAGATCAGAAATTTTAATTAAGGTGAAACTGAAATTAACGGCATAAGAATGTGATACTAATCAACTTGGGCTAATCTTCCATTTGAAATGGGTGACGTGTTTTGTGGAACTTGTATTCCAGGAAATACAGTGTTTTTACGGTGAAAGATTGTTCTTTCTTAGCCCAGGAAACGTAATTCCATCATATCTCTCAACTTTAACTCAGATGTTTCTTCAAAAATGTGCTGTCCTACCGTAGGAGTATAGAGGTATAAAATGAATTTGAGAAAATGAGAAATGTTTGAGTTCATATTGAGATCTCTCATTTTTAATTGCAGACTTCGGTATCTTGGCAAATCAGAGCATATTGTTGAGAATTTTTTGTTTGTTTGTTTTTTTAAACACTAGAGGAGAAATGTGAAATGACAAGGCCTCTAGAGAAATACCTGAAAATAGTATACTTAAGCAAAAGTCTCAATTTACCTTTCGTTTAATATGATTGCTGTCGAGAGATCATTTAGAATCAAATATCATATGACAAATTCCTGAATTTCCCCAAGAAAAACCATAAAGAGCATACCATCTGCTAAAACATCACAGAAGTCATGAAAATACAAAGTATGTGTTCTTAGTTTTACGCTCCTCAGCTGGTGTGTGAACTGCAGAGAAACTGTTCCGATTGGCTGTTGATTGTGTCATGTCACACCCCATTTTTCTGGTTGGGACACGTTGTGATTCCCAATATTTGCTGTTTGAAAACAAGAAACACGGATGCCAACAGTATAGCCTGTTTTGTGTTAATTATTTTTGACTAAAGTAACATATTATGTTATTATTTATCTGCAATATGAATGTCACAAATGAACCAGACTTAGGGACTTGCAATGTCACTCTGTACCCTTGCAATGTACCCTTCTGTCCTCCAGCTAAATATTGAGGAGGAACTGTGTGTGTGTGTGTGTGGACGGGGAGGATTTCTGACTCTGTGTTGCTGCTCTGTTCCCCTGACACCTGTGTGCTAATTAGGGTCGTATTGGTGCATTCCACGCTAATGACTTCAGGCTGCATACAGTGGCTGTAAACATTTACTCTCATCGTCTGCTGGATGCTGTTATCTCATTGATGGCATGTGTATGTGTGTGCAAACACAGAGTGTGTTTTCGCTGTGCTTATTAACGCCTGCCATAGATTTTATCAGCTGTTTAATAGATCTGTATATCCACACTAACTCACATATTAAAGTCAACATGGACTCAAAACTGACCTTTTTACTTTCTGAATAAATGCCACTGGACTTATTGTGCATGATTTATCAATGCGTGATTTTCTAAAGTTTTTTCAAAATCTTCCACCACAGCATACTTTCTCAGACTCTGAAATTACTTTTCTTTTGTGTTGATGTTACCAGTGCTGTCTTCGAGTCATGTTGGAATAATCGTATTTACGAGATGTGCGAACATAAATGCCACCACAATGGCATAATTACCAGTGGGGTTTCCTTTGAGCGCTGTCTTTCCGAGTTCAAGTCATTAAGCAAATTGGAAGTGGTCATAATAAGTTTTAATTGTGAATGTTGACTGTTCGATTTGTTTTATTTTGTGTAGCGTCGATGAACAATAGCAACAAAGCTTGCAGTAAAGTAAGCTTTATGAGACGACAGGCTTGTGTGACTTATCATAAAGCATCAGTTAAACACTCACTAAAACACATCGTTTGCTCTTCATTCGCTCACACCAGCATTTAAAAAAGCTTCATGTGTTTGTCACTGAATGAAAAAAGAGCAACATGAAATTGCCTACTGGGTCTGTTTTGTCCAACACGCACATTACAACATAGTTATGATTCGTAAGTAGGAACTTCTCTGCCGGACTTGAATGTAGCACGAGGATGTGAGGGAAGAACAAAATAACATTGGCTAATAATTTTAAAGCCTAACATTCATGATCCAATCAAATCCTGTTGTTGTGCCATCTTACATAATGTTCTGTTTTACTCAGAAAAACATGACGTTACAGAAGTAAAACAGGTTGTGAATGTCGTTTCACGCTGCTTTTACAAAGTGGGAGGGTGTGTTTCAGTATCCCATCACTAATGTTGATCCAAATGCTTGTGTTTTGCAGCTGCCAGTGCTCTGGATGAAAGAGATAAACAGCACAGCCACCAGCACTTCATTTTACTGTGATGAGCATTTGGAGGCAAGGTGATATGTTCTGCTCGGCACTTCAATCATATGCTTCCTTCTCAGAGCAAACCGATAAAGATAATACAAGAGTTGCTCATTATTAACTTCTACTTTTTTCTACCAGATTAGATCAGATTAATCATAGAAGTGACATTTCAATAAATTTTTTTTTTTTGCAGTTTAATTAGGTAAGATTAATTGGCAAGATTAGCTTTGCGCTTCTCAAATTATGAAAATGTAATAAATAAATAGATGTTGCATGTTGATGTTTGTTTGAAAAAACACCTTTATTTACACCACTGTGCAAAAGTCTTAGGCCAGTAGTATTTTCACACACACACACACACACACACACACACACACACACACACACACACACACACACACACACACACGCAAAAAAGGTTTTAAACCAGCCTATATCTCTTCTATCTTGCTGTATAGTTTGTCAGTAGGAATATAAGTTTACATTTCCAAACATTCCTTTTGCCATTGATTGTAATAACCTAGTGAGAGGTATGATCTTATCCAGTCCATTTGGGATGACATGAAGAAACAGAAAAAAACTGAGACAGACTAAATCCAGAAGAACTGTGGCAATGTCTCTAAGACTCTTGAGGATGTCTCAGATCTCAATATGATCTCAAAATGTTCTCATCAAATTATTTTAGTCACCATGAAATCAAAAGTCACAATTAATTGAATTTAATGGAATACCGCAGTGTATATTACAAATTATTTATCTGTGCACATCATTATTATTTATTTTTTAATCAATAACATTGATTAATGACCCCTTCCTCGCAATCACAAAAGCACTGAGTTTTTGCTTGCTTGAGAATATCTGAGAATCCTTTCATAACAACCAAGAATAAAAATGATGTAGCCTATAAGACATTAATTGTGCAATGTAGACAGCTTTTTGATAATAATTTTCACAAGAGAACTCATTCAGTAAGCTCACGCTACACTGAAGTGATTGACAGCTTTTGTGATCATAAAGGTAGCGTTCTTTGCTCACTTTCTGTATATGACTCACTCGCAGTTTTGAATATTTTTTTTTTCATGCTGTTAAGCACACACTGCAAAGTGTTGGGAGTGATAATTATATTTAAATGTGGGATTGAATCTGACATTACTTGATAACCATAGCAATGGATAATACACTCTCAGAAAAAAAGGTACACAAACTTTCACTGTGGTGGAACCTTTTCAAAAGGTATTAATATGTACCTTTAAGGAACCAATATGGTTAAATAAGGTAGAAATATGTACCTTTTGGAAAGGTACCACTCGTTGCTTAACTGTTGTATTGTTCTATCGTGCCATACTGAACCGAGCTCAAGTAGAAATATAACTGAAACCGTTCCTAAAAGCAATTTGATACTTATTTTTGTGTTTCTAATGTGTTTGAAAGATTGCATGTGCGTGAGTGCATGTGCATGTTTGTAAACGTGTGTGACGTGAGAGTGTGTATGTGACTCATCAATGTCGTGCTTTCTGTAGTTCAACCCAGAATCATGCTATTGTTTTCCTTCAAAGCTCCACTGAAGAAACACACGATGCTCTATTCATTCAGACAAAAGCTCCACTGCTGCACTCTTAATTTAACGCCGCTGTGGCCGCTCTCACAGGCAGCCATCAGATTACACAGGCGCTGTACATACAGCCTAATCCACAGGAAGCACTACGATCGCTGCTCTGACACACTGATAGATAGCGTCTGATGGAACAGTGACTTTCAGAAGAGAGCAACAGTGGTACTTCTTGCGTGATGATTATAATAATAATAATCTGTCATCTGTTACTTACTCTCATGTCATTCTTAACCTGTATTCTTTATTCTGTGGAACACAAAATTAGATTTTTGCTAAACTTTCTGAGCTGCTCTATTCCATGTAATAAAAGTGCTGTCAAGCTTAATAAAAGCATAAAAAAGTAGTCCAAATAACTTTATGACAGTTTTGTATATAAAATAACTGTGAATATCCTTTAAAATATAGTGTTACACAGAAGAAAACAAGTCATACAGGTTTGGAGTCATATGAAAATAAATAAATGATAACAGAATTTTCATTTTTGGGTTAATTATTATAAACCCTACTGTATCATATTTGATGCGCAAGGCCTACAAATGATCAAAACTGTGATGTTTTTTTTTTAGCAGGTAAAGGGCCTTTAGTAAAGGCCTTTAACTGATTTTTATAAAGTGAATATAATAACAGAGTTTATATTGTTAATAAAATTTAAAGATGAACACTTATTTGACTGAAGCAACTTAGGTTATACAGATATATTTTTTAGAAGAAAAAAAAATCATGTTAAAATGTATCAAATATGATCCATCAGTCTTTTGAGGAATGTTTGTATGCAAATAAAATTGAGTTGTTTTTTTAATTTACTCCTCGAATATGAGCTTCATATTCTCTTACATCATACAATATGAGCATAAAAGCCTGATGGTTCTAATATGATACGTGATGATACAAAAATTACATATGCAGTTTTTTAAAGATTTTTGTCTGAAGGTTCAATAATTGGTTCCATTTAAGTTGTCCTCTGATGAAACACCCGCTCATCTGCAGCCAAGCTTGTGGTGTTTCCTGAGCATGGCCTCTTGCCGGCTCAGCACTTTTGCAAGGGTGAATCTCATCCCTGAGCGAATCTCATTTGAGTTGTGAGTGTAGGTGGAGCCTTTACTACGTGCTGGTCCACTAGAGACTTGTAATGTGAGGTGAGGGAGAGAGAGAGAGTTCTGTTATATGACTCAGTAGGAGATTTGAACAGGCACTTACATGCCATATGTTCACACAGGAAATACACCAACACAGTGACACATACACACACACACACACACACACACACACACACACACACACACACACACACACACACACACACACACACACACACACACACACACACACACTCTTCATGTGATGCCTTCAAACGCTAATGATTTACTCTTGTTCATGTCAGCATAAGCATAATTTGTCATGGATTTCATGTTTTGAATTAACCTTAAAATATGAATACAAAATGGAGAATACAACAAACAAAAGCACACCTAATATGAATATTTTTAGTTAGTTTAGTTTAGTTTTCATTATACACCTTTCTAGGACAGGGAGGGAGGTTTTAAGTTCTGACAGTTATAATGAATTTTCAATGAACATCAAACTCTTTTATATCAAATGTGAGATGAAAATACCTTATGGTATTTAAAACAAAATCCAACTTAAAATCTCTTAATCTTTTGTTATTTCCTCTCCAAGTAGTTTAACAAGGGACAGAGCTTTTCTGTTCAGTGTGTGGGTGCAAATGAGAAAGTGTAGGTGCAAGTTCCAGAAATAATACAAACTTTGCTGCAAGGTGGAAATGGATGGAAAATGGCCTGAAATTGTTCATGACATATTTATATATTTAGTTACAGTTACACCTAGACACATTTTATAAGGATATGACTAACAACTGAAGGAAAGTGTCAAAACAAATAAAGTTAATATTACAGAATTCTATATTTGGAAATATTATTAATATATTCACTAACAGCAAACCTGGTTCATGTTTGTAATTAATAAAAAAATTAAAAATAAAGTTATACATGAAAACCTGACCCAAGTCTGGTCTGATATTGGGCAGTTTGACACATTAGGAAGCAGACCTCTAATCTGGCCTGATTTGAAGGATTGGAGACTAATGATCCAGGATCCTTTAGTTTACTGTCAGCCAGAGGACCTTAACCCTGGTAATGAGATTCAGTTCATTTAAAAGAGACCTTAAGTAAGGGATGAGATATATTTAGCCTTATTTCTAGGCTGTTGGTCTGTAAAGACAAAAGACTAGTCATCAACATTGTTCTTTTTTTATGTTGGTGTGCTGCCTTTCCCTTCAGGCTTCATAACAATTAATACTTAAATGTTAAAATACTCCTATCTCAGTTTAATATGCAGACAAGTCAACTACAAACAAGTCATTCTTAGGCTGATTTCCTACAAAAATCTAGTACACACAGGCATTTAAGTTATCATAAGAGATCCATTTTCTCTGTTGATGAGATAATTCTAAGGATAGCCCACTCAAGCCTTGTTAGGCCATGGAAGTGAAATGAAGTGAAATGAGTTTGAAAATCGAATATGCTTAACTGTCCCTTTTTTTCTAGTAACACAGCCAGTGAACCTTAGTTTAGATTAAATTTATACTCAGATTCTTGCTCAAAGCATTGTTACATTTTAATGCGTGTTGCCAGATAATGTCTAGACTACTTTGTGTATGACAAAACTGTGAGGAAATATGTCTATGTCTATGGATTTTGCAAATTGTTTAAAGAAAAACATGAAAATATGCAGTTATGGTTTACAGTGTGTTCATTTGATTTAGTTGAGTTAGTTTGGAATCATCTGCATTTAGGTGATTTTCTGTAATCCATATCTGGCAACAGTGCAATGTTTTATGGTTTTCTAGTGCATGAAATATCCCATATGCCAACCAACCAATAAGAACACAGAAGAATGTCAACGATCCATAGCAATAGAGCGTAGGTGCCAAAGCTGTAATCAAACCACTTGTCTGAATCCCTCTGTAACTGGTAAATATTGCAAAAATACTACAGTTTGGCAATATAATCATTTGAGGGCTGCAGCATGAATATTTCCAACATCTTATTATGTAAATAAACTTTATGTTGCTCTTCAAAATGAAGGGAAATTATATTAATATTAATAAGTGAATCCCCACACTCATTCTCTCAAGTATATTTACTGCATGCTGTTGGACCACAGGTATGTTTAATGAGTTTTATTTTTATTTTTTTTAGACAACTATGGCAGTGCGGCTGCTATGGGCAGAGGAATCCAAAGGTTTGGGTACAGCTCTTGCAGGTGACTTTCATAAAAAAAAAGAAAAAAAAGGTGATCAAAAAGGTGATCATGTCATCAAATTTTCTTTTCATTTTAAGATTTTTATTTATTTATTTTGGGAGGAGTCACAAATTGAATTGTCCTTTTCATTTAAAGGAATTAAGTGATTTAAATGGATTTAAGATAATAATAATAATAATAAAAAATATATATTTTTTTATTATAGAGTAGTCTAATGCATTTGAACTATTTGCAAATAAATTTGTAATTTTTCTAAATGGCTTGAAGGCAAACCACATAACCATGTTCATTCAATTAATTCACATCATGCACACATTAATTATTAATCCTAGGGTTAATATGCTGAAAACTTTAATGTTTCTTGTCTCGTCACATTCAATCACAAATTAGCAATTTGGCCATATCTGATTACTGGGGGACCCGACTTGTGTTAAATTTCCAGGCAGTGCTCATCATAACACAATTAAAGTAGTGGTTTGACTAGAGGCACTATAATATGTAGCCTACTCATTTTACAATTTTAATGAAGAAAAATGTCAGTGTTAGAACTAGCTGTGAATCAAATTTCATTCTCAATCACTTTACTTTGACGTTTGTATCCTACTATGTGATCTGCTCATTTCTCTTTCTTTTGGGAGCTTGGTGTGCTGATAGAATCAAGTGTAAATTAGCAATGGCAGGGACTAAAGATCAGATTAATCTCTATGCTGTATAGTTGAAGTTCTGCAGTAGATCATAAATCATAAACCTGCGTCCCTCTCAAACATGTTCTGATTATCTCCAATCAGACCTAAGCAGATTGACCAGCTTTGAATCTATCAGAGGTTCAGTGACAGCAGTGACAGACTCAGGTGTGAAGCAGTATGTCTGTATAAAGGCATTTTAGACAGGTTGCACTCCAGCAGGAAGACCATATGGCTGTTTACCCACAATCCCCTTCACCACCACCACACTCAGCACACAGGTACACAATAAGTGTGACATGTTGTGGGGCTTGTGTGTGTGTGTTACAGTTTGAAAACTGGGGAGTCTTGTTTTCTTTCATAAAGCAGAATTGACATTTCTTCTAAGTCTTCTGAACATTTGACCAAAACAGATATCACGTGCTTGCATTATCGTTTGCTGGTGTGTTTTTTTAGTCTGTGTTTGAGTGTGGTTTGCTGATCTCAGCTCTCTGTTATGTGGTGTGGTGTGTTGTGCTGAGTTGCAGGTGCTGCAGATTTCACCTGACTCACTGACCTCTGACCTTGACCTGACTCACTGACCCTGTGAAATGAGGCTCCAATCACAGTGATGTTATTGTGTGAGGGTGGTTGAATCTTTGGATTGTTAACAATGGCTTGCCCTGCTGAAGTTGTAGCTCTGTTTTAAAATCAAGACTTTTTTTTTTTTTTACATGTTAGCGAATGCGTTCTGCATATGGTGTAGTCTTTAAAAGTATGCTCCATTTGATAGATTCATTTTTTGTCCAGTGCCAAACGCTATTTCTTTCTAGAAGTTATGGCCAATAAAATATCATTGTACTCTTTGAAACTAGAGTTGAGTGTATTTTTTAACCCTCAGATATGTGCTTGTCAATGTGGGCATCTGTTGTTTTTGAAGTCTCTGGTATTTTGTTGCTGTTCCATCTTTTTCATTTCCAACTGTGAAACAACGGCCTGGGCCAGTGTTGCCTTTTGGACAATCTAATTAGTGCAAAAAATCAGCGTGTTTGAAGAAACCTGTGTACACAGAGTATGAACTCTGAACACCATGCAAGAAATAAACAGAATATGTATATGTTTTACGTAAACATGTTGCTAAGCTAACAATGTAATTCTCTAATTGCATTAAAAATACATAAATAACGGATGAAATAGTCAAATTTATCAGCATTTTTTAGTATTTGTAGACCACGTGATATTTAAAGTAAAGCTTTTTTAAATGCATTTTGGCCATTCAATTACAAAGTTTCAAAGTGCACATTTTTGAAAATGATCAGTTATTATTTCAGCATAAACTATAAAACTGCTAATTTGTGAAAACGGTGACGTCATGCGCATGCACATTATGTGTTCAGTCTATAGGAATGCGCAAGTTTCTGTAGTGGCATTGCCAGCTACTGGCCTGGCATGAATAATAGTGATTTTAGTAGTTTCCTTTGACAAGCAGAACGACAGGATAATGGTCTCTGTGATCATATGTGTGTGTCCACAGATGGACAAAAGAGTGCTTGGCATGAACAACGTGCAACTGTGTGTCTCGTTTCTGAATGAACAGAAAGACAAGCTTCAGTTATCTTTACAAAATAATTACAAATTTGACGCTTGTTGGAACAGATTTTGATAGACTTGATTTAATTGCTAACTATTGATGTTTCTGTCAATAGGTGAGTGCAGCACAAGACAAAATTAATTTCATCCTTCAGAACAGGTGTGTTTTCCATGACAAAGTCTTGGAAATCTTTCCGTATCTGTGATCAGGCTTGTGAAACGTTAATTAAATCAGCGTTGTTGTCTGTTTGATACTCTCCAGATCTGGCTCCAGACATCGGCGTAATTGAAAATTTGTTCTTGTCACACATTTTAGCAATCAGGGTCACTCATCCGAAATTAATAAACATCTTTTTTTTAGAAGCAGAGCTCTAACAAGGCTTTTAAACACAATGTTCCTGGGCGGATGTGAATCATTTAACTACGAGTGTATGAATAGACTGAGAAGTTGTTAATAAATACAGATCTGATGGGTTAAGCAGATATAATTGCACATACTTCTATCCCGTAATAGAGAATAACATGAAGCGGCTTGCATTTAATTCAGCAGATTCATTCAGCACTGTCTCTCTAAATGAATCCGCTATGAAAGTGACACCAGTTCAGGCCAGAGTATGTTAACTTCTCTATAACATATAAAGCTGTCATTACTGTTGCCCGCATCTGCATTCATGCGTGAGTGTCTGTGTCTATATGAAATGAGAGTGCTCTTTAATTCTGATTACTGTGCCAGCAGTTAGTGTTTATGGTAATATCTGAGAGACGAACGGCAATAAAGCCATCTGCTTATGGCTTCCATTAAGCTGATTGTTTGGATGAAATTATGAAACACACACACATAGACCTTTATTAGCTGCTAGATAAATTGATAGGCATTAGCTGGTGTAAAGGGCAGCTGTTGGTCATGGTGTGAGGTTGTAGGGCAAAGACTCATGCTGTCTCATAGGAAGTATGTCTATAAACTTCAGATTTATCACAGAACAGATAATGATGATGGCTGAAAATACTGTTTGTCGCTTCAGGCGAGCGTGACTCTGTCTAAATAGAAGATGCATTGTGGGCTGACAGGTAACTGAGGGTGCTTTCACACTAGAAATCCTGATGTGAGTCTGTTTGACAGAGTTCAGTTTGTTTGGTTTGTGTAAATCAGTCTTGGGGGTTAGGTAGATTAAGGAGTCTGAATGAGTCTAAAAAGCATGAAATGGACTTTTATTTTTCCTTCTCTGCTGGCTTTAACATCACAGTTTGGATAATCATTATCCTGCGGCTCCTGAATAATTAGTCACATGACAACTGCCACTGAGATGAGATTGGGAACACTTTTAGCTTATAATAGATACTGTAGGTATTACAGACCTCCTTGGTTCAGAGCAAACAATCTAACCAAGTTTCAGCATTTTTATTTCTCCGTTCCTGAGCTTACTGCCATGGAACACTTTTATTGTTTGAGGTTTACATTGTGCGTTGGCCCACTAGTGTTTCTTCTGGCATCCACCGCCAAATCCTTCTAGAGCTTGTTTTTAGAATCTTTCTAGCCACTTTTCACCTCTGAAAGTTGTAGGTCAGAGTCTGAAATGGATCTGTAAAACTATGTGACTGCAGTCTCATAAGCTCAGCAGGAGCCAAGAGTTAAGCTGAGCTCTCTCACCAATCTGCACCGTCCAAAAACCTCAGAGGAGATATTTAATACCCCAGCCAACCCCCTTTGCTCTAATGCTCTCTTTTTTCTGTCCTTTGGTTTGGGGTTTAAAGCAAATTAATCCACTCTTGAAAGAGTGTTGAGTACACTTTAAACTTGAACAAGCTGAATATAATCAAATAATTAGAGTAGATGCATCACCTCAAAGTAATGATTTCCATCAAGTAATCAGGTTCACTTATTTTAGTTCTCACAGTGAGCCTATTTAAAGGGGTCATATCATGAAGAATCGCATTTTCCTTTTCAGATGAAAAACGTATGAATATACTCTTAGAACTTAAAATTTCCTCCCCATTTACAAAAGACCATCTTTTGGAACTCAGTTTTCAAAAATGTCAAACACTTTTAAAATGTCAGCAAGGTTAATACATTATTGCATTACCAATTGTATTGGTATATTTTTGCAATAAATTTTGTATTTTAACAAAAATACTTTTGAATCAATATGCCATATTAATCAATCATTAGTCAATATTTTGACATGCCAAATTCATTCATTTTAATTAGTTTTGCTGACTTTGACTAAAATAATTTTAGCTCACAAAAATAACATTTTAGTTTACAAGAAAAGAGCAAAATAAAAATCAAACATTTTATATATTTAAAAATGCATTAACATTTAACAGAAACAGCATTGTTTATTATATTATGCTATTGTTTGTTATTTTCTTTTCTTAATATTTTGAACATTTTTTAATTACAATTCTTTCATAGTGCATTTTGTGTCTTTGTCTTTGTCATAGTTGAATTTTTTTTGAAAAAGCCTTCATTAATGAACAAATTAGTAATTCCATTGATGAGATTTAACACTGTAAATGATCTCCCATGTTTATGAATTGTTTGTGATCCTGTGAAAAGTTTTAGAGAAAAAGGAGGAAGGGAACAAGGACCTGAAGCCGCTGAAGCCTGATAGATGTGTTAATGTTAGTGAAGGGCTGCTGATAGTGCTGTCCTCCAGTGGGCTGTGTAATGTTTTCTGACAGACTGATTCATGTGAGCTCTGGCTATGTTTATCTGTGTCTGATCAACTCTACAAACCTCTGCTGTCCACCACAGTTTCAAACACTGACACTCAAACTCACATAGAAACCAGAAACATTTATGTAAGGGAAACTCTCACTCTCCCTTTGCCTGACCACAGCACTTATAAAAGCAATGAGCTGCTCTGTGATTAAACAGCCTGAGATGATTCAGCATTGGATAAAAGCGTTTTGTTGTTTATATAGCAGGAGGTCACAGCACTGATGGATGAGAGTAAAGAGAGAGTGTGATGGAGGGCAGGAAGGAGGGATGAGCGTTTGTTTCTGCTTGTGTCTCACTGGGGCTCATGCATAGGGCTCCAGTATCCGTCATCGTAGCCAAAACACGCTCTGCGCTGTGTCCTGCTAACAGAAACACTGATACAATTAGCCTTCCCATAATGCCCTTCAATGACACATGATACAGGATGTTTGTAATTACAGATGGTGGGTGTGGGGCAGGTGCAGGGGCAGGGATTTGAGATTAAAGAAAGAGAGAGAGATTTTCCTTAATGTTTTGAAATAAAAGAGTTCATTGTATGTATAGACATACTTGCAGAATTCAAAACCTCTCATATGAAAAAGAAAGACCATACACTGAAACTACCCAAAAAAAAAGAAGAAAAAAAAGAAATCTCTCATTTCAGAATGTCTTGCAACGTACTGATGTCAGGAAGATTAATACATTTGAACACATGAACACAAGCAGCCAAATTTATGCATCAACAACCTCTATTCAGTTTTCAGAAACTTGGCACACCGAGGAACAGTGAGATAGAGAACATATACAATTATTCCTAAATAACAGAAGAAAAAAAAAACAAGTGATAAGGGTAAATCTGGTAAAGCCTTGCGCTGTTCCTGGCTGTGTAGCACCTACAACTCTGCAGATGGTATGAAGGTATAGTGGTAAAAATCTGTTACATTGTAATGGTCAGAGAGCGGGTGAAATATGGCAATGAATAACTAAATTGACTGTTTTTGGTGAATATATATCTTGACTAACATAAGTTAACTTTTGGGAAAATAAAGCTGCTTTTTTCAACAATTGGTTGTACTTTAGGGTCAAAACTAAAGTACATGTATTTCTTCAGTGATTAAGGATGGATTATGCTCATTATGACTGTCTGCCATTCAGAATATTTATTTATTACTTATTTATTTATAGTTATTATTTTATTTATTTTTAAATGTTCTATTCACGTCTTGAATTTGAATTGAGGTGGAAAATACACTGTAGACATTTTTGGTAACGCTTTATTTTAGGGACCAATTCTCAATATAAACTAGTTGCTTATTAGCATGCATATTACTAGCATACTGGCTGCTTATTAGTACTTATAAAGCACATATTAATGCCTCATTCTGCATGAGCATATTTTAGATCCCTTAATCCACCCTATACCTAAACTTAACAACTACCTTACTAACTATTAAAGGGGTCATATGATGCGATTTCAAGTTTTACTTTCTCTTTGGAGTGCTACAAGCTGATTGTGCATAGATAAGATCCCTGAAGTTGCAAAGAGTAAAGTCTCAAAACCAAAGAGATATTCTTTATCAAAGTTAAGACTCTGCCACGCCCCCCTAAAACGGCTCATTCAAACACGCCCCCACATGTCTACGTCACGATGTGGGGAGATTTTCATAACACCGCCCAAATGTTTACGCAAAGAAAGAGGCATGACTTTTAGTCTCGCTATAGTAATGTTGCTGCCGCCGGCTCCATGACCTGGAGACGCTGTGAAAACGAAACTACTTTCTTTGGGCTTACAAAAGAGGATACCATTAGAAATCAGTGGTTAAGTTGTATTTACAACACTGTTCCAGAGCAGTACAATGCAAATATTCGAGTGTGTGCGGCACAATTCTTGGAGGACTATTTCCTGAACCTGGCAGGAGAGTAGCCTTGCTTGCAGGCTTACAAAGGCTGTTTCTATAAAGTGGGGCAATTCCAACTTTGCATGGACAGTCTGGCGCTTCTGACTCAAAGCCTGTAAGTACGTTTCTGCTTCTGACGATTCAAACGCGAGTTTTGAGCGGTGTAGAGTAGCGCTTGTTGTTTGTCTTTTCTCCGATCACAAATCGCTTTGAGCTTTGTAAAAAGCGATGCGTTTCAGAAAGGCGGGGCATAGAGGAGCAACAATAATGTACAGTATGTGGAAAATAATGTGTTTTTTTTTTTACCTTAAACCGCATAAACACATTGCATTACACCAAATACACCAAATATTGTTATTTTTAGCAACATCATATGACCCCTTTAATAAGCAGCAAATTAGGAAAACTCTTAGTTAATAGTGAATATGTGTTCCCTGTTGTAAAGTTCTTTATTTTACGGTGTCCTTGTTTCACATGTTACATGCACTTACTATTATAATAACAATAAATTATGAATAATTATATGCAAGTAACCCTAAGCCAAACCCTAATCCTAACCCTAACCATATAGTAAGTACATGTAGTTAATTCATATTACTCAGTACTTAGATGTATAATTACACTGTAACAAGGACACCTTAAAATAAAGTGTAACCCCATTTTTTATCAGTGCATTTTATGTTTATTGCTTAATTTTAGAATTATGTGTGTTACCGTGATGGTGTTTTGTATCAGCAGATAAAAAAGAAAAAAGAAAACTCACTAGAAAATCAAAGTTTGTGAAGACCAAAATGTGTTGGTTTGACAAAACCTTTGACAAAGCCCTAAAGTTGTCAGGTCTTAAGGACAGAGAAAATGACAGTGCACCTAAGTTCAGAAGAACACTTACAGCTAAATCAGTGGTGTTTTGGAGCTTAACTCTGCATGAAGGTGGCCCTCCAGGAGCAGGATTGGACATGCCTGAACTAACGGAAACAAAGATGCCAAAAGGACTCGCTTTGCACAAAAAGTTCTATGGTGAAACGCCCTAAAATTATACAATACAATGATAGGTATGAAGCCTTTAAAGAAACAAATGGCATTTATGTGTGTGGCGTGTGTTGTTGTGTGGCATAGTGATTAGTGGTGGGGTATGTGTGAGGTTCAGTTCAAAGGCTGAAGTTCATCTCATTTATCTGTGCTGTCAGCGTGATATGATCAAAGCAGCACAGGATCAATGTTTGTGTCACTCTCCATTTATCCATGTTTGATCAGTACAGACACACCTCTCCACGTGGACGTTAAATCGCTTTAAAAACATCTCAACATATGTCAAACAACAGAAGGTGTGTCAGTCCACTTGTGTCCTTTGTCATGTCCTCCATTTCATAATTCAAATGAAGGTATGACATCACTTGACCTCAGCACACACACACACACACACACACACACACACACACACACACACACACACACACACACACATACATGCGTCAGCAGAGTAAGGTACCACTTTAGATTCACCTCAGCAGATGACTCACTCATTGCACGCAAACATAAGCATAAAGAACTGCTGGTACAATCGAGAGGTTTATTATATCAGATGTAGACTCTGCTCTCTGCCCTATGAAAAAAACCTGACTGCATTGGATCATCTATCACACTTTTTATAGCAGTTCATGTGCATTAAATTCAGAAGCAAAGTTAAAATAATACTTCAAAAATCATATCTGCAACACATTAGAGTCTTTAGGCCAGTGTGAGAGTTTTTTTTACCCGTTGACGGAACTGTCACTGGTATTATCGATCTTAAATCTGTTTATCATGTTCAAATATTTTAAGTGTTGCAAACTTATTTTATTGTCTGTGTTGTGTAGAACATAGTGGTAGGTTTGTGCTGATTTTAATATGTCACCAAGCTACATAGGGTAAAAAACAAATACAAATCAGTAATGTTTTGCATCATAAGCCACTGTTTTCCATACATGTCACAGAGTTAAATGATAGCTTTTCTGTATGTTTAATGAAAAATATAAATATGTACAACTATACTTATTATTATTACTAAAATTTTACTAAAAATAACATATTTTTGTTGGCGCTAGTAAAAATGTTGTAGTAAAAGACAAAATTGGAGTCTTTAGTACATCTATATGTCAGACTTTCAGAAATTACCCAGTTTGTCTCTCCATTTGTAGCTGATTATGTAAAATAACGACTTCCAAACCTAGCCGTTACATAGATGACAGACTGAACAAACAGTAAGCGGTAATCCTGCCATGACTAACGCCTTCTTACCAATGTCTGTCTTTGAGCAAATCAGTCAGGATTACAGGGTGAATGTCACCTCATATAATTAATATTCATGAGCCAAGCGTCCCCCATCAAATCAAAGAGTAACTTTGTATTCTATTGTACACTCTATTGCCATTCACATTAAACGTTGAATGATAGCCGTTCACATTAAATTAAATTAAACTTTTTCAGTGACTACAAAAACATATTTAATTTTGTTTCAGTATTTCAGATAACGATTTTATTTCAAGTTTTCCATTTATTATTATTATTATATTACATTTGTTTTTTCTTCTTACTAGTATTTTCAGTTATATGAATTCAGTAATAATACTGGTGTGTGTTTGTATATTTGTGTGTGTGTGTTTGTAAAACCACCCTCCTCAGAGGGTTCCGATAGATTTCCTGCTGCTGAAACATATGATTCTTCCTCTATGAAAATATCTCAATGACTACAAAAATATTTTTAATATATTTTATTTCATTTTGTTTCAGAACGTATTTAAAATAATGTTTTTAGTTTTAGTTTTCAATCTATTGTGCATACATTATTTAATTTGTATTATTTTATTATATTTGTGTTTAAATTTTTATTGGTAATATTTGATAATACTAGTAACAATACTGGTAAGCATTTGTGTATATAAAACCCCCTCCTAAGAGGGTCCTAATAGCTCTCCTGCTGCTGAAACGACGCCAGTGACTAACCCTAAAGAGCATTCTGACGGCTGTTTAGTGCTCAGAACAGCAGCGAGGGCCCGTCTGCAGTCACAGCCAGGAAATTTCCCCTGACCCTTGATCACCCCAACACACTCACTGTTCACACACCCACAGGGTTCTCTGTGGGGCTGCGGTCACGCTAAACTAAATTAATTTTAATGGGTAAGGGGCATAATGTGAGTTCACTAAAGGCCTTAGACAGTGAGGCGAACTTTAGGGTCATAAAAGTTTACAAATGTCTCCTAGAGAACCTTGGACTCTGAGTTTAATTGAGTACAGAGTACAAAATAAAGGTTAAATGATAATGTCTCTTCCTGGTTTACTGTTTTTGTTTAAACGTAAATTGGATTTGTAAGGTTATTGTCCTTTTGTCTTCAAGTTTAATATGGTTGTCTGGTTTGGACGCTTCCCAAAGAGCAGAACTGTAAATCTGGCTCTGAGGTAGAGTTGATTGTAATCTCTGAGTGTCTCTGGATACAAAATCTCTGTAAAACAAAGCTTTATCTCTTTCACTGTTTCTACCAATCAGCTATTTGCCACACTGCTGTTTATTAAATTCTTACCTGACAGAAGTTCCATAAATTGTAGGCAGTTAGGAAGTAGTTTATGACTTCTGTCATCATTTATTCACACTACTCACAGACTAAAAAAGGCATATATGTCAAAAATCATAAGCATAGTCAATATGACTGGCTACTGTCTGATACTCAATTTTTTTATCCTGCAGTGCCTTGAATTGATCAGCCATATGAACCCAGCTGACAGTTCTTCTTTGAGGTTCTCCAAACCAAATAGCATATTTGACCTTGGTGACCTTCACGACACATGGCTTCCTACTCATCCACTAAGAACCTTGCGTGGTACTCAACCAAACGTAGAATCTGAGAAGAGGGAAAGCCACCCACCCGTTGAGACCCATCCAAACATCAACATCAAACTAACTGAGTAACATGGCAGTTCATAACTACTGCTCAGTTTTGAACCCTGTAATATGCTCTAACCTGCCATTTTTGATTAGACCTTGCAGAACTCATGGAGGTATTGCTGCCTTCAGGTCATAATGGAATGATCTTATTTGTGAGATGAGTGCACATGAACACTAGAGTTATAATTTCTAGTTTGGGAAAATAAATAATAAATGAATGAATGAATGAATGAATGAGAAACACTGAGATTGTCTTTAAGCCCTGACTTTCTGAGTTGGTTGCATGCCAACTAAGAATGATCATGGAAGCTTTAATTAATTTTAATCGGGAATTCTTACTGTACTACTCAATTTTACATGTTTTGTGAACTATTGATGAAGAACAGTGATAAAGATTATTAATTTAAATGGTTAAGGAGGCAAGGGGCCTTTTTCATGGTAAAAAAAGTATTAGATATCTTTAATTATTAATTCATAATTTTCAGTGTTGGGCAGTAACTAGTTACTGTAACTTAGTTACTATAATAATATTACTTTTTGCAGTAACTAGTTGTCAGGGTTCTGTTGTGTGTGTCATGTGTTCCCGCCTCTTGTGTCCATATTTGGTTTGTTTCCTGTCCTCATCAGATGTGATTATTAGTTAACTCTTGTCCAGCTGTGTTTGTCTCGTTATCTGTAATTAACCTGTGTATTTTAGTTCATGCCTGTTCAGTTTGATTTCGTCTAGTCTACTCGTTACTTCCCGGTGTATCCTGTCTCTGAGTCCTGCCTTGATTAAATATTATTATTTGTCATTAAATATTATTATTTTAGGAAGTTTACCCGTCCTCGTCTCCGTGTTCCTGTATCCTCCCTCGTGTGTGCACTGTGACACTCTGACTCAATGTAGTGTAACTAATTACTAATGCCAAGATTTCAGGCCAGGAGTAATAATATTACAGAGACTTACCATCCATAGCCGCCTGCCCCCCTGTCGCCGAAACAGCTAGGGCCCCTGAGTTACTTTCCAGTTACTTTTGATGCTTCAACCCCGCTGATTTAAAATCCGGCTGTAACAATCAAATAAATCCTCCGCCAGATTTATTTTCATAATTTCCACAACTCACACATGCATGTGATGCCTGTGTATATTAGTTCCCAGTACAGTTACAGGCAAGCTTGGAATATGGAAAAGCTTAATATTACATTCAGCAGATATAAATATTGCATTATATTGATTTTGTCAAGAAAAATTATGATCTGAACACTGTTGTGTAAGTTGTGGCTTTACTTTACTCTGGCATTACATCCCACCCACATCCCTTTGATCAGCACGTTGTATATTATATTACAATAATTAAAAATATTTTTGGAAAATTAAACAGTTTCTTACAAACTTATGTGATTTCATGAAATACATAATGAAATATAATCGTATATGGGAAACGGATAAATTACAATTAGCTTCAAGCTACACATGACAATTAATGAGATTAATACAACATGTTTGTAATAACTTCTGATTGAGATCCAATGTGGATTTTGGTCAAATGATGAGGCAGAAATATGTTGTTAGTAACATTCTACAAGAATTTTATGTGGAAGATACACAGTTACAACTTCTGTGGGGCGTGAAGAAAAAGTAATGTAACTAGTAGTGTAACTAATTACTGTTGCCAGAAAGTAATATGTAAAGTAACAATAGTACTTTTGAAAGGAGTAACTAGTAATGAGTTATATATTACATTCTTTGAGTAACTAGCCCAACACTGATCATTTTTAGGGAGTTGTAACAAAGGACATTTTAAAACCTGAGGTAGCCTTTCCTTGTCATGACAAAGGTCAAACTTTATGATATTTTAAAATACAGAGTCAAGGTCAATAAGTGTCTTCAGGTGTCCTCTATGACACAATTTCCTATTTTGTCTTTCTTATGCATATTTCTGAATGTTGGCTACACCACATGTTTTGGCGGTTTAGGAGTTTTTAAATATTAATAAGCAGTGAAGCAGTTTTGTTTCCTAAGAAATAAAAATACAAGATAATGCCAAACTACTTAAAGTTCTAATTTAAAAACGTCATTCTTACATCAGGATATTTGTATCACCCCAACATTTGTGACTGATTATAGACCCATAAAATAAAAAAAATTTAAAATTCAGAAATTGAAACATACTTTTCATAAATGAGGTGTATTCAATCTATTGTATGTATGAGTGACATTTTTTTTTATAAATTAATAGATCTGAATAAATAAAATGAATAATAATATCCATTATTATTATTATTATTATTATTATTATTATTATTATGGCCAAAATCACTTTAGTACGCACTTTCGAGGGACTTCAGGGCAGCATATCAGATAAACTCACAGCTCACAAAATTTCATAATCAGAGACTTTGAGCCAAGAGAGGGCATACAGCCCAGTACTTTGTGACTGCAAAGGCAGTAAAGGTTAAAATTAGTTGCTCTGGCCACCATCTGCACTGCTTCAGTGAACTTTAGGACCTTCACAAGTGCTGTCCGGTTTCACTGCCGAGTAGGTTTATGGCAGGTTTGTGCTAATTCTATTTGGTTCTGCTCAGAGAACCAATAATTTGCCATTAATACTCCACAGTTACTGGCTATAATGATGGCATCATTAATGCTGCTAGAATTGGAATATAAAATCTAAAATTTGAGCTGGTGGGTGGGGAAGTGGACAGCTGTATTCGGCAGGACTGACTGCATATAAAACCCATCCAAGCGTCAATCCAGCACTCTCACTTTCAGACTCAGCAGATTATCTGTTCAAGAGGTTTGCCGATGACCGATTAATGTTTTCCATAATTGCACATTCTTGATGAGTATCAACACCCTGTGAAGTGTCTCAAATGTGTCCGTGATTGCGACTGGTGCTCTGGAGCAGATGTGTTATTAAATATGAAGCTGCAGCTGTCTGACAGCTCTCTGCTGTTCTGCATTTGACAGTTCGGATCAGGGTTTGCACATAGAGGACCTCCACGATGGTGCTCTCACTGAAAACAACTCATTTCAATGACCAACATGTCAAAGGTGCCTATATTTGCATAACTTTTGGTTTGTTTATTTGTTTGGTCTAAACCAGAATGGGGAACTCAGCTCCATCCCTGATCAAACTCACCTGCCTTGTAGCCTTGTTTTAGTAATCCTAAAGACCTTGATTAGCTTGTTCAGGAATAAGGATCCTGAGGGTCAGAGTCACCCACCCCTTGTCTAAGCTCAGATATACATCAAAAGGCCCACCTGTAATGTTACAGTTTTTATATATACAGTAGTAATTCCTGACTAGTTGCTCAACTGACCATTCACTGGACAACATATTGTTTTTTTGGGAAGGAGGCTGGACAGAGAGACACAATGGGGTTGATGAGTTTTTTATGAGTCATACATTTTTAATAAGTCTATCATTATGGTTGAAAGAACAGGTGACCCATGTGTTGTAGGATTGCTTCTCATTAAAAACACCGAAAGTTATTTCAGGATGAATCCATGTCATGAGGCTCTGACCCAGATGAGATCACAGTGCGAGCTCATCACCAGTATTGGGGAAACAATGTTGAATCAGTAGTTTGATAAGTTACAAGCTCATTGTATAAAAATTGTAAAAATAAATTGAAAAACTGAATTAGATTTTGCAAATCTACATATAAAAAAGCAAAAGCAGAAGAAGAGTGTAGAAGAGTGGAAACAAGAGACTGCCTGGTTGCTTGTCATGGTCTCAGTGTACCTTTATGCCAACAATTTGTCTAATTTCTGTCTGTTTTTATTTCTCCTAAGGAATTGTAGGGTAAATATCTTTGACAAAGTTTAATTTAATACCTCAATGACATATAAATGAGAACTCCAATTTAGTCTCATGAGCTATGATAGACCAGTGCTGAGCGATAACATTTTCCTCCGGGTGTATTTATTCTGGAGAATGTTTCATTATTGTGTCTATCCATGTTTGAGAGAATTTACTGCTGTCTTACCTTTAGAAACAGCAACAGATGAGATTTCATCTCATTCAGTGGGGCATGAAGGAGGACATCGCTGTAAGGAACGTCACTTTTTCACAGTCCTGTCCAGAAAAGAGACAAGAGCTGTCAAACAGTCCATCTGAAGAAAAACAGGGCTATAACTACAGTAGATACTGTGGTAATAATTGTAATTTCACAGCAGAGAAATGCCAGCATCCTCTATCCCAGCCTTACAGATAACAGAAAAGTGTGTCAGTCAGGTGTTTATTTTTTTTTCTTCTTTCAGTAAGTCCAAAGGTTCCAAACTCTCTGGACAGTTTTCATCCGACCCAAGAAAATTCCCAACAGACTAATCTTTCTGAGCATGTGATTCATTTTAATCTGCAGGCATGGATGAAGAGGTTCTGTGGAGTTGCTGTACTATTAAAGATTAATGAACCCAATTTGCAAAACTGACCTTTTGCGGTCAGACTGTGTGGAGCGAAAAGCTTCTTAATGCCTTCAGCTCAAGTACAGCCCCACAGATAAGACCCGCGGAGAGAAAAACACGAGATGAACTAACTTTAAGTGTTCCGTTCCTCTGATCAGTTCAAAAACATTTCAGAGGAAGGAAAAGAGTGGATTGATGAGTTTAAACTGTATCACACACTGGCATTCAGAAATGTAGCTAAGATTCTCTGAACCCTGAACGCTGCCCACATTCACACTAAAAATAAATTAAGGCAGACCACAGAGTGTATGTGTTGCTAAATATGAACAGTTCAGTCTCATAACTTCCCTTCTCTCTCAATAGAACAGAGAAAAAGACCATAACGATCAGATATGGATTTGATCACACTTTCAAAATAAAAGCCTTTAAAAGTCAGAAAAAAAAATATTTAGAAAAAAAAAAGACTTTATTTATTTTTTCTTCATTTAAAAAAAAAAAAGTATCCATATACAAACAGGGAAATAATAGGCTAATGAGGGTGGGAATTGATTGGATCGTGAAAAGTGGAGGTTATATGAAAGAAAAGAGCCAGGTGGTTTTAGGGAAGGGGGTTGAAAAAATAAGAGGGTGATATTTGTGAAATCAGCCGAAAAGAAATGTATTTTCTTTTTTTTTCACTTTTTTTTTTTATCAACAATTTTTTTTTTTTTTTTTTTTCACACATAACAACATAGTATCCAAAATATAACAAAACAAAACAACAGACACATGCTCAACATCTCAAGGTCCAATCAAAAGGGAGGGAGAGAGGGAAGGACAACAAGAACACAAAAGTCACTCCTTTATATAATCACGTATATTCAACAAAAAACACTGCCAAGCATCAATGGTCGAAGGCTTGGCCCCACCGACTCACGCCGTTGTACATTCACATGACACTATTTGCAGGAGGCTACGGATCCAATATGTTTTTCCACACATGTGTGGTGTAAACCAGTTCTGGATCATTGTCTTCTTCACAGCTGTAAAACCAGCAAACAACATTCTCTTTTGCATGGAACTAATACAGAGACCAGAATCATCATTAAGAAGACACAAACTAGAAAAGTATTTTCTGTAGTGGAGCAAGAAGAGGGTTTTTTTTTGGCATTATGTCCACACACTAATTATGAACAAAAACATCAGAAATGTCTTTTAAAAAATAAAAAGGGTCTATTTTTATTTCATGTTGACTTGAAATAAAGCACAAAGGCTGGTTTGCATTGATCGCGAGTGTTATTGTGGTGTTTATCACATCAGACAGCATGAGAGTGAGTTTTAGAGGGAAGGCTTCGTGCTGGGCTGTGAAGTCAAAGCCGTAATTTAGAGTTAGCAGCGTAGCAGAAGAGCTGATCTGAGAAAGACGTCTGCTCTCACACTGGCAGCAGGATTGATTACCGCTCTGTGTGTATGACATTAGAGTATGTGTGTGTGTGTGTGTGGTGCAGCACATGGAGAAAGCATCAGTTTAGTTTACTTCAGAAGAGTGTTGAGTAGGGGCTCTTTTAAGGAAACTGTTGGCTAGATAATCTGTTTGCCTGAAGCTTTTTGGTATCCATTACTCAACTGCTGCTCTTTGCTGCTTTTATATTTCTGTATGTGTCATCTTTGACCGTCGGCTACATCATATCAAACTGATTGTTCAATCTGACAGCCGGTAACTTAATATTCCATCCTTTCCGCATTTTACAGTGGTGCTTACTAGAAAGTATCACTATTACTGTTGTTTATATGGAGGATATGGATTTGAACAATCCCTAATTGTAATTGTTAAACTTTTGGCACATAACTAGTCTCGCACCATTTGTGCTACAGAAGTGAATAATACCTCAAATTGTGCAGCTTGTTCAGGAGAGGTGTGCTATTACTTACAATTTTTGCCTGACAGATGTAAAATCCCCGGTATCTACACTGAAGGAAGAACCGGAGTCATATCAACACCAGAATTTTATATAGAATCGGGGGGTGTAAACTTTTGACCTTGTCCAGTAAGCAGTCACTTAGTAACCATCCAGAACAACCTAGCAACCAACCTAATAATGCCCTGATTATTCGTATAGCAATGTGCTAAAAACCACAGAACACCATAACAACCATATAGTAACATTCTGGCGGCTACACTTCACTGTCAGAAAAACAAAAAACAAACAAAAAAATAATTGTACCTCTTGGGGTACAACAACTTGTCAAAAGGGAAGAACCTTTAAAAGGACAACTTTGTACTTTATGTACAGCTTCAAGTCAAATCTCCAAGTTTAGCCAAAGCTGTCACTGGGGCAGTACCTTTTCAAAAGGTACACCTTTGTACCTAAAGGGTCCATACTGGTATCTTAAAGGTAAATATTAGTACCTAAAGTATACATGTTAGTAACTAAAAGGTACATAGATATACCTTTGTAAAAGTACCAACCCAATGACAGCTTTGTACCTTTTTTCTGAGACTGTATGCAGGGAATTAATATAAATGGAGGAGAAACTTGACTAGACTGAATAAACTTCTTTGTGAGGGAACAAGTTATCATTTAATGGACCAACAGCCTATTGGATAATCATCAGAGTTTGCCATTAAATGTTAATTTTGGATTGATCTATTTTTAGAGATTACACCAAAAAAAGAGAAGTTATAGACATTTTTTTTTTTTTGTGACAGAACTCAGTTTCTCAACTCTGAGAGAAATTCAATGACATCAGGCTAAAATGTGATTGGTTATCAAAGCATGACCCAAGATGACCATTACTCTTTCTCCAATAGAGCCACAGAGGGTGGTATCTCCTCATAATAACAACATTGCTGTCTGTACCCTTAAGGTACTACTATGAACCTTTTAGAAGTAAATGCTACAACTTACAATGCAGTGTTGTTGTGGTGAGTTTTGCAAGGACAAAACATTTTCTATTGTATCCTCTTAAATGCCTTGATGTATTGTTTCATGGTACATGTATAGCAATCATTCAGTACCATGGTAAATGTAAACATACTATGTTACTGCCATCTGATACCATCCTTGTTTGATGCATCTTTAAACTGTTAAATTTTTCATGCAGTGTTACACAGAACGAAAAATGGTTTTACAGTGTTTTTTTACTTTAAGTGCCTTGGATTACCATATAAAAACTGTTGTGCATAAATATGGCACCACCGTAGAAAACCACATTTCCCCTCACTAATGGCACCTTCTGTAAATGCTGTTGCATGGCAACCGAAAGAGGGAACAAGATCTTCTGAGGGGTTCTTCAGGCTGATCACGAGGATGTGCAGAATAACTTTGGAAACTTGTTTGAAGCACCTGCACTAGAGGAAACCAGAATTAGGGGAGGCCTGGTCTAAATTCAGCGTGTGTGTTCAGGTTGTGATGTTGTGAGCAGTTTTTCTCTGCGTCTTTGTGTTGGCTGTTTGGGAGAGTGATGTCATTCTCCACTGCAAAGAGCTCTGAAAAGCCTCCAGTAAGTTGGGTCGAGACGGGTCGGGTTTGTCTCCTCTGCTCTTCTGTTTGTCCTCTGCTGCAGTTCAGAGCCGATTTCACAGTTTTCCTTTGAGCGCCACTGAAAGAGGGCAGATTCCTTCCTGCCCACAAACTCTCACACCGAACCGCATGGCAATCCTGGGAAAATCCAAACCTTTTGGCATCACAACAACCGCACCGGGCTGGACTTGCGCATACACATAGAGCTGGATGAGGGATGGTTTGTAAGTGTGTCCGCTGCCCGGCACGGTCTATGTTTGCTTTCTGTGGTTGGATGTATGCAGCCATTGTACTCTCTATGAGGCCTGACCCCTGCCAGATGATGGAGAAGATAGAGAACCTTCTCTTCTGTTAAAAGACAAGTGGACTCACTAGCACAGGCTGGCGTCCTGCCGGGTATGGCCTGCGAGAGAGAGAAGAGGGCAGCCGTGCCAGGCTGTTTCACCCTCTGTGCCAGCTAAAGCGAGTACCAGCCACAAACAGCCCTAAGGGCTCTGTTGTGTGTGGGACGCTGGACTCCAAAGCTCTTCACAATCACATACAGGCTCAAGCTGAAATTTATGAAAGCATGGTTTATGAAAGATGAGGCTGAGTTTAACTAAACACAGCACACACACCCCTCTGAGCTGTTGAATGTGGGGTAGGTCTTTTCTCTCATTTGGAGGGTGACCTGATGAAAGGACACAGCTGTGACCCTCTACTGGACCCTGGCATCATTTCTGAGCTTTGGGCATGATATTTTGAATGTAAAGGAAACAGAATGAGAGTACGGGAGTTGAGAGAAATAATGCATTCATGTCATACACATATTACCCATCAACCCTTTCATCTATCCACACAACTTTCTTTTTTTTTCTCAAATATTTTTTTTTTTTTGCACGTACATATAGGGTGATTTGTTTGCTGTGGGGTATTCCTTATTTCTCTTTAGTTTTATCTCACAAAAAATATCTGGCAACCTTACAGCCAACTTGTGAGTTACCTGGTTGTAGCCACTCCCACTTAAATAGACAGTTCATCCAAAAATGTTGTCATTTATTCACCCTCAAGTCATTCCAATCCTGTGGATTTCTGAAGAGTATTTCATTTTTACTTGTTTATAATAATTGTTAATAAGGCAGAATTGCATACAGTTTTTGAAAAAAAAATTGGGTGAACTATCCTTTTAAGCAACTGTTCCATCTTGAATAGACACCATTGTGCATATTTAATAATAATAAAACATGGATGGGCTCGTATATAATTTTCTTATAGGTTGCTCTTTCATAGTTTTGCACACCTTGGATCATACTTTTCTCAGTTTTGTTTCAATAAAGTACCAAATTATAGAAGCAGGTTATTGTATAAAATTACGGTAGAGATAGTAGAGTTATAAAATGAATATGTATGAGATGATATTTGGTCTTGGAGGCCAGGCAGATGAAAATCAACATTGTTAAAATCTCTTCTGAAACAGGGATTGTTTTGATCTCATTATCAGGAAACTTAAGCAAAAGTCTCAATTTGCTTTTAGATTAGATCTAGGGGAAAAAAATGAGATAGTAAGGAGGTGATTGTTTTTTCCTCCTGGTTCTAATGTGCCTGGAGACTCCGCAATTTACTGTTTCACATGCCAGTCATCAGACTAGCGATTTTCTCTCTCTCTCTCTCTCTCTCTCTCTCTCTCTGTTTGATTGGGTTCCAGCTCTGTTCTGAATAAAGGCTTAGAGAACTCTGTTTCCCACAAGTGAACAAAAGCGGTGACAGACAGAATGGAGCGGCTCAGAGAGGGAGGAGAACAGAGCGATGAAGAAATGCTCTAAGTCTGTAGGAACTAATCAGACTCTCGTTTAGCAAACGCAAGCATTCCTGTTGATGAAAGGATAAGAGATGTAAGGCGGGACGGGGTCGGACTGAGCTCTTACAACAGCAGAACAACAGCAGGCCGAACTCCATTATCCACCGTACGGCCTCATTAACCAGTGCTCCACACACACTCAACACAAGTAACGAACAACAACTAACATAGACTCAGCCCTCAGACACACACAACTCACTATTGTGACCCTGCTCTCTCCAATACTTGATTCTGATTGGTCAATCGTGGCAGAGTGCACTCAAATATTTTTGTATAAAGAGCGCTTAACTGTATAATTGACTTTTGTCCCAGTCAGTCGGTCATTATCGCAAAATAAACACTGGCAGGGTGATCAGGACCCCAATTATAAACGGTTCAACTATTTTCGATTTATTTAGATTTCACTGCTTTTATGCTTTTGTGAGTTTATGTCTACTTTTTTGACTTAACTTAAACAGGTTTTAGACTGTTAGTTACTAAACTGCTATCAAAGCTTGACCTGCCCACATTAATTAAATGCAGCACTGTCCCAAATGTATGCCATTGTTTTGAGCTAGAAATTGACACTTAGTTGGTGAGTAACTGGGAAATTACAACTTTTTTTTTGTTTAATTGTGCACATCATTATTGATTTTCCACAAATAAATACATACATAGCCTTACATGAAAATATGTATAGTGTGTCTTAATCTTTTTATTACCACACAGAATTCTCAAGCATCAGCTAAATGAATTAAAGCCAGGCTGCTAGTGTGTAAGGTGCTGTGAGCTCTTGGGGAATGGATTGAAGTTGTTGACTGTAATTGGTAATTTAGCAGTGCTGAGGTACCATGTGCCAAGAAAGTGATTATTCAGGCCTGTAGGTCCCTCGCTATTCTCACACTGCTTACTTAAAGAGCAGAACTTAGTCCCTTTACAAATTCACACAAGCAGGTCCATAGCAACTATTATAAGTGGAAGTCTTTACTTAGAATGTCGGAATGTTCAAATTTCTATCTGGAAAAATTTAGTGGAACACTACTTGAAGTCAGACTTGAAAGACTTTCCAAAACTTGGAAACAAATATGATTTCAACAAGATTAAACTGATGTCACACGAACATGGTGGCACCCAGGTAGATGCACACAGTTAATAATAAACATTCACTTTTGAACAAATACAATACATCAATGAGTAAAGGTTCATACATCATGTGATAATAAATAAAATCATATAGCTACCTGAAGAGCAAATATTAATAAAACATAGCTTCATTTATCCTCTCCAGTTTGCTAGAAGACGTATTTGTTGACAAATGAACCTCCAAAGCTAATGGTAGCGTTGACATTTTGTTTCCTCGGATGTAATTTTTCTTTGTCTTTATGGGTGTAAGCAGGAAGTTCCTCCACGCCTACACTTTCAGGGAAGTAATCATTATATTTTAAGAGCTTGTCACAGTGTGAAAATGTTTTTATCCGGTCACAAACAGCTGTCTGCCAGTCACACTGGCAGTAGACTGAACAAACGTAGCAGTAATTCTATTATCATTAAATTGCTTTTAAACAGGTCAAATAAGACATAAGACATAAAGGCAAATGTCATGTCACCAGATTGATATTCATGATAAGATTTATAATATTTTCCTAAGGAAGTTGACAATACTTGGACAGATATTGCTCATTTTCATTTCTTGGATCACTCGTGCAGCCACAACCTGCATGCTGTCATCCTTGCTCTTGGGCAGAAACAAACTTAGTTCTAAATTAAAATAAATAAATAATTGGGTAAATGACTCATTTGAACTGTGAGCAAGGATGTAATGTGACTAATTAATATGTAATTATGACAACACTGACTAGCTGATGGCACATTAAGAACATGCACTGTTCTACTGTCAATTAGGAAAAAGTCTGTTTTGTCATTTAAAGTCACATCTATCAAAAGTTGCCAACTACTGTTTCACTAAGCTTTACTATTAAAAAGAAAGTTATTTTCTTATTGTTGAAGATTTAAAGAGCATTCTTTTAGTATTGATTTAAAGGTTTATTCTAATTAAAAAAAAATAAAAAAAGTCATTTTAGTGCCTTTAAAGTAACAGTTGCAAATTTCCACATCATTTGGTGCCATTTAAAAATAATGTTGACATTCTGTTGGCATTAGCTGGATATGGAGAAGGCCTGGGGCTGTTTTTTTCCACTTTGTGCAAATAATTTCTGAAATGTTTTTTGTAATAAAGGCTGCACATATTGGTTTCCTCACACATACATTTCAGTAGCGTTTGGTCTTTTATTAATTATATTAAATAAGTGTGTCTCAATTAATTTATTTAGCAATTAAAAGGTCATTATTTTGGTATTGGTTCTCTGCAAACCTGCAGTTCAAAGAAATTAGTTTTTACAGCTCTTGATTCTCAGTCTCTAAGGATGTCTTGCTAGTTGGGGACAGTGTGCATTTGGATGTTCCTTTGATTTGGGTGATGAAATATGCAAGCATACTAAATGCTTCCGAGTGTTTTAGAAGCCAGATGCAAAGCACTGCAGTCACAAAACATTAGCCATCAAAGATGATGTCTGGAGTTACTTAGCAGAAGCTGACACAAGAATACGTCAAAACATGACGTGAAGACTGACGCAGCACCTTGGAATGATGCTTCAAGAAATGAGCTGAATTGAGTTGAGTGCTCCGTTACATGCATGTTTTCCATGCTCCATCTTTTTCATCATATGACTAGCCAGATTTGGATTTGTGCCATTCCATAGAAAATCAGAGATTCTAAGGAGATTCCAGAGATAGCGCATGCATTAACCGCAAGAGTAGGTTTTGTTCTCTCTTATATGGTTCATAATGATGGATTTTTAATTTGTATTTTTTTTTGCATTTGTATGACCAGATCACAATCAGGGACATGACAGACAGGGCTTGTTCTTTCACAGCTGGTACATAATGCAACAGTTGGGTTCCAGATGTAAAATCTTTTTTTTTCTCTTTAACTTTTAATGTTAAAGGATCAATCATTTACAACAGACTTACCATGAGATCTAAAGTTGTTAAGTGTATTTTGTCATTGAAGAAGCCACACATCAGTAGTTTCAAAATTATATTTAAAACATCATGTTCAACAGCCAAATTCAAATTCATCACATGTATTCATGTCATTCCAAACCTATATGGATTTTTTCTTCTTCTTCTGAACACAAAACTATATATTTTGAATAATATTGGTAATCAAACAATTTTGGTGCCCAATGACTTCCATATGAACAAAATTGTGTTCTGTTCTGTTCTATAGAAGAATGAAAGTCACGCAGGTTTGGAGAAAACTGAAGAATTTCCATTTTGGGGTGAACTAACCCTCTGTCTTTTTATTTTTGGAAATGCTTTTTCTTTGTATCAAAGTTTGTAATATTCTGATTCATCTCATAGCTATATATTGAAAATAATGGAGAAAGCAAATGGGAAAAAGTGGGTGGAACCAAGGTCATTGAAAAGGCGGACGATCACTGTTGTGCTCTATTGTCTGGTGTCATTGAAGGCTTGGTTACCTCGTGTACGATTCTTTCAGTAATGGATCACATTTGTAAGCTCGGATCACGATTAGGATGCTTGTGGGCAAGCTTTGCACATCTTGTAGTTACTTTTGCTGTGAGCTGAGCTTTCATTGTCCCTGAGAGAAACTTGTCGTAATGTCTCCCGCTGTTCTGGGGATACACTGTCTCATTATGCCCATATGCTACCAGCACATCCAGACACTGTGACATGCATTATACATGTGGATTAATGCAGCCCGGACCCACCCTGCCAGCCAGCTTTGATCTCCACTCTGGATTTCCAGAAATAGACAATAATGACTCATTCATACAGTTGCTTTTAGGCATCTTAAATTCATTAGATGTGTGTACGTACAGTTTGTGCATATACAGTTTACACAAATGATTTCAACTCGGAAGTTTTTGATTGATGTCAGATGCAGGAATATTTCCTTAAGTTTAGGTAAGGTTGAATTTATTTCTGTCATCCTGTTGGGTATGTGCGGCTGATGGGCTTGTGCTTGCGTGCATGCTGATAGCAAATAGCATTGCTCTCATTAGCAGAATCAAATCACTAATGTGGAAGGAAGATTAGCCGCTAACAGGCTAATCAGTGTAAAATCAGTTCATTGCAAGAAGAAAGTGACCAGCCGGGGTTTTTTTTTTTTTTTTTTTTTATTTGGGCATGCCTACTGAATAACAATAGTGATGAAGATGATTAAAGGTAATTTAACTATCTGTGTTAGCATACTTGTGCATATAAAGGCCTGTTCACTCCAAGATGAATGTTTAGTGTGATAAACATTTTAATTTGATTGAATGGCTGTTAATGCGTGTGTTCAGACTGACACAAAAATTCACATGCCAAAAATGCCATAGCATTTTTTTTTTCATGCCGAACATTCATGTTGGTGTGAAATGGCCTTAAGGTTACCTTTCATTAGGACTTAATAAAGTTGCCACCAAATAAAGTTTTAACAATTTAGAAGCAGGTTTTTAGCCAGCATCACAATTGCTTATACTTAGAATTAGTGATTTGAGCAAACTTTAAAGGGATAGTTCACCCAAAAATGAAAATTCTTTCTTTATTTACTCACTTTGATTGTTCCCTAATTGCCCCTATGCCCTATTTTTTTCATGTAAGAACTGTCAACTGACAAGAGGAACACAACAGAGATACTTAATCGCAGAATAATGACATTTGGGTAAACTATCTCATTAAGTAATAAAATTTGTTATATAAGTAAAACACCCTGAAGAAAGATAAACTTTATGGGGGTTGCTGGAACTAAATTTCTAAAACCAAATAATAATCCAAAAGCATCTCAGAAAGCATGGGAAGATAAACCATCAACCTTTACAGGCACTTGTGATGTGATGCTTCATTGGGAGGTGTTTGCGCCACCAGCCAATGGTATGATTCTATATGGGCTTCAGATAATCATTATAGCATCAGCTATCGATGAAACCTATAACAGGAAACTTTTGTATACCTAAATGCTCTTCTACAGTGTAACTGTCTGAAAAAAATGACAGATTTTGAAGGTGTAAAAAAACCTTCATATTGAGCTGTTGAAGGTGCTTGAGAAAGACTGAATTGGATGAGCTTACTTGCAGGAACAGAGGCAGCCCAGAGGGGAAGGGCCTTTCTGTTTAATAAAAGCATATTACAGGCTCAGAAAAAAAAGTTGATTTCTCACTGTGCTGCTGTCCCTGTTGATATGAGGGTCTTGATCAATCCCATCTCTCTCTTTTGCTCCTCTAGGAACAAAATTTTATAGAGATATTAATAATTGATGTTTATATTAACCTCCATATGTGTGCTTTGTATCATGTCAGAAAGAAGAAAGCCAGCAGCACATGAACCACCGTGTTTATTGAAAGATCCACTGTCACAGAGAGACAGAGAGCCGCTACATGCCCTCTTGATCAATGCAAAACTTGTTGGAGAAAATTAGTGTGATTTCCTCTGTTTGTTTATTGAATATTTCATTGATTCTGTTCCGTTAGATGGTAATCCAGAATCAGGTAATTTAATCTCCGTCTCTATCATAGCAATCCATCATAATCAGAGATTCATTAAACATGGATTTCACACAAGATTAAAAGGCCGCTCAGCGTGCTCTATTGATCAGTTTAGATTCCTTTGTGAATCTGATGAGAAGCACCATTGCACTGCTGAAGGTCAATGAATCCGAGTTCTGTATTGAATCCACATGATGAATATCAACTCTACACATTCTCTCTCATCACAAACACAATGCCATATGTGTGCATCCACAAGTCATCAGATTATTCTTAATGCAGCTATAGCCTCAATGTACTTGAACACATTTATATACTAAAGCTGCACATAGTAATCTATTAATTTTATTGCATTAGATGTTAAATCTCAAATTAACTGTCCTTGCAATCCTTACAACATGTGTAGTAACAAAGTTGTTAATTTGGACAAATCTCAACATTTTTAAGCTTAATTTGTAAAGACCCTTCGTAATACTTTGCTAATATTTTTTAATTGTTAGAGGTAAGACCTCTAAAATAAGTATTATGTTCAAAATATCAAGTTTTTAGTAAAATTTAGGAAACAGTGATATTAAATGTTGAGGATATGTGTACATATGTGTAGTCATATGGCCCTGGGGAATCACGATGAGAAGGGACTACATAGTTTCTTGTATTTCTTAAAGGCCTTTGAACAGATTATTTTAATCATCTGTTCATTTTGGCAATGCAGTACCTGCACAGAAGTTCTCTACATCGTCATAATGAGACAAAAACAGTCTTTGGACGAACTTCACAAAAGTTTAATTAATACCCTTTAAGTCTTTAAAAATACTGCCATCATCTTTATACAACTGATATTTTATGGGTTTCTTAATTCTCAGTGCCAGCATTTTCCCTCCCTCTTTCGGTTAGATTAGCCCTAACCAGGGTAAACTCATTTTGAGGAAATATGAATTTGGTTTATGTAAACCAACAGGCCAGTTAAGAGCCACGTGACTCCAGTGAGTCACTGATCTTGAGTAGTCTATTTAAAACTGAAGTGTATTATTATTATTATTTTGCAACATTAAAATACTTTATTCTATCCTAGTTTAATTTACAGAGACAATTATAACTAACCCATTTGTAGGATGATATCCTTAGGATTATAAAAAACTGTGGCTACGTATGGGTGGCTTAACACATTAAGTTGAAAGAAAGAAAGTCATACGGGTTTGGACGACATGAGAGTGAGTAAGTGATGATTAATCCTTTAAATACTCTCTCTGAATATTAGAATATTCACTCAGTGTTGGTCTGAAATGGCTAATGTCTTTTCCGGGAGGCACTAACTGGCTGTGTGGGTGTCTGTATTTATGTGAGTTTACCTGTACATATGGTCCTGCAGTCAAGTATGTGGTCAGTCAGCCTTAATGGTTTGTGACAGGCAGTTAGGGAGAACATAACTGTGAGAGTGAGGCTCACACATACACAGTCTGGCCGCTGCATCCTCCGGGCAGCTTGAGTGCTATGGAGGTGATTAGATGTACTTACTGCACTAATGTAATTATAGCTGCTGTCATCTCTTCTGGATAACAGGGCACACTGCAGCCCGTGTGTGGGAGTGTGTGTGTGTGGGTCAGCTGAACATCAGTGTTAGTCCAGGTCAGGAGGATTTGCTGCAAACACGGTAATTACCTGGAATTAAAGTCTAAGGTCACACACATTTGTAACACACCTGACAGACCTAATGTATGTGTGATGACATCTGCCCCTCATCCTGTTGAGGAACTGACACAGAGGCTATCACTGTACCACTGTGTCACACTGTCAAGATGTTTCATTTATATCTGTCAATGGAATTCAGCTGTGATTGAAACGATATTCCACTGTTCCAAATTTAAAGGTTTGCTTTTGTAAAAAAAAGGAAATATAATTAACAATATAACACTATAACAATTAAATAATAGTAAGTAAATGATGTGAGCATGTAAGAAATACTGCTGCTGGACATATAACATAAATTAAATAACGTCCATATATAACACACATGAAATCACCCCATAGCATCTATACAGGTGGAGCTGGGGAAAGTGGAGGGTTTCTGAAGCGTGCTGCAACTGCTACAGCAAGCACTAGCCAAATGTTTGAGTGTTGAGCAACAAGCTCATTGGCTGCTGATGTGAAAAGCAACCAATAAGCTGTGCCATTTGAATAATAATGTAATTATATCAGACTGAGTTCGAACCTATCGGCTTGCGCCATCTAGAGTTTCATGACAGAACTTTGTATTTATTTAATTTACATTTTAATATTTACATGTAATAATTATATATTAAAGCTGCAGTCCATAACTTTTTTGGTTAAAAATGATCCGAAATCAATATTTGAGCAAGTACAAACCAGCCAGTGTTCAAAACTATTGCCTTACTTTAGCCCGATTCACAACAGTTAGCTTATAATAATGTTTTCTAATTTGAGTGCTACGGGTAGGTTTTCGTGGGAAATTCGAGCATGGCACTGCGTCATTACGTCACGTCTGTAAACATAAATAAGTTGTCCCCGCTACTAGGTTATCGCATGTGAGGATCCTGCAGGTGCCGGATCGTTTAGCATTTTCTCACAGCAGCTAGAATTATTAAGTGTACCTTTATCGGATTGTGATCCAGAAAGGATTATGTGTTTATTAAACACATAATATTGACAAGATTACCCCTCTTGTCAAGCCCTCTGGATATTGTTCGCCGATCGAAGACCACGCCTGTTTTCTTGAGTAGTCATATGTCTTGCCATCTATATACCTCTTTGCAATTTGTTGGACCCTGCCTGTGTTTTGACCATGTCTATTAATAAAAGCTTGCATATGGATCTGCACGCCTCACGTCTCGTCGGCTCCGATACATAGCCTGGGATTACACAAGATTTGTATTTTAAAGAAAACCAGTTCGAAGGGAGCATAGTTTGCTTTTTGGGTTAAAAGAATTTCTTAATATGAAATTCTAATGGCATGACAATTAGATTAGACTGTACAGAAATTGAAATCTACATGCTAATACACACTATACTCATAGTCACACAATGCTGATGTTGTTAACATGAATAATTTGAGAATAAAGTATAACAATAATAATCATTTGCACGGTTTAATGTGATATGAGCTAACCGATCTTTAGATTAAATCACCATAGCGCGATTTATGGTAATGTTTTTTTCCTCAGTTGGTCAGAACAAACGTGGCAGACTTGTTACTTACTTGTTCAGATGGCAATATATGGTGAAAATTCTTATTTGGGTCATATATTCCAAGACGTAGGCTAGAATCTGTGACTGTGAAGTACAGTAAACATCCACACCGGTGCGGTGACTGACAACTACACATTTCCCTCAAAACATTAGATTAATCCGCGCTGGAGCCGTGCCGACTCACAACCCCACGCAAGGAAGATAATTCCGCAAAAAGCTGCAATTCCAGGTTTTCAAACAGAGATAGCGACAAAGAGGCAAAATTTACGGACTGCAGCTTTAATATAACATTTTTAATTTTTACAATGAAATTACAAATTACAAATAAGATTAATCCAATCATAAGTGATTAATCCAAAGCATAAAACAATACATTGTTTAAAGCAGTAGTGTTCAGTTCATTAGCATTTTTAACAAATTAAATAAATAAGTAAATAAATAACACTAAACGATTGGCGACCTACAAATGCTCAACACCTCTCATAATCCTCTTGCCAAAAGAATGCAAATAGATTTGACACAAACACACACCTAATCTCTCACTCTTTCTCTCTCACACACAGTTATATACCAATTGTGAGTTGTAGATTTAGTAGATTAGTATGTGATTTGTGTGTGTCTGTGAAGTCTGAACCTGGGGATATGTTCCATCATGTTGATCTGATTTGACCTGATTTGGCCTCTCAGTATTCTGACTGCCTCTTCTCAGAAACCAACGTGACAATTGTGAAGCATGACCCAAACCAATAAGACGTAGAAACAAACAAAACTTCATAAGAGTTCAATATTTCACTTTCCAAATATATCCTCAGTGGCTAAATGTTCCTGTAGAAGAATGGCGTAACCTTTGCTTAAGCGAGCTGCTTGTGTCCCCTGAAGAAATGTGGGCAAATACTCTCTGCATTTATTTATTTGCTTTTTCAAAACTGCTTGTCTGATGAGAGTGCTAGAGTGAATAACTATAGCTGTTTGTTCAGGTTAGTCTTCTTGGGTGTGGATTTGTGTGCATATTTTTGTCTTTGGCTCCAAGACACCAAAACTGGCTGTGCCAGGTGGTCACATCCTGACCCTACACCATCCCACCGGACACGCCCAAAAACACTTACGCCCGCCAGCCTTTAAATAGACCAGAGCTGAAGACATGCATTCATTTTCTCTAAATCTTAAATTTACTAACATGGTTACTAGGACATTGTAAATGGGTCAAACTATTTTTCTGATTGAAATACTGCTATAAAAAGACAATAATCCCTGTGTGAGGTGTGTAATCTAGAGTAGGTGAATCTTGAAGTGAGGCTTGATTTTAATGTTGCGAGCCTGGTGTTTTGACAGTTTGAGAGTTGAGAAATCAAGGCATGAAGGTATGAAATTTGGCCTAGCTAGGTGACAAGAAAATACTGATCTGATACATGGCTAAAGATATTAAGAGGCCAAATGAAATCACCTTGATACCCTGGTGACTAAATCTTGCCCATTTTACCCTGATCCTGGCTGCACTGTCTTGCCAACAACCTGTTGGAGTGTTGTATGAAGTGCTAGGTCTTGGAATAAACCATTTAAGAGAATCTTCAACATGTTAGTTAAGTGGTAACTAACCCTACTCGTGGGTGGCTACCATCCTGCAGAGTTTAGCTCCAACCAGCTAATCAAGGTGTTCCAGATTACTTGTAAATAACAAGCAGATGGGTTGGAGCACTGTTGGAACTGAAGTCTGCAGGAATGTAGCTCTCCATGAGAAGGTTTAGCTATATCTGTAGAAGCCATATCATGTCTTATCATAAAATCTTCATTGTAGCTTACATTGTAGCAAAGCGGCCAACAAAGTGGGAAAAAGTCTAGGCCCCCAAGGAATGTGCTTTAGAATCTCCCCAAGAGGGTCTAGTCTTGGTGTGGGTCTTAGGGCATCTAGTCTGATATCAAGGCCAGTGGTTGCGCAATTTTTAATGAGCAAGTACTTTCTCATCTAAAATATTAATTGACAGGGTGAAAGTGGGTGACAAGAACCTAGTTAGCAGAAGAGTGGGACACAGGACCAGGTGATTGAAAGTGTCAGAGGTGTTGGAGTTGCAAATAATGGCCACTTTGTTTTCAGAATGGTCTATGAAGTTCTTAAGTGTGGATGGCAGAGGAAGGGTGGTAAGGTCAAAAACAGCTTACGTAAAATGGAGGTGGATGTGTTGAATCTCTAATGGAAAAACAGTGTCTATGCTGACTTTGTCAAAGGAAGTACAACGTACAAACTTGCACCAGAAATATGCTGAATTAAAGGGGGCAGATCGGTACTTCACTGTGCCAGTGGGCAGATGACAGGTGCTCTCTGATGGAGATACTTAAGAAACAGCAGGGTCAGACAAAAATAACATCTGAAGGTTAACATAATTACTAACCCCACATAATCCTCCTTTTCTACTACCTTTTCCATATTTTTCTCTCTGCTCTCTTGCTCCAGTTGAGTTGTACATATGTATATGTATGTCTACTTGCAGACACACACATACAAACAGCGAGGCCTAAAAACATACTTTACACAAGTATGTGAACACAGGTGCTTTTAGCTACGCAAGCTCAATTTCACACATCGCTGCGTTTTGAAATATGTCAAAAGGCAATTCATAACACAACACGAATGCACGTTATATTCTCAATGTTGCCGCCAGGAGGTCTGACATACTGATCTGTTAGCATTCCCATTCATCTTAGTGGCACCCCAGGAAATATACACTTTTAAATCTGCCATGTGAATAATCACTCTGGAGCTTCAGGAAAATTATGTCATGATAAAGCTGATTGGCTGATGGCACCTAAAAAAAACACACACAAAAAAAAACACATGCACAGTCCCAAAAACCTTCAGTGGTTAGTTTTCTCTTTCAGTTCAACTTAGTTTTCTCTTTCAGTTCAACTCAGCATCAAGTTGAAAAGAATCTTGCTAGCAAAGGCAGATTTTGTTAGCTAGTTTTGTTAGCTAGTTACTTGATAAATAACACTTCTGGTGTAATGCCACAGGTGTTTGAAGGTAACCCTGGCCACAGTAACCCGATAACACGCCAAGTATGCACACTAGCAATGTGCTGGCTAGCCATTCGTGTCTGCTTTTGTGTACTTGCATAAATTATGTTTCTATCCCAAGGTTGTACACTTGTGACATCAGCAATGGAATCTTCTTCCGTAAAGGATATATTTATTCTTTAAAAAGGGGTTATGTAATAGCACTTATAGCTAACAGAAGAGCACAGGGCATTATGGTAGCCAGACAATTCTGGTTTACAGACGTTTTACCTCCTAACTCCTTAAAAAGATGTTTATAAAGCAAAAATACAGAGAATCATGAAAACACATACACTTGAGTCTTGCAGACAGCGGTCGATGCCCCTAAGGGTTCAGATCTTGTTAGCAGGGTAAACAGACTCCATCTTAGACAGGTTTGGACTCCACCCCATTTGGGAATCACAGAGAGACACTGAATGGGATTGGCTAGGAAAATAGAAGGTGGAATCTAATTGCCTGGGTTGTTAGTAATTTGCTTAGTATGCTTACGGTTGCTTGCCACAGGTCTTTTTTAACATTACACATTTTCCATTTTTTTACCTTTTGTTCATTAGAAATCTCTCTCTCTCTCAGGCCGCTGGTCACGCTGGTCTCTGGATTTGAATCTGTCTCTCAGAGCTCAGCGTGCTTTCTCTAGAGATTAATTAGCTGATAATCAGACAGAACAAGTGTTCCACCACACCGACACTAATTAACATTATGCTTAATTAAAGCTTTGCTTTTTGTGTTGTTGAAACCTGCTTTGTTCTTTATGTTCTGTAAAATGGTTTGTCATGCTGCTATTGGTATGGATGAGAGAAATTTCACTCTCTCATTTTTCCTTCTTTAATTTTATGTGAAATCTGCTTGACTAGTGTATGCATATATCTTGTTATATATGCTACAGTATATATCATGCTACATTGTTTCATGTTATACTGTCTAAACCTGTCAGGGTAAATTGCATGTGCATGTTTGTTAGTGGGTGGGGTAATGTAACTACTTCATATTGGGGAAAACTTGTCCATCTCCAGATGGTACTATGTGGCTCAGTAAATCAAATCCCCCACTGAGTTTCTTTTGAAGATTTTTTTTTTTCACTGGAAGCATTTGCCCATATCCGATATTTTTGTTTACAGCTAATAAAATAGCATACAAGAGCAATGTTCAGTGACATAAATGACAAACTGCTCAGCTCACGTTGAAATGATTAAATAAGAGGCCTTATCCTGCAGCTACAAATGATTGCTAGTTGAATTGTATACAGCTATAATGCTATTTTGTTTGACAAAGAGATGAAGCCTGCTCTATGTAATCTGTCTATGTTAAAATGTTTTTCCTTTGCCAGTTCAAAATTTGCCTCAACAAATGGTCGAACTGCCTGTTTGTTGAACACTGACAGGAGTTCAGTTTGTCGCCCCTAGTGGTGCATTGACTACACACTTTGCCTTGAAATGTAGATGTATAACTTATTTTTTGTTATCTTTGTATCATAATGATAATTAAATACAATAAGGATGAGTCAAACCATCCATCGAAAAATGAATCAGAAACACAACATTGAAGATGCTGTCAATAAAAAGCAAGTCTTGGCTTTTAAAGTCAAACACAAGAGCCAGTCAAGGGCAAAGGCACTATTTAGCCTTTTTTTGTGCTGTGGTCATAGGATGTAAGTGTGTTAACTTGACCAAGAAAAATATGGGTGTTTTGAGTCTGGTTTAGGCTAATTTAATCTATACTTGGTGAAATGTTACTGAAACATAAGCAAACACTGGAGATTTCTCTGTGCCCTCATTTAAGTAGATAAGAGCTGTACTTGCATGACTAGAAAAAAGCTGCCTGGGGTGTTTCCAGGATGGCGACAGAGTGAGCTGAGTTGATTAAAAATTACTTTGGCTCTACCCCTTTTGCTGAATATGTCATGCTTTTTTTCTGTTTATACAATGTGATTTTATTTATCAAGATACAGCATATTATAATATTGAAATGAAAGTTAAGATACCTCAACTTGAGGTATGAGAGTTAAAATACCTTTTTCTTTTATAAAGTAAACTATACATTTCATCTCCCACAGAATGATCTGACACAATTAGCAACTGTTTCCTTTTAGCATGGTGAGGTGATATACCATTTTTCATTGAACTTAAAATTTAATTTAGCTGAAAATATTCAGTTATGTTGTGGGTTAATTCCATTGTATTGTGGGCTAATTCTCTTGTGTTTTGAGGTAATTCCGTTGAGCTGTGGGCTAATACTGGTTCATTGTAGGATAATTCTTTCTTTCTGTCCACATTCGTTTGCTTCACAAATGCAGTTGAGGCTGAACATTCACATGTGCGCACACACACATACACACTCAGACCCATTTTGTGGCAGTAAATAAGGTTGTATTTTATTTCGGCCCTGAGGAGTATAATGGTAAAGTGACCTCTTAGATTGACCGTTCATCTAGCAGTTGAAATGACCGTCCTGCCTACTCTGTTCCACACCATCAGGTTTTCATGGCCTGTGAACTGCGTGTGGTCCATTTAGATCCAGCACATCTGAGCAGTCTCAAAGTCATTTCTGAAACTACAAATCTGATGGAACATTTTCGCGTTTAGGGCTCTTAGAAACACAGAACAGCAGACTTATTTGTTTCTCTTTCATGTTTTGTTGAACATTAGGATGCATGAACAGCATCCTATGCAGTTTTAGAGCAGAAATCAGAAATGTGGAAGAGAGCATGAAGAACTCTGTATCTTAAAACTCAACAGAATGACTGACATTATTTAAAATGTTGGTATCTGAAATATGGTAAACATTTGTCTGTTCTATTCCCAAATAAGTAAAGTCATGTTCTACATAAGTAACACTATCTCTCAGTCAAATCACACCCACTATGCCTAAAACAAAAGCTAATCTCGTCAAATCACACCCACTGATGCCTAAAAAGAGTAAGAGAACAAGAACTGAGGGGGAAACAGCGAGAAAATATAAAACAGAGTATTACGATCTTGTACTAATTCAAATCTCTTGCCTTTTGTAATTATTCTATAATGACAATACATCTGATTTCAGTAAATGTATCTATTTAAATACTGTAGTCTCACAAATACATACTTTTGACTGCTGGTATGGAGTCTGGTCCACTTTTACATTCATTTTGATTGACATGCAAACCGAGTTTTTGTACAATTTAGGGTGAAATAGTCAATGCACACTGGGAAAGCATGAGAGCTGCACATAAGAAGGAAATGTGTGTTGAGTTTTTAAATCTATATTTTCAAGGTAAAAGGTTTTTTTTTATTCATGGCTAAATATCATTAAATTTTTTAATCACATCACATGACATTCTACAACTTGAATTTATCTCCAATTATTCAATATTTTAACAGAACTGTTAACCTTGCCACACAGTCAGAATGCGCTGATGTATGGATCCAGCATCACGTCAGGTTTGGTGCAATGGCCTTGTTACCTCATTATTTAAACATTCTTGTATATCTCCTGCTACAACCATGCAAATCAGTTGCATCCATTGAGAGCTTCAGTCACATACAGGACCGGTTATTAGCTTTGCTCTAGAGGTATAGAGCAAACAGCCACAGCGTCTGAACACTGGCCCATGAGAGGCAGAACAAACGGTCCAATCATGGTACTGGCGGGATGAAAAGAGGTTCTGATTAATGTAGTGCCATAACATTGAGTAACGCTAATTACTGCAGCCTCCATGAGAGAGCATGGTTCTCCACATCAGCCCCTTCCAGAGAACCACAGCTTAAAACCACTCCAGACTCCAGCAGAACATAGCCAAGCTCGATCGATCGATCATTAATGAGATTGGGTTAGTGGCAGAGATGGATTGAGGGAGAAAGAGAGAGAGAGACATAAAGCTGCCCCTAAAAAAGGTGCTGAGGTAAACAGTGTGATTAAAAGGTTGGTTAATCAGAGACCATCCATGTGCACTAATAGATTTGCAGTAAAAAAAAGAATAATAAATCATTTTGTATGGTGGCCAAGAGAGCTCAACGCGCTGCAACTTCAGAAAACATGTGCAAATAGAAAAAGCACCAGCAAATCAAGAAAACATCTTCATCAATTTGACAGCAGGTGCTGCAAATGCTCACAACACAACCAAATGAAGAATTGCACTGAAAATGCTCACAACACAACCAAATAAAGAATTTTATTTGCAGTGCGTTTCTTTGTTTGGTTGTGTTGTGAGTATTTGCAGTGCTTTATTTGGTTGTGTTGTGAGCATTTGCAGCGCATGTGTTGTAAAATTGACGAAGTTGTTTTCGTAATTTGCAGGTGTTTTTTTTCTATTTGCAGTGCGTTGAGCTCTCTCGGCCACTGTAATTTTGCGCTTAAGTTGAGGACAGCGTACATCATCCATTTAAGGTTTACACATTCTTATATGGAGCATAAAAACAAAATAAACTAGTGGTCTGTCTCTTTACATGTTAGTCAGATGACATTTCCTGTCCGAGTCAATGTTCTTTTGCCAAAAATAAGCAAAATGGACTAGGCTATGCCGACAGAGACCCTCTGCATGTGCTACTAGCTCTGCAGTAAGAAGCAGAATGAATCATGCTGTGCTTGAGATGAAGACAAGCTCATATCATCCATTTCAGATTTACACACCCCTAAACAGCACAAACAAACAAAGCAATATGTTGTTTGTTCCTTTACATGTCATTCAGACAGTTTCTTTCTATCTAACTGAGTGGGATTAAGCCAGAATCAAGGTGTCCAGTTTTAGACTTTGGACCTTTTTGCTGTTGCACCTCAGGATGGCACTTTCTTTTTTTTTAGTGATTAGTCCAAAGGTCTACAACCCTTCTCCTGGAGACCCGCTGTCCTGCAGAGTTGTGCAGAGTTGCACTAACCCTAATCAAACACACTTGAACCTGCTTATAAAGTTCTTCTTGATCGCTTGAAAATATGGCATGGCAGATTTCAAATTATGTACAGTACATCTAGGACAACCTGTGCCAGGCCAGGACCGCAATTAAGATGAACAGGAATGCTAACTACATACATTTCTCCGGGTATTATAGACCAGCAGTTCCCAATCTTGGAGGCCCCCAAACAGCACACATTTGGATGTCTCTATCATCTGACACAAAATAATTTCAGGTCATGAAGTCTCCACTAACAAACTGATGAGTTGATTAGCAAGACATGCAAATTATGCAGAGGTGAGGGTACTCCAGGACCAGGGTTGGGAAACACTGTTATAGACTAAGCTGCAAAGTGAGCCTGATGTTATTTCAATTTTCAAATGCCTGGCTTTGCAAGACTAGTTTTGATACAATGGTCTTGTTACCATATTTATTAAAACACCCTCGTACCTCAGGGCGGGTTTTAGGAGGAAGTGAGGGGTTGGCATGGGCTCGGTTTGGTTGTGGGAGAAGAGATATTTGGCAGTCAAAAAGAGAAAGGGCACTTGCCTAAGGTGGAGAGGTGAATCAACCCACCTCCACCAAGAGAAATCATACATAAGGGGGCAAATGAAACATTAGAAAGTGTGAATCTGGAAGACGTACACGCAAGTCCCTGAAGACAAACAAAACAAGCTGTGAAAGAGAAAGATGAAGAGGATATGGCAGGGTGAAAAAGGCAGGAAGCTTCCTTTCTGTTCAGAGAAAGCGTGTAGGCTTTAGAACCTACTAAAACACGCATATACGGCCGCGAGCGATCGCGTATGCTAATCGTTCAGAACCGACAACGGCCAAACTTTGAGTGGGTCAGGAACTTTACCTTCCACACACAAGTAAACAGTCATCTTGTTATCTTTGTTGTGCATTTGCATTGTAGATGAATTGTAATTTCTGCATAAATAAAACTCCTTCTTCTAGAAAACACAAATGTGACAATTTTGTTCCACGATTTGCGGCTTAAAATTCACACAGGGAAGAACGGGAAAAAGATGTGTATGTTCCACAAATCCGCACATGCTCTCAACAATAGCGGAGAGGTAAAGAAATAGAGCGAGAGAGAAAAAGAGAGAGATACCGAGGGAATAAACATTGACTTCCTTTGAACGTGTTCCTGCTTTATATTTCCCTTAGCTGGGGGAGTCTAGGGACCTGAGCTGGATCATTCTGGACTTGCTGATTCACTCAGCCTCTGTAGATACTGACGTGTCGCTTTTATATGGGCTTAAAATGACCCAAATTAGTCGGAACCTGTCGGTGGCTTTCTGAAACGGGTCAACAGAGCTGCCCGGCTGCACTCAGCCCAGGCACAATCTCAATGTCATGTTTTATTCATCACATGTGAATGTGGTTGGGTGGGGTCTCTGCTCATGGGCAATACGGATGCTGCCTGCTTCAGCCAAGCCCTGGCAACAAAACAAAGACACACACACACACACACACACAACACGCATATACACACAGAATAGATCTCATATGGCATTGAATGGAGGAAACAAGAAAAAAGAACTCAACAAGCCAAGGAACAGAACAACAATGGAGACAGAGCACCTGTGAGAGAGTTGGGAGACTTGGTAATGCTAACGGCTTTCAGCACATTTTCGAACCCTAACCAGATTATTGGGCTGCACTGAATGCCTGTGTATGAGTGTGGAACATAGATAGATAGATAGATAGATAGATAGATCACAAAAGGACAGCGTTTGAAAAATCTTTATACAGTTCTTTACACAGTTCAGGTCTGACATACATACAACAAGTTCTGCTTAAAGGACAAAATTAAAATATACTGTAGTTACATAATATACATAGTAAAAGTAGTCCATGTTACTTGCACTATATATAAAACCTCTTAACTCATACAATAGTTTTATGTGAGGAAAATAACTTTAGTTGTTAATTTAGTTGAAAACCTTCTCTTCCATGGAAGCTCTCAAATCTCATTTGTGTTCAAAAGATAAAAATAATAATAAAATAAAATGGCCTGCCAGCGTACCACGTTTGACATCTTTGACAACATTGGATTAACTTCTCATACAAAGTCTGTTCATCACAAAGTTATTTTATGGCTTCAGTAGATTTCAAAAGATGAATGACACAATTCTACAAGATCATCCTTTTGTGCTTCACTGAAAAACTAACAGCATATGGGTTTGGAAAGACAAGAAGGTGAGTAATGACTGAATTTGTATAAATTTTTACTTTGTTCTGTATGTTCTTATTCTACTTTTTTCCAGTATATTATTCTCTTGTGGGGAAGTCATGGCCTAATGGTTAGAGAGTCGGACTCGTAATTGAAAGGTTGCGAGTTCGAGTCTCGGGCTGGCAGAAATTGTAGGTGGGGGGAGTGAATGTACAGCGCTCTCTCCACCCTCAATACCACGACTGAGGTGCCCTTGAGCAAGGAACCAAACCCCCAACTGCTCCCCGGGCGCCGCAGCATAAATGGCTGCCCACTGCTCCGGGTGTGTGTTCACGGTGTGTGTGTGTTCACTGCTGTGTGTGTGCACTTTGGATGGGTTAAATGCAGAGCACAAATTCTGAGTATGGGTCACCATACTTGGTCGTATGTCACGTCTCTTTCACTCTTTCACTCTTGTTCTTGCTACGTTATTTGTTTGTCAACACAAAACATAATTTGGTCAAACCAGTTAAGCACATTGAATTAAATTAAGAGAGATGGAAAATACATCAGCCTCTCTGCATATATTTACTAATGAGCAGAAATGATTTGATAGTGAAATATTTCCCACTACATTTCACCTTTAATTCAGTAATTGCTGCTGAGATGAGGGCATGGTTGGCGTGCTGTGTCCAGTTTGGAGTGCTAAAGTGCATCCCTGTAGCTAGAGTCTCAGACACACACTGGGGCTTTATGAGTCTTATTAATTATTCAGCATTTAGCATTATTCGGCATTGACTATTACACACACACACATTACCATGAGGAGGCTAAACCTCATACAAATATAGCTATATGCACCCACAAGTTACAAGCTAATTACTTCCTCTCCCATGCAGAAAGAAATAATCTAACTTGAATTATTTTCTGTTCCCACTGTTTTTGTTAAATGTGGTTTAGACTTAAAACAAGAAAAATTGCCAATGTGGTAGGAAAAGTAAACTTTATAGAAGATATATTATCTGAAAAATGAAGACGTATTGTCGCATACTGTTTTGCTTCTTAAGTAAATTTATCTTGTTTTAAGAAGAGAAGCATTTTGTGCAGTGTAGTCTTTTAAGCAGGCAGACTGTAACTCATATTTGCAGATTCATTAAATTCTCAGGTGTGTGTTCAGCCAGTCCTGTAAACACGTGCTTACATCACACCAGAACAAAGCGCCCGTGAATACAAACCTTCAGCTGATCTCATCGTTTCTCTGGATGCGACTCACAGAGAGTCACGGATAACTGTCACCCCCCATAGTTTCCCATAAAACCAGCCCCCCCCCAATCAAAACCTGACCCAATCACCTTAAACATCTGCTACTATACACTAAACACAGATCTAGACAGACTTTCAAACAGCAGAAGAAAGAACTGCGAGGGAACAGGGATGTCTGAAGTGTCTCTCACACATGCACAGCTGAAACAAAAGCATCGAAAGACACCAGGGACTTACGTTCTGTCGGGTTTCTGCAGGACACAAACGCGGGAAGAGATGAGGAGAGTGAGCTCCTCCACAAGCTGGACTGTCAAACGCTCAGACTGAGAGACAGTGGTCCACATGCATGCTGCTCTCTCTGTCATCCACGCAGCTGCGAGGCGGAGTGTGTGTGTGCGAGCTGCGAGTGCAGGAGAGTCAATGCCACACACACACACACCCTTGTCTGTTAAACTCTTGGGAGTTGAGCTCAAAGCACACACACACATGCACCCTGCAAAGCCAGACTGCAGCGGTGGTTCTGATAAAGCCAGGTTCTGGGAGCAGGTTCGGGACGACAGCCAGAGGGGAAGTTGTGTGCTTGTGGTTGATAAGACTGCTCAGCTGTGGCAGACAAAGGGAATAATGTGAGGCTAATTGATCACTTGCTCCCTCTGCGCTTTATTTGTTCCTCAGAATAACAGCCGCGCGTGGCAGGATATGAATCAATACAGTGTGGCGATATATATCGAAGTGATTAGCTGACACAGACAATTTGATTTCTTTCTCGTTTCCCCTGAGCATCGCATTACCTCAAGTTCTTTTATTCAAGTCCCGTGGCAAAACACAATAAGGCGTGGTGAATATTTCTGAAAAGAGCTTGTGGTGGCGGAATTGGCACTGTCGCGCTGTTCTGAATTTGGCACTTTTAATAATCAGAGAATTTTAACAGTAACGTAATGAGTCCAGGTGTGAAATTAGCATTTAGACTTTGCCACACAGAGAGATCCGAGAGAATGGAAGCGCAGTTCTAGAGTTTTCTCATTGTCTTCAGGCTGATCTTGAGCTGTGAAACACAATAAGCCCACGCTGACAGTTTGAAGACAATCAGACACTCAGTCGATACTTGCGGCACGGGCAGGCGACCAGACCGAAAACGCAGACGGCCCTGAGGGTGCTGTCTCGGCTAAATGCGCACACACTCTTGCACACTTGCTATGACCCATCCCCCCTTATTCCCGCTGGCTTTTGAGAGCACACTCGCGCTTCTCTGCACAGTAAGATAAGCTGTCCTGGAAGGTCACTAAAGGTCAGCATGTGGCAGAAATCATTTGTGCAGTACAGAATGGGTCATTAAGAGATGTTAAGCCTGGGGTGTCCAATCCTGTTCCTGGAGGGCCACTATACTGCAGAGTTTAACTCTAACACAACTACCAGGAACTGGGTTGGACACCCCTGCATAGGTTCCTGTTCAGAGGAGATGATGATCCATAAACATCTAATGCAGAGGTCTTCAATCCTGCTCCTGGAGACCCAATGTCCTGCAGAGTTTAACTTATCAAACACACATGAACCTGCTAATCAAGTTCTTCAGGATCGCTTGAAAATCACAGGCATGTATGTTGAAGCAGGCTGGACATAATCTGTGCAGGACAGTAGATCTAATAATAATCTAATTTATTCCACAGGGATATCCATTCTTGGGCGGAAGCCAAGCAAAAGCACACAAAAGGAAGGCAATACCTCCAAAACAAAGCCTAATTAGGACGGGTTTGGAACATAACTCTTAAAGACATACCTTAATTAGAGGTTAAAGGAGTAGTTCACTTCCAGAATAAACATTTCCTGATAATTTACTCACCCCCATATCATCCAAGATGTTCATGTCTTTCTTTCTTCAGTCGCAAAGAAATTAAGTTTTCTGAGGAAAACATTCCAGGAATTTTCTCCATATAATGGACTTCAATGATGGCCAAATTTGAAGAACCAAAATTGCAGTTTCAATGCAGCTTCAAAGGGCTCTATACGATCCCAGTCGAGGAATAAGGGTCTTATCTAGCGAAATGATTGGTCATTTTCTATATGTATATACTTTTTAACCACAAATTATCTTCTTGCACTAGCTCTCGCTTACCAAAAATTAGTATACTTCAAGTTTATTTTATTAAGTATACTAAGTGAAGTTCAAGTATATTTTTAAGTATACTTTATGTAGTAAGTATACAAATATCAGTGTACTAGTAGTATACTAGTAAAGTGTACTATTTCAATACTCCTTGGGACTAAATTGGCCCACTTTCTGGTATATAAAAGTATACTTTTAAGTATAGGCTACTTTAAGTATAACAGTAGTAAACTTTGAGTACACAACTAGTTTACATCAATCAATGTTTTTAGCTTGTACTGCAACTATACTAAAAGTGAACTTATAGGTATACTGATAGTTTACTAATTAAATACTTGTAATAGCATTTTTAGTACACTTTGAAGTATAGTCTCAGTAAACTACTAGTTTAGTAGTTTTATACTGCAAGTATACTCGTACGTTTTCTTTAAGTGAACTTTACATCATACTTTAAGTATACTCCCACTGTATGTCCTTATTTAGGTATTAATTTGTATATATTTTGTTATAAAAATATCTGAACATACAAAACATCAAAAGAAAGAACAGGGTATCTGCTTGTAAACAAAAAAACATTTTATTCTAGCCTCAAGCATTCTTTTTTTAAACACTTGAATGTGGGTAAGTTTCTTAAATAAAAAAAAATAAAGAAATAAACAACATTTTGAACAAAAAGCTGAAAAAAGACTATGAATTAGATTCAGAATGGTAATCAAAATGTAGATGAGGTCGATCAACACCCTAAAGCTTGACAGTCACTATTATCTCTTCATTGGTCGACATTTTATTCCATAATGTTACACAGTTTTGATGCTGTTTTATGTCTGATGATCGCGTTAGATTATATGTGGAAACATCTGTTGTTTCAGTTTCTTCTTCACTTGTGTTTTTTGGAAATTCTGTACAGAAGATGTGTACTAGCGCCCCCTACCATATAACAATGAAAACATGGATTCTAGGAGCACAAGTATAGCTCAAATATATTTAGACTAAGTATAAGTCAAGTATACTTAAAGTATACTTAAATGTCATTTTAAGTATATTTCTGAGAAGTACATAAAAAGTAGACTAAAAGTATACTTTCCTATTTTTTAAGTTTAAAAGAAGTGTACTAATAGCACACTTGAATAAACTTATTTTTCGTAAGGGCTGCGATCCACATGCGTGTCTTCATGCACTTGGAAAAGTCACATGTGGTTAGTTTTTTTCGTCTGTGTATTTCGGTTCAAAAAGTTAGGTTAGAGCGGAAAACTCCATCTCATTTTCTCCTCCAACTTCAAAATTGTCCGACATTGTTTTACCTTTTAAGGGTAAAGGGTGTTTGACTTTCTTTGCACGTTTGCTTTGTAAACACTAGGTCGATGCTTCTGCCTACGTCACACGTGCGTGATTACGTAATGTGGGAGGTCGAGCTAGTGCAAGATGAGCATTTGTGGTTAAAACGTATATAAATTTGTATTTTTCTTAGAAAATGACCAATCATTTCTCTAGATAAGACTCTTATTCCTCGGCTGGGATCACGTAGAGCCCTTTGAAGCTGCATTGAAACTGCAATTTGGACCTTCAACCAGGAAAATCCTGAAATGTTTTCTTCAAATACCTTAATTTCTTTTCGACTGAAGAAAGAAATGCATGAACATCTTGAATGACATGGATGACATAAATTGGCAGGAAATTTTCATTCTGGAAGTGAACTACCCCTGTAATGACAGAATTTTCATTTTTGAGTGAACTATCCCATTATTAAGGATTGGAAGTAAACTCTGTGGGTCATGGGCATCCAGTAACTAAACTGAAGAGCCCTGATATAAACTGGTATATTCTCTTTCAGGTATGTCAACTACTGTCATGGCAGCACAGTATGAAAAAAATCTTAATGAGCAAGTTAGTTAAGTCAGTTAAACTATCAACATGTTTTTAATCTACCTGAATTATAACACGTGATTTAAAGACCCCGTTAAAAAAAATAAAAGATCACTTTATTTGATTTTAGTCCATGTTTGTTTGTTTTTACGGATTTAAAATTTATATTCTTTCTCTTATAGGAAACCACACTAAAAATGCAGATGACTCATCTTGCAGTAATAGGCGTATACAAATTTTTGTCAAATAAAAATGCCTCCTCGAATGAAATTGTGCTCCCTCTAATACCACTTGCCATTGCTAAGCAATAGCAAGCAATCATGGTTCACAGCTGTGTTCTAAACTGACTAATAAAAAATGGACTATTAAAAAAGGGACAAGTCAATGAGCCTATGTTTCGCACCACCTTCCTGAAATAGGAAATACTGTATGTCAGCATAGAAAACAAATGCTTGTCAATCCATATCTTCCGGGGTCACAGACATTTTCAGTAACTTTAGCATCCAATGAGTACTGACGTTTGCTGCGGTCACAGTAATGCAAGAACATACATCCGGGATATACAGCAGGACTGCACACTTGCAAGGCATTCACATCTGTGTACTGTACATGTGTAGAGTTTCTGACCTAACACTCTCCTCTCAGTGTCTCTCTCTCACACACACACTCACACTAGCACTTTTTTTCTCTTACATGTCTGCATTGTAAGCCTGTGTGTGTAAACTGAATGGCTCAGCTAACCTCAACGCTGTACTGAACCACAAACATATTCCCACTGGTCGCATAAACCCCCAGCATCCAGGTCAGATGCTCTCTGCACACACACACACACTACCTGTATGAGAGCAGTAATGTCAGGCTCTATAGCTTCCTGTCACACATGACCTCACATCATTGATAGGACACATGCAGCAGTTTGCATGTGTGTGTTGACAGATGAGCATGCTGTGTATTATGGGCTGCATCAGATGACCTTTACAAACCTACAGAATCTGATCAACAGTTGTTTCACTGCTGTTTATGAATCTGCTATCAAATCATTGGGTCTCATTCGCTGAGCATGCATATGCACAAATTCTGAAATATGCATTTGAATGTTTTCCTGAAAAAAAATATTGCATTATTCACCAATATATATATATAGAATTATATAGAATTTATATAGAATATAATATAGAATTTATAATAACTTAGATCCAATAAATGAAAGGTCTGCAATCTGGGTCTGTATAAAAAGGTATTATATTTTATTTATTTTTTGAACCTGTTTTTGCACTTCGCGTTGTTTGAGGATCTTGTTGTGTATACTTCAAGCCAAAGCACATCTTTAGAGAGCATCATATGTTTATTGAGAGGGACAAAATGGTGTAAAAAAGGTTGAACAGAAATGTCTGATATGGAGATGGTTTGGATGTGTTTCATGCAAATGACTAACCTCAGGCACATTATCGCTCATAGAGAATACTCCAAATCCATTAAGTTTAGAATGAGGTTAAGAACAAATTCATGTGTGTACGCACATTTTTCTTGAGAAGTTCTCCTGTGCATACTAATATGAAATAATCCTCACAATTACTAGCGAATGAGACCCGTTGATTTGTTTTTTTGAATATTCTGACTAACCCGACAGCAACAGTGACAGTGGCTTAACCAATGGTGTGAGTTTGAGGCGGGGCTATTAGTATGTGCAACCAATGGCAGATGAGGGAGTGTTCAGGAAATACCATTTAGCAAAGGCATTTATTTATTGTAATATAAATAAATGCCTTTTATATTACATATTTTATATAGCCTTTTATATAGTAGAAATTTTGAAGTTTTGGCCATGTTTGAGTGATGCAGATTTTATGCAAACTGAACTAACAGCTCATTATTTTGATGAAATGATGTTTACAAAATGTGTATAAATAAAGAGCATGCAGAACGTTTCCAGGATTTTAGAGAACATAATCCGTCAGTGTTTAGGAGATGGGTAGCATCTAGCACAGGGATGTTTAATCATCCAGAGAAACTAAACACATTTCACACACTGAGACTTTAAATACCCACACACACACTACACATTGATAATATTTAATACATGCTCCTCACACTTTAGGAACTTGTATAACATTTAATTAATGGTTGCTCCCAGGCACTGTTCATGTTTAAAAGTGGGTAAATGAGGGCACTGGGTGAAATGGCATAATGGTTAAAGATCTAGACAGTTCATGAAAAGATAACAGATTCAATGCCAGGAATAGGTGACCTACTATGCTAAAAAAAATTTAAAAAAATGAATAAATTAATATAATTATATATTATATATATTTATTCATATGTGCAAAACATATGAAACAGAACAAACTAACATTACTGTCTCTGAGTTAACATTTCAAACGCTTAGTGCGCATAAGTCACCAGACTGACTTATTCTGCAGTTTGAAATGATCGTTACGCTTATAAGCTCATGAATTTGCATTATCATACGGCTGAGAATACAGATGCCTAGAAATAATCTATTTCTGCAGGCACTATATTCACTGATGAAGTTTTATTCTCCGAACAGGAAATTCGCTGCTTTGCTGCTGTTGATGGCCCATAAAAGTAAACCATTTGCTTGTTTTCTTTCTACCGCCTGTGAAACAACAAAACAATAAAATAGGAAAATATTTCTCAGAGTAACAGCGAAACAAGAGGCTTTGCTGTCTATCATCTAGATAGACCCCATGCTGAGCTTCCGTGCATATGTGTGTGTGTTTGTTTGTCAGAATGTTCAGCTTTATTCAGATTTCCTCATGAATATGTAAATTAGCCAGGTCAAGTAGACATCAATGAATCTCCTCCCCCTTTTAGGTACCCTACACCACACTAGGAGGGGCTCTTCCTGCTAATACAGCCATCAAAGGTGTGAGTGTGCTTGTTAAATAAATGATTGTTCTCTCATGACAGAGAGAGTATTTAGCATATGTGATTAATCCATTTTGGCACTCTGGCCGTGGTTCTGTGTTTTTTTTTTGGCTGTCGGTAAGAGACGAGAGCTGAATAAATCTGAAAACAATAGATTCTATGACATTTCAAATGCATGCATAATCACATTGTCTTTATCAGTGCACACACACTAAAATCTTCATAGTCTTAGCGTTAACACCCAGTGGCACTGTACCAAACCCTAGTGAGCTTCCTTGCTGTCTAGTGCCTACATAGTCAGCTTTCCTTCTTGCAAAATAAGTGACTTACTTGAAGTGCTCTACATAAAAAACAACTCTGTGCATCATAACAAAAGTGCGCAGAATTTGAAGCATACGGTATACTCGACTCACAAATAATTTCAAAAGAATTTGACGTTAGCGTGTTGCTAAGCTAATAACACAATCCTCTAAATAGGACAAAATAGCACACACACACATACACTCTTAAAAGTAAAGATAGGCAACAAATTGGCATAAGTGGTTCCATAAAGATTTTTTAACCCATGGAATTTCCATTGTACAAATAGTTCTTTCCAATGGAAAAAAAGTTATTTATGGTGTATTAACACTTAGTTCTCTAGGCTCATTTGGCCCAGACCTAAAAAACAAAATAATACATTTAGTTCTAGTTTGCTTAGTGTTCACTCTTAAAGATGCAAAACGAAAGGCTTGAGGATAAGGTTGCAACCTGACTGGACAGCTTTTATGATTTTGTGAGTGAACTTACTGAACATCCAAAACAATGCTGTGTGGTGGGCTAAATGTGCTTGTTGTACATGTGTACACATGGTGGTATTTTTACCAGCTGAGAATTCATGAAAAGCTTATAAAATGTCTAAAGTAGTCAATTTCTTTGTTGCAAAGATAGCAACTTTGTTGCACAATCAGGTTTGTTTGATGTCAGAGTTTGGTTCATTTGGATAATGTGAATGCTATTTTTCATGAACCGTTCACGAGTCCGCCTAAAAAGGCTGGTCTGGTCTGGTATGATTTGTTTCTGATGTAAATGCAATTATACTAAATCACACAAGTGAACCACTATGATGTATTTGTAACTGCGTATTTATGTCTTTTCTCACTCACTTTTCTGACAAGCATGACTGACTCATTAACGCTCGTCTTCAGCAGAAATTGACACGTGTTCTTTTGAACCTTTGCATTACATCTGTGACAAATAGATACGTGTCATTCTGTGTTGCTGGTTTGAAAAAACAAAACAAAAATTTCAAAATTTGAAGAACAAAAGTGAAGTGAATATGAATTATTTTTGCCATCTTCACCTGCATAGTTATTAACTGCTGCCACTCTGATGATGCAAACGTACCATGGTTCGAATCCAAAAAATAAAAAGAGTGAACAGAGTGAACACAACTCAATGGGGATAGCTGGAGGGGGAACTTGGGAGCGAACTTGGGTTTTAACCAGGCAATCAACCAAGCGTGAAAAGCACCCTTAGAGTATAATATTTATTTATTTATTTATTTTTACACAAAGAAAAAAAAATGGTTATTTTTAGAACTGCTCACTGAAAGATTCTTTGGGGAACCCAAACATGGTTCCTCTGTGGCATTGTTGTGAAAACCACCTTCTGAAAATTTTATTTTTAAGAGTGTGTATTAGGTAAAACACTCTTTTTAAATTTTTCCAGAATTGAATTGATTAAACAAATACAGTAATTGACATTTATTTTACTTTGCCAGCCATCTTTTCCTGCTGAGTTTGTGGAAAATCCTTACATGCAATGCTGACATGCAATTGGCCCAATTTGGTTTAAGTAAGGCAGAAGGTGCTAACTTTTAGGAACAGGCTTCGTGTCAGGAGTGCATAGCGGTGTCATAACATGTACCTTATGTAGGATGCTCAATAAGCTCACTAGGAACAGACACAAAATGTCTGTCCAGAAAGTCATGTCAGCAGTAGCAATGATTGATTGATATTCCTCTGTGTATATGTCTCAATCTATAAGCTCATCTGTCAGATGCAGGGAAGGGCGTTTCCCTAGTGTCCTGTTGCATGAAGACAGAATGCCATTTTGGATTTAGCCATTCCCCTGCATTAATTTTGAGGGTTTATCCTGCTGTTTTGGGCTCAAGATGATTGTATACGCATTTGAGTATAATACTTATAAAGGCCCAGATGATCAGATGCATGCTGTAAACTAGAATGAAGAGGCTTGAGTGTGGGAGCAGCTAAAGATAAATGACCTGGTGTCCTCTGACAGAACCAATAATGCCTGATTATGTCGGGTCTGATTAGTGTTTTAATAATGTATACACAGCACGGAGACATGATGCATAATCAGGTGTTTGAAGGCCATCATAACGAAGGCAAGAATATTTGTGTTGATTTATGTTCAACTGTTGTAGGGAAGGTTGATATATTGATAAACAATAAAGCAGTCCATTTAAAAGCAAGACTGACCTGAGTCCATCGGTGTCCTTCCTACCTCTCCCATAAAACAGAGGTATGGCATTCAGGTCCTTTTATGACCCTTCCGCTTCCTCACCCTTTATTGAATAATTGAATTATTTTAATTATTTAAATTGAATTAATAATTTCTTCTTAATTTTTTTTTTAAAATAAATACAATTAAATTAAAATTAAATAAATCCTGAATATGAATGTAAGAACACATTAACATTTACATTATCAAAAAAAAAACAAAAAAAAAAACATTAGTATTCAAAACATTCTTATAAAGTTATCTGAAAACAATGTGGTTTACATCTTGTGGTGCTTATGTAGACCAACTTTTGATGGCTGTAAATCCTTATGACAGAATGAGTGTAGTTTACAGAAATGTTATTATTATTTTATTTTTTTGGCACTAAATACTAGGCCTACTGTAGGTAAATTCCAGTTAATTCAATACCTCAAAACTTAGTAAATCACTGTGCACTGTATAGTATTGACTTTGTGTCTTTATTAAGTCCTGAAAGTAGAAAAAAATAGTTATTAAGCACAAAAAGGCACAAATAATCAGGTACTCACACGTTGACTGAAGCGCGCACTTGAAATGTCAAAATGCCCTTCTTGGTGAGCATTTACGTAAACTTATGTCTTAAAACATTTGGGAGAAAATCTGATCTGTATTATTGAATCTGTGCACTCTTAAAATAACAACAGCTTAATACTTAAGTTCAGGGGCGTTTTTTGGATTTTTCACCTAAATTTTCACACTCAAATTCAAATGTTTACCCTACACACATACAATGGAGGAAATAAAAAAAATGGATTCATTGTAAAGAAAACCCTTTGAACTATAACATATGGGTGTATTTTTTTATAAATAACATTATATGTGTTTCAAATATTACAATAAACACTAAAAAAACATAGGCACTTTTTGACTTTTTGTAAAAAAATTTTTTTGAAAATCTGTAATTCAGGTTCTATTAGGGCTTGCTCTTTGCAACTTACTTAATTTGATGCCACTAGATGCCAAAATTTACCAGAAAAAAATATTTTTCAAATAACAGCTTCCAAACAGGAGTTACTGCATCATAAATGAAGCAAGTGAAATTATCCTATTTTGCAGCTTTGGACAAGCACGCAGAAACGTTTTGAGTTACCTTTGCAAAAACAGGCTAATAAAACAAATTACACCCAGATAATATAGAGTTTTTGGCTATTTGTATGTGCCATAAGCAATTTTCTTGATTAATTGTAGTAAGAGTAGGAAAATGACAAAAACAAAGTTTTTCTAAGTGAAAGATATAAATTTGACATTGCGATATTGAAGATCAGTGTGGTTGTCACACAATAAATAATTTATATAGTTTTATTCTTTCAGGAGACACAAGACTGTATAAATTATAAAATATATCAGTCTATCACAATCTAAAATAGAATCCACATCCTCCAGTGAAAAATATAAAAAAATACTTTATATTGTTCGCATTCCATTTATGTTTGTGTGTGGGATTCTGTATTGTATACTGTTTGGAGCAATCACCTGGTTCACATGTGAAACCTTGCATCACCTATGGTATTATTTGTAAAGAAGAGGCTGCATCTGCATTTCAAATGATCTGTTGCCCCTGGACCATTTATGAACAGCTACTGTGCAAGCTGCCTTTTATTACCTCAGCAGAGTTTATTATACCGCCTGCTGTCTGTCTTGTTAAAGCAACTGCACGTCCATACAGTTAAGTGAGTGGAATTGACTATCGTAAATACAGTATATCATTATACAGTGGATAGCTGTGCAGTGCAGCTTTAATAAGGAACATAATATTTAATTAATTCAGTGAAGATTGTGCAATGTTTTAATTTTTATTTGATTGCATTTCTGTAGTATGTTGTACGTGAATACTAAAATACCTGAAAAAAAAAGAAATTAAAAACAAAATCAAACTTTTGCTTTGTCAGAATTTGATGACACAAAACAAACTAACAAATAAATAAAAAATAATAATAAATCATGGCAAATTTCACAAAATTTTGGACATTACCACCACAAATCCAGTCATTTTGTTTGCACCACAAAAAAAAAAAAACAATAAAAAATCAACCTGAACTGAAATATAATAAGGACTATGCATTTGACTATGAAATGACTGTGCATTTCATCAAGCATGTAAACTTGGATGCTTGTGGTAGTTACAGTCCATATTGAACTGTAGCAAATTCTCCAGGGAATCCATGGCTCGATAATGCTAATTCTCTTCTAGGTTTTAGGACTATAAACTGAACATCGTCTAACATCTTTTCCTCTAACTGTTGGGTGTGGCTAATAAAATTCAACTCATAAATTGAAAGAAAATACTACTAACATATCCCTTTATCTCTCTCTCTCTCTCTCTCTCTCTCAAGCCAAGCTGATGCGGTGTAAAACAAAAATGAATTAAAGCTCAAACATCGTAGCAGTATGTAAGTTGCTGTGTCCAAATGACAGTCAGGGGTCATTAACAAATACAGTCAGCAGAGAAATTCATTTTGTCAAGCTCATGTTGCGGCAAATATGCTAAATGTTCAGATTTGTGCATGCCTTTTCTGTGCGACTCAGAGAGGCAGCGGAGAGAAGATGTTATTCTGGGTCAGATCAATTCTGTCATGGCTGTATCAGCACATGTTAAGACAGGTGTTGTGTCACAGGCCACTGTGACGGTGTAAATCAAATATGTCAGGTGCAGAGGTGAACGTCAATACAGCTTGTGCGCAGGTCAAGGATGATATAACATGAATGACAGTTCCTCGTATGCTTAATTCAGTTGCACACACTCACCCTGTGACCCTATTACCCCTCTATAGACTGACTATATCAGATCAGAGCAGACACACCGGAAAAACAGACCAGCTGATGAAACCAGAGCAAAACATTTAGTTGCGTGTATTTGTGCGCATTCATTTTCTCTGTGTGTGTGTGTGTGTGTGTATCACTGTAGGTGAGTAACTAACTGCACGTGATGCTGCTAAGGGAACTGTATTTTTCCAGTAGCATGACATTAACTCAGCAGTTTACAAAACAGCTTATCATTTCAGGTACAAAACGTTGCTTTTTCTGAACAAGTAGCCATGTAGCGTGACAAAATGCTGCATTGATAGTTTATGTCACATTGAATCAGCAATCAGTCGTGAGCTGAGGCACAGGTGAGTGAATATATCATGTGTGCTCTCCTACAGTATCATCTTAGATCTCATCAAATCATTATAACATTTTAGCTTTGTTTTTTTTTTTGCTTTTTTTTTAGCTTACATTTGAGCAGAGAGAGAGATATATATATAAAAAAAACTGTTTTATTCAGAGGCCCACACTGAGCAATTTTATATGGGCAAAAAGTAATATGAAATTCTCATAATATAATCTTTTGTCACTTTATATCTCCCAATATCAAAGTAAGATTATATTTAAATGTTTGGTTTAATGATCAAAGCTCTGCAATTTCAATATGCATTTCTGTGTGTTTATGAGTGTTTTTGCTGTGAGTGTGGTTTGTAACTATAGTTGTGGAATTTCCAGAGCTAGTTGTGATCGCACAGATGGAGGGGTTTATGTATATCAGTGGTTAAAAAAAGTCAGTTCCACACAGTGGATTAAATGTACAAAAAACTCACATATCTGCAAATGCAGTCTCTCAGTCTGGATGAACAATGTTAGATAAACACAAATTATAGTCTCAAATGACCGTAATGATGGAACTGCTGAGCATTGAGATTGAGAATAGAGAAACTAATGAGATGATAGTGTCTGTGTGTGCGTGAGAGAGCGGAAACCTGTGATTGTGTTTTGGCTTTTTTGGGACCAGATCAGTATTATTATGTTTTAATGACTTTGGCCCACCTTGGTTGCTGTGAGATTCTCGTTAGTAAATTAGCAGCTGTATCAGTCTGTGTTTTTGTATGAGTACAGATGAAATAACCTCATTGGGTTCTCCACTGCTGGGTGCATCTCTATGCCAAAGATCCATCACAGGATACAGCTTGATGAGGCCAAGGTCTGGCCTCTCTCTTGCTCTCCTCCCCTTCTTTTGCTTCAGTAATCATTTTGTCCAGCTTGTCTCCTACTCATAAGCAGTGATGGGAATAACGGCGTTATAAATAAACGGCGTTACTAACGGCGTTATTTTTTTCAGTAACGAGAAATCAAACGAATTACTGTTTGCCCCGTTACAACGCCGTTACCATTACTGACAATAAAATGCGGCGTTACTATAATTTATTATATTATTAGAATTTAATTTTTCAGTTAATCTGAATGGATGCGCAGAGTAGCTGTATTTGACATACCGTAAACTCTAGTGTGAAGGCGTATAGCTAGTCGTCGCTTTGTCTCACACACACACACACACACACACACACAGAGAGAGAGAGAGATACAGAGCTAGAGAGTCTTTCATAACATGCAGAATTGACGCCCTACATGTAAATTGTTGTATTTTCCTGTCAAAATAACGGAGTTCCTTTGGAAATCTTCAGCTTTTAAGAACTGCCGATTTCTCCGGTAGTGGGCGGAGCTAATGCGCAAACGACAATCTCATTGGCTGGCGCTCACCTATTATCGTCCCTGTTTTGATTTCAGCAAATCAATTCCAGCGAATGCAGACAACGTGATTAATATTTATGAACCCAGCAGCTCATTAATCCTTAGTGCGTTTTATATTGTTATTAGTAGTAGTGTTCGTAGTAGTTTTGTTATCTTATCAATTCTTTTTTTTATAGAAACACTAAATGACAAACAATACCTTTAAGCACCACCACCAGTCCTAAGTTCAGTCAACATGACAATTATGCATTCATACTTGGTTATACTAATTACTAAAGTTCTATCATCATATAATGCTAAATTATCATAATATCATATTATAATGCTTGACTGACTGATGCTAAGTGTCAGTAGATAAATAGTGTAGATTAATGTACAAAGTTTTATAATAATAATTTATTCTATTTAGTGTCTATTTAATTAATTTAACATATTTAATATTGGGGGCATCCAAGTTATTTGACATTTGAACATTTTTTTAAAAAGTAACGCAATAGTTACTTTCCCTGGTAATTAGTTACTTTTCTAATGACGTAACTCAGTTACTAACTCAGTTACTATTTGTGATAAGTAACTAGTAACTATAACTAATTACTTTTTTAAAGTAACGTGCCCAACACTGCTCATAAGTGGGCATTTGTACAGTCCTTCATCTAGTTAGTTCAAACTGCTCTCATTAGTCCATTAGCCTTTCCAGCATGCATGTTCTTTCTCTTTCTCTCTGTCTGTTTCTTTCAGGGATGTGTCAGTAACAAGGATGGATTATGGACCGATGGAGCCTGTGCCCTGGGGCCTTTGACTGCTAGGGGCCTTGAGTTTAGAGGTCAGTCTGACATCTAGAAAAAAGCCACTGCAAATTTAAAATTGTAGACAAACAGTGCTTGAGTGTGTGGCAATAATATATTAAACTCGAAAAGGAAATCGTATTAAGGCAAACTTTGATGTTGGCTTGACGAAGCCTTTGTTTCTGGAAGTTTAAAAAGCCTTGAAGTTTGAAGGTTGTATAGGCCATTGTGAATAATTTATAGCCATGATACTTTCGGATACAACAGATTGAATTCTTAATATATATGAAAGAGTTGACAACAGATTGAATAATATATATATATATATACTATTTATATATATTTACGATACAGCACTGCTATGACCGCTTCACCTAATGGTTCTGTGTATCACTGAGCAACACCCTTAGCAACCAACCTTAGCAACATAAACAATCAATAATATAGCATCAAAACTGTTTCATGTATTATGTATTTCAGCAGAATTAACTGTTTGTTATTTATTTAAAGAAGTATGAGTGACCCCTGCTTGCATTATGTTGCATCTTTCATCTTTAATTTTGAGACCCCGCCCTTCCCCCGTCTAATAAATGCTTCTCATGCGGAGATATGTTGATGTGTGTGCGCGTCTGTGTGGAAGCCTACAGTTTCCGAAGTGAGGAGGGAATATTAATGTATTTATTAGTTTTCTGTTTCAGGTATGATTCTGTAGCTATGTCCATATGTATATCAGTTTACACTGTAATGACGCTTACAAACTCGCACTGTGCCGCACATCGGTCTGTTTTAAAACTAAGACAGAAAACAGACATTTGCTCATGCTGAGAGTTAAGCAGATGTACAACCCGAATTCCGGAAATGTTGGGACATTCTTTTAAATTTGAATAAAATGAAAACTAAAAGACTTTCAAATCACATAAGCCAATATTTTATTCACAATAGAACATAGAGAATATAACAAATGTTTAAACTGAGAAATGTTCAGTGGTGGGCCGTCAGGGGCAGCAGGGCCTTCTCTGCTGGCCCTATAAAAAATAAAATTGTGTGAAAAATGTTTGTATTGATTATTTAGGTATCATTTTCATTTGTGTAATGTCCACAGAATTGCCTATGATTAGTTTAATTGAGGCTGAACTGGAATATCCTACATAAAAAAGTCTAAGGCCAGCACTACCGATTGTGCTACCCTTTTGTTGAAAGACATCACATCTGATTTGTTACGAGCATTACTGACAGAATCATCAGCCAATCAAATTTTTACGTTCAATGACAGCCCGCCCTCTGGGACTAGCGACGTGCCCAGTGCTACCCCCAGCGTTAGACCGCCCCTTTAGTCAGGGATTTCCAAGGAACGGAAGTGAAATTCAACGAAAAGAAAATAACAGCTGCAGTCATCGGCACCTACACCAGATCTTGTTGCCGATCTACTAAAAACGCCTTTTTCAAGGCGCTCTTTTGCAGACAAAAGAGAATTCACCCAAACTGAATTCGCTAACAAAGGCCAGCAAAGTTTTTATGCGCCATTTCAAAGATTGCAACTATGAGTGCTTGCTATGAGTGGCTAACAGCTAACACCGAGCACAAGTTATTTTGTTGGCCGTGTTTACTTTTTAAGACGAGTAAAGGGACATGGAATGACAGACCCATGGACTTTATTTACAAGTGACAGGTGAGTGCTTTATTATTTGATGAGTATTGTATCATGCACATTGTTATGGAGGTGTATGTGGTGCATTGATAATACTGTGGTGCGGTGTGTGGATGTCCGGCATCTGTACAGTTTTGCTGCTTTGGGCGCGTCATCAATTTAGAGTGACGTGAACGTGCACATTGACCCGTGTATTGGCGGATTACTTTTACTGATCCATGTAGGGAAATTTATTCTGCATTTAACCCACACTAATCTAGCCTACTGTTGAAATTGTTGATCAGCCGTTATTGTTGTTGAGAGCCTGTGTGCGGCATAATATGTGCATTATATGCATATGGCTGCGTTAGCTGTAACAGAGATGTGTAAGATGTGTACATTTAGTTTACAGTTTCTTACTGAAGGCCCTGACTGAAACCCCACGGTACGCTACTGGAAATGTTACACTTTTATCCACTAAATGAGCTCATTTCAAATTTGATGCCTGCTACAGGTCTCAAAAAAGTTGGCACGGGGCCAACAAAGGGCTGAAAAGCAAGACATTTTCTGTTTCAGAAACTGTTTCAAAGTGGGAAAGTGTTCTATGGTCAGACGAGTCCAAATTCGAGTGCCATGTCCTCCGGGCTAAAGAGGAGGGATACCTTCCAGCGTGTCATCAGCGTTCAGTTCAAAAGCCAGCATCTCTGATGGTATGGGGGTGCATAAGTGCATACTGTATGGGCAGCTTGCATGTTTTGGAAGGCACTATGAATGCTGAAAGGTATATAAAGATTTTAGAGCAACATATGCTCCCCTCCAGATGACATGTATTTCAGCAGGACAATGCAAAACCACATACTGCAGCTATTACAACAGCATGGCTTTGTAGTATAGGAGTCCGGGTGCTGAATTGGCCTGCCTGCAGTCCAGATCTTTCACCTATAGAGAACATTTGGCGCATCATTTAACGAAAAATACATCAAAGATGACCACGAACTGTTCAGCAGCTGGAAACCTATATCGGGCAAGAACGGGACCTAATTCCAACACCAAAACTCCAGAAACTCATAACTTTGATGCCCAGACATCTTCAAACTGTTTTGAAAAGAAGAGGAGATGCTACACCTGTCACGCCCCTGGTCTGTTTTTTTTTTTTTTTTACAGTTACAGGTGGGGTAACAGTCACTGTATGCAGAATTTATTCTCAGAGTTGTGTCAGATTTCAGGTTTAACCATGTCTAAATATAACAAAATCTGATTGTCAATTGATATCTACTGGTCACTTCCTGAGTGGATGATTCTTAGTCATAGAAAGCTGCAGCGTGGACCACACTTTATCCTGGAAATAAAAAAACTGGCTCTAGGAAACTAATCTTATATTAGAATAATCTCTAGTCGTATTAAGTAGTGTAAGTAGTGTGTCTTATTGTGGTGTAAAAGGTCTCAGAGTTCATCGTCATTCTCTCCGGCTCATGGCTAATCATCATAGATAGTCACGCTGGGACAACTCACTGATTATGACAGAGATTATGAATGAATAGCATGATTGAAACTGTTTAAGAGTCTGCTGATCCCTGAGTCTTCAGAACCGCACACTGTGGTCGCTAATCATTCATCGTCAGGCTCATAGATAGTCACGCTGGGACAACTCACTGATTATGACAGAGATTATGAATGAACAGCATGATTGAAACTGTTTAAGAGTCTGCTGATCCCTGAGTCTTCAGAACCGCACACTGTCATAAGGAAACGACACTCCAGCGACTTTAATCTATTCAATTACTTTACCCAAGGCTATAGGGTCAAAATAAAAACTGTCATCATTAATACACCCTTGCTGTCAATTTAAGCATTGGCTTACTATCAATTTATGAGCGTGAATTAGAATTTCACACATGCTACTGGATGCCAAATGAAGATGAATTTACTAAAATGCAATTCAAAGATATCAAAAACAGGACATATATATTTTAACAGCCATTTAAATTATTTGGGAACCAAAACCACTAACTAACTAACTAAATACATATTTCATGGCAATGAAATGTTCTTCAGCCATGGTCTATTAGATATTAAATAAATAAATAATTAAATGGCATTTCAAACATTATTATACTCCATTAGGCAGGTTTATATATGTTTATAATGTTATATATGTTTAGATGTTCATTTTAAATTAGGATTACAATTCTGCATACTGTTTGCTGCCTTGATTCTAAATGAGAAGACATTTTTGTGGTGCGGGATAAAAATCGCTACAGCAATTTTCCATTTATGTGACTACCCTGCTCAGACCTGATAGAATTTCAGATTCAAGTCATTTATAATTGAATCTCACCTAATAAAACACAGCTCAGTAGTGAAGGCTATTGAACACATGTGTAGTTCTTCTTCATACATTTGTTTTATATTTGCCTACCAAATCAAATCACTGTTTCACTTCTGGGGATTTGTGGATGTGCTGTGTTCAAACAGCAGAGAAAATCACAATTATTCAGTCAGTGCACCAGAGACACGGGGGTCTGAAAGGGCTTGAATCTCAGAAAAAAATCTCAGAAAATTCTAGAGGTCAGAGGAATCACTGTATAACCACTTATTACACTTACATGTGATTTGTAAACGGTTTAGTTATTAGTTTTCTTATTTAATCAACTTTAAATCTGAAATGTGTGATTTACAATAAAGGTCATACCGGTATCTCTTTCTTTCTTTCTTTCTTTCTTTCTTTCTTTCTTTCTTTCTTTCTTTCCTGTTTTTAATCTTGCATGTTTGTAAGACTCCAGATGTTTGTGTGTGTGTTGTATTAACGGTCTGTTGCCATTGGCACAGGAGACTATATGACTGAAATACTTGCTGACCTATGAAGAAACTCTTCATGCAGTCAGGCACATGTGGAGAGATATGAGTGTGTGTGTAACTGGCATGCTAATGTGTCGAGCTCTTACCACGATCCTGTGACCTGGTTTTAAAGAAGTTCTAGTGTGAGAGGTTGTATTTGTTCTCTGTGGTCCTGAGATGGAGTGAGGCATCAGGGGCCCTGAGGCAGGGGGGAAAGGGGATGTGGATGGGATTAGTGTGGTGTGTAAGATGGTTTTACTCACAGTCAGAGAGAGTTTCATTTGGTTCACAAGAACACACAAATCTCACTCTGTCCCCATTTTCATTTTTGAATTATGGTGAATCTCATGAACCCTGTCAATATAACATTCAGGCTATATTTTACCCCCCCCCCTCTCTCTCTCTCTCTCTCTCTTTTTCTTCATTTCATTTCATTTCATTCATTCATTCATTCATTCAGAAAGAATGAAATGACCCAGCCATGATTTTGAGAAATTTGAAAATTGGATATATATGAACATTAAAGTAAAAATGGTTTTAATTGTTTTACAATTCTAATGTTTTGTAAAGATCTGCAGTACACAAGACAGTGACTAAACAAAATAACATGGGAATATGACTTTTGTAAGGATGACAAAACCTTACCAAAACATGTTAAAATAGTGAATATGTGTGGTGTATATTAACATTAACACTAACATTAGATAGATTTCAGTTTGGTTTCTATTTTATACAGTACCTGGAACTGTCATTGCAAATGTGAACTCGCATACAAAGACTGTGAGCGAGGAAACGCTTCTCAAAAAAAAAAAAAAAAAAATTATTCTGCCCTCTGAGAGACCAGCAATAACTAATGACAGAAGTGAGGAAACACAGCTGAAACTACAAACAACAGACAAAGAGAGATGGGGAACGCAGAGAGCTCCAGCTGTGAGGCCCTGCATAAATGATAATGAACTCATAAAGCTCATCTGTGCTGGATAAGGAGATAAAGTGTTGTAATCTCACTCTAGCTAAACACCAGAGCGGAATTCAAACTGCCACTTTAATAACTGCATGTGTCTATGAGAGGGAGAAAGAGAGAATGAAAGACAGATAATTGTTGAAAAGGAATTACATAAACCACATATAACCCAAACACACATGCTTGGATGATAACACATGCAGCAAACACACACACACACACACACACACACACACAACACACACACACAGCCTTTATTCACAGGTTAGTGATGAAACATTGAGAATATATTGCAGATCGTGTGATGATGGGTTTGTCGGTGTTATGATAGCAGACTAATATCAGCCTGAAGCAATCAGCAAACTCAATATAACCACCCAGCCATCTGACAGCCATTATACCCTCCATTACAAAAGATTACAGCTTAATAATACAGCTGCCCCTCGCTGGGGCCTGTGTGTGAGAGAGATGTGAGATGAGTAGAGAGTGAATATATATAGTTAAGAGCATTTGTGAGTGAGTGAATCAATGAGTGTATGCCTGTGTGTGTGAGTGTTAAATGTGTATTGATCAGGGTTTATAATTCCAGCAGCAATATTTATGCTTTAAATAGAATAATCCATTAGCTCACAGCATCAAGCAACAGTATTATAGTGTATTAATAAAACTACATAGCTTATAAATAAATATATGTAGACCTAAATGCAGAGTCATAATCATATTCCATCCTGTTCATTAAATCCCTTTGGTGTTCCTCAAGGTTCTGTGATGGGACCAGTAGTTTTCCTGATTTCTGGGTAATCAGATCTGCTGACTCAGTTTATGGCATTTAGTCTCATTTGAAAATATATTTGTACAACTTGCCTTTCCAGTATGTATTGCTAGTAAATTGTTAGTTGCTAGTAAAGTATGCTTTAGTAATGTCTTACTGTTGATTTTATGCTTCTTTTTTCACTGATAAAAAAATATTTTTTTTGTGAAGTAAATACCACATAAAAACAAATGTAATTTCTACATTAAATAATTTAGTTCAGGCAAGAATCAAAAAAATAAAGTAAATGGTATATTATTACTCAATTTAAGCTTGTAGAAATTAAAGTTTGAACTTATAAGTATATTTTACTTGGAATTGTTTGTTATGTTTACAAGGATTCTTTAAGTAAATATCAAAGTCATGATCCTGTTGTTCCCATCATGCACTTGGGCATGAATAATTAATAAGGTTAACCTTTTTGCCATTTTCGAGAGGTATTTACACTGTTTTATGGTTGCTTTTGTTGTTAGGTTTAGTAACTTACTGTTTTGTGACATCTGGAGTTGATTTTCTACTCAAAATGACCCACTCATACTCAAACACTATCCACTGATTGTCACCGTCATTGTGTATGGTGTACCAAGTATTGAGGTCTCTGTGTTCATTTGGGTAATAATTCTATTGAGTGGACATATTATCTTAAAAGGATAACAAGCTGTCTACTTGCTTATGTTTATGAGTGAATCACATGCTTTAATAGCATGGTTGTTTCCCAGCGCTACATCGAATGAGTAAATTTTAGAAGCCGTGACTGAGTGAAATGTACTTAAGTATTGCAGATTTAACTTAAAATAATTGAGTAAAAAATTACTCATCAAACTCTAACTGGCCATGTTAAATTTACTTATTTCCTTTGCTAATTTTACCTAATTTATATCTATAAAAATAGATTTTACTTAATTCAATACTTACATTTTACTTAAAATGTATGTGTGCAAAAACTTGCAAAATAAAAATTTAAGTAAATCTTACTTATTGTTTTTTTTCAGTTTCTTTCTTTCTTTCTTTCTTTCTTTCTTTCTTTCTTTCTTTCTTTCTGTTTTAGGTCTACTTTTTATGAAGAACTTTGTGCTATATTGCCTGAATATACATTCAGGGTAATGTGTCTTTTATCAGTGGTTAGTGCTCAGTATTATTACGTTTTGTTCTAAATCCCCAGTTCTACGTATTCAATTTTAGAGAAAGTTACATTTTGAATACAATATCCTGGCAACCATGCACCTTTACGTTGTGAAGTATCAATGAGCTTCAGTTCAGGAATTCCTGAATTATTAATACAGAAATTCCAGTATCAATCAAAGTTATATTAGCAAATAGATATAGGCAAGTTTTCGAAACATGAGCACCTATGAAGCCACACTGAAGATGCTTCTGCCTGTCTGCTGATTAAGGTGCTTGTGTGTTTAAAGAGAGCTAAGGGTGTCTGTAATCTCTCGCCAGGATGTTCACACATTCCAGCAAATCACAGAGGACAAAAGCACTTTCTGGATTCTTAAAGACTAGTTTCTTTGATCTCTCATATATCTGTGATTTATTCCACTTTAATTGTTAATTTAAAAACATGCAGAAAGAGCAGCATTAAAATAAGAATTAACAAGGGAATTGTTAATATCTCCTCTGATCTGAAGATTAGAGATTGAAATAGTCACCTGCAGGTTTCTTGGTGGAGTACTATGATTAAAGCCCCTGTGTTTTCCATTCTGTTAGGAGGGATAACATTGTTATTTCTTGTGTGTGTCTCTAGGTTAATGGGGTGGGGGTTAAAAGACAAAACTAGAAAACTCCAGAAACACATATACACACATGGCCTCATTCCCTTATATGTGGTTTTGGAAATGAAAGAGTGTATACAGACTCTTCCTGCAGAATAATTAAGCTAAAGAGAAATGATCAGACCACTGGGGGGAAAATAACCTTCAAAGTAAAACAGGGGAGAAATAATTGTAATCGCTTCATGGTGTTGTTTTGTATTTAGAAAAATTAACAATGTGATGGTCTATATGCGTCTGTGTATGTTTGTTTGTGAGACCCTTAGATCACTTTGCAGAAAGTTCCTGTTCTCTCTCGTATGCCTGTTCTCAAACACAGCTTAACAAAATAATCATAGCTTATATCAGATTGTGTCTGACAAAAGTCAGTGTTTAAAACACATGAATGCTTCTGCATTATGCAGATTTAGATTAGTATTATTCCATTTAGTGCCTGTAATGATCTACACCCCAGATCAATCCAATAAGTTAATTACATTGTAATAGGTTATTATAGCATATCTATTAGCATGCTATAACAAACATTAGTTTGTTTATTATTCACAACTGTATGGACTACTGAGATGGTTATTTGTGTTTATCAGAGGAGAGGAGCTTGAAACATGTAATCTCTCCTCTTGTCCTCAGAAAAAAACCTTTTCACAATGTTCCCCAATGTCTCAACTTTGACCCAATTAGCCACTGACCTTTTGAAGCACAGCCATTGCACAGCCATTACCAGACAATTTGCATGACATATCATCATGTAGTCTGTGCTGGGGTGAAAATCCAATCAAGATGGACAATATATCAAGTTGTATGACGAACGTCAAAGGCATATCATGACATAGAGAGGGAGAGACAGAAACAATTTATAGGATAACGTATTATTTTTTCACAGCTTGCTTTCGTTATTTTACTGTTTACTGTTTTTTTTCCTTACTTCTGTGACACTAATCCTTTCCATGATGCTGTCTGCAACACTTTGAGGTCAAGTGTGATCAAGCAGATTTGTAGCATTAAAGAAATAGTTCAGCCAAAAAGGAAAATTCTCCTATCAGTTACTTAACCACGTTGTTCCAAACCTGAATTTATTTCTTCTGAGGAACACAAAAGAATATATTTTAAAGAATGTTGGTGACCAAGCAGTCTTTGTGCCCAGTGACTTCCACTGTATGAACCAAAATGCACAGAAAAATGTTCCACAGAAGAAAGTCCTAGTGTTTTGGTATGATATGAGGATGAGTAAATTATGACTTTTTTTTTATGTGAACTATCCCTTTAATGACCATTTTTCAAACAGTTTTCCAGAACATATTTATTAGAGATGGTCCCGCCCAACACATATGGAATTTATTGAGCCAATATCGAAAGAGCCGTAGAGTTTACTAGCAAGGGTAGTATGTAAAGCTTACTTATAATTGTCTGTACATATTAAGATGGAACACATGAAAGTATTTTAACAGTAAAAACTAGACACATCACCTTGAAGTCTTGGAGTGATGTGTAAAATCTGGAGAGAGAGAAGCGTGTGATTTGACCGTGGGTGTTCTTGACCCAGCTGTCAGTCAAAGCGCTTCCAGGCAGAGGAGCTCTTCCTGGGCACAGAGGGGCCACTGGCAGCTGCAGCTGGTGTTTTCGGTATCGTGGGCACTGCTGTGCTCCCCCTAGTCCCTCGAGTGCATTCCTCATGGCCTCTCTTGTTTTTAGTGCGTAGTGATTTCCATTTCTCGGTACTCCTCTGTCAGAGTGACTCACTGCTACCCACGTTAAGCCGCGAAACATGCCGCTAATTACACACTGCAAACAGGAATAAGCTTCGTTGTCAGAATCTGAGGCTGTTTAAATGTTAGACAGCTTCACCATCTGTAGAGCATTCCAAAAATGTTGACTGGGGAAGTAAATCATTTACTGTGGGTTTTGACTGTTCCTTTATTCTTTTTTGGAGAAAAATAAGAGCAGACCACAAAAAGTCCTGAATAAATTCCTGTCACACTAGCAGATTTGGCAGATGCTTTTATCCAAAGTGACTTCAAGATATGTATTTTATCAGTTCATGCTTTCCTTGGGAATTGAACCCATGACCTTCTTGTTAGCTCCATACTTTAATGGTTTTATTGGGAGTGAGACTAAATTCAAAATTAATGTGTTTTGACTTTGGCTAAGCAAAAAGTACAATACTCTGATAAGCATGAAAAATTAAGCTACAATTTTATTTTGGCCTTATCTGACCAACACAATATCATAACAATTCGTAACTATTTTATGTTTTGCAAATTGGTGGCCAATTTGTATGCATTCATACAATCTCGTTCCTACGATTGTTTTCGTATGATCTGCTTAAGCAAATTTCATGATTATGTTTAGGGTTGGGGTTAGGAGTGGATATTCATGTTTTGTTTTGTTTTATTTATTTATTTGGTGAAAAATATTATTTTTCACATGAAAGCTGTACCTTGTAAAATAGTTGTGTTTTCCCGTGAGACCTGATTGGTCCAATGGGAAACAAAATCATGCTTGAAATAATCACTCAAGTTTGTGTCTTCAAATCTTAAAATTAATTAATTAATGTATTTTATGCTTAGGATAAGCCTTTATCATTGCACATTATCATTGTTTGGACAGTTAAAACATTCTTCAAGATATCCTCTTTTATGTTTCACAGAAGAAAGAAAGTCAGACAGGTTTGGAACAACATTAAGATGAGTAATGCATTTTCATTTCTGGGCAAACTATCCTTTGTATTTTCTGTACAAAAAAAATAACTATTTAATATTATTCTGTATTTTATTAGTATTACTATTGCACATAATGCAATAATGAATAGGAAGCAATAGGAATACAGCTTACTAGATTTTGGAACTAGCATCTATCTGTGTTTCTCTTCCTGTCTGTGTGCCCAGGGGTGATACAAGCAGTCATTTCCTTTTCCCTCTATGCTTCAGTGTTAAATTTAAATGTCATAATAACAGTGCCATGTGCTGCTATCTCTCTGTCATGGGCTGGTCACGCACACTGGTGGCCTGTCAGAATATTCTCCTGATAGATCAGTGCTGAGACCGTGATCGTGTGACATGGAGGTTCAGTCGGAGCGGGTCACCTTAGCAACAGGAAATGAAAGGACTTATGCTTGATTTTGCCTGCCACATAGATACAAACTAAAGCACAAAAGAGAGCACAAGAGTTGTGGAAGGTACTTTAAAGTTGACCAACAACTCAAAGTTTTAAAATTAAACTACTGTATGGTCAAGCTAGTCTTTTGCTACTTGAAAAACTACACAGACAAAACTACTCTGAAGATTTTTAATAGTGCAAAAAGGTTGACTATTTAAATTGTCTAAAACATATTTATTTGTTACTAATCAAATTAGTTTCAGATTGACAATGGCATTCTATATAGGACAACTTAGATCAGCTAATGTTTTAAATGTGAAATGTGTACATTTTTCAATGAAATTATGAACTTAAAAATGGCACTTCATAACAAGATGATCCAATCACTGCCATAGGTTTTGCATCACATTTCCATCTCTTTCTCTTTCATTAGAAATATGCCTAGATCAAATAATTCCCCTGCACACACACTTTATTAAACTTTTATTGATTTCAAATTACACTACACAGCTAACACACAATAACACACATATTTCCAATTATATGTTAATCAGCTGTATTATGGCAGCAGTCAGAGACGTTGTCCCACAACGACCAATAAAATGATAATTACTCATGAAACCTGCAGATGATAACAAGGCTGAATCTGTTGTCTGCAGCATAGCACTTTTGAGAGAAGCTGCAAAAGCAAACATGACCTCCAAAGTCACGTCTGCTTTCTTTGAGTGTATTTCTCCTTAAAATCTCTCTTCCAGGCTTTCTCTGGTTTTCATAAATCCAGTTTCCCAATCAAACTTAAAGTGTTCAAGGAGTAAAAGTCAATGGAGGTGTTGCTTTAATTAGGTAAAATAGGTTTGAGATAAATGCGGGGTTATTTTTCTTGGGCTGGAGCGCTGGTCGATAGCTCAGGCTGTTAATTAGACCTGCTCAGGGGCTGCCATAGATTGCAGGAAACAGCATTTCCACAAATAGGTGCAATTCGCTGAGCTTTAAATGATTTTAGGTCTGTTTAGTTGCCTTAGTTTGTTCTTCCAGAGTCTGAGCTCTGAACACCAGCTTTAAGATAAACTAATAGTATATAACAGATAAAATATCCTCAGCGACACTTAATCTTTTAGAAGTGTTTCATTTTCAAATCAGAATGAGTCACACATGCAGGTCTGTAATTTAACAGGGTCAGCAAGTGACCTGGTGCTTCATTTATGATGGTGTTACCAGGGAACACCCAGCCAAATCACCATCTGATTAGTTTTAATGTTAGCTTATATGCAGAGGTTAACAGGGGCTGTTCAGTGGATATTCAGGACTTGAGCCCAGACCTGTAAATCGGGGAAGGTTTTGATTAAATTTTGGAAACATTACAGCTGTGATGAGTTATTTTTCATGAAATAAATTTCTCAATATAATGGAGTTACAGTAAAACAAAAAATTTAATTTCCACTGCAGACATGTCCAAATAACTTTTATTTCTGTATGTATGGTAGAACGCTCACGTACAAACAAAATTATTATTATTATTGTTTATTTGACATGGACTTTCTGCAGTCAAATGGACATTGAGAATTGATGACAGGTTTTCTTAAGTTTGTTTAGAAGTCGGCAGGGTGTTACAATGAGTGCTTCTAAGAAAAAATAGGGGAGACTGGTGTTACAGTCACACTTTTTACTCAAGTAAATTTCTCTGGGTAGGTTTATTTTTGAAAATTGGTTACTTTATAGTCACAAACCTTAAAGGGTACATAACACACACAGTTTTGCTCAATCTCATGTAAATCTTGAGGATCTATAGAGTAATATTGCATCCTTCATATCTCCAAAGAGTCTTTAGTTTTATCATATTTATAAAAGAAAGATACAGCTTTACGATTCTCTCCAAAAACAGCCGAGCTCCTGGAGGCGTTCCGTGGGTGGAGCAAAAGAGTCTTGAGCATTTACGTGCTGATTGCCAACAAAACACAGAAATTTGATGCAGTTTTACCTACCGCCTGCAGTTCCGAATCATGACCGGGATCTTTTATCACTACGACTGCTCCATCTTTCAGTATCAAATGATGTGCAAATCCAGAGTCGAGCTGGGCCTTGTTTATAAAACATTCGTCACCGAAATGATGGGAACAAACATACTATATACTATACAGTATATGCTGTCATACTATAAAAGGCAGATTTTCACAGTGGAACCTGATATTAAATTACTTATTATATTTATTATTTTCATCAATTTAAATAAAATGAATGAAGAACAACTTGCTGCAAACAAACAATAAAAAACAGTAAATCAATCAAACAATATGTGTCAATCAATATTTCTGAAAATTGCACGTATGTGGTCTAATTGTGTTAATATTTTAAAGTATAAAGTCTTATTAAAATATTCTAATATGAGACAGTTTTGAGTTTAAAACCAATATACAAAAAAAACGTGTTATTTTGACCCCAAAAAATAAAAAAAGTTATTTTATTTAATTCAATTTGCCACAGTCATGCCCTTGTGTCTTCATAAAAGAAAGTGAATTGCAAATGTGCAAAGATATATATATATATATATATATTTTTTTTTTTTTTTTTTTTTTTTGGATGGTGGGAAAATTTGACCATGAAATCAATAAACAGGTTTAGTTCTGTTGTGTTGTCAGCATAATGCCTCCACTTTGTTGCAGAAGCTACAGCATATTGATAATGTCATAATGACACTGCAGTGAAAGTTGTGACTTTATCTTACATAATGGTAAATGGTAAAATGGACCCAGAAGCTCACCCCTAGCATTGCCCATGGCTATTGCCTGCAATGCCCATGTGCTTAAGCAAGCTCAGGGGGGTGGCCCGGGTGGTCAACAAAACCTGCTTTGATAGAAAATATTTAAATATTCGGAAAACGTCTGTGTACATGTAAAATGCACTCAACATGAAGCACCTTATGAAAATATTATAATGTGATAAATGTCTATATTAGTTATTTATTAGTTGCATAAAAAATGTATTACAATCCATCTGTCGATTTGGCGAGGCATGAACACTGTAGTAAATGAGCTAGAGACCTTTCTTTGTCCTACTGCAGTAGAAGCACACTTCCAGAAATCTGAAATAAAACACTGCTTTCAGGAACACTGAAGATGTCAAAATGAATACTAAGCAAATTTAACGGGGATGTAATGACATATTGCTTTAATCCAGAATCACATGAACTTAGATTATACAGAGTAATAAATGGACAATATCCATGCTCATATGCTAATTAAACTTATCTGGATTTGTTATTTTGCATTAGTAAAGGCAAACAGAACCTCATCAATGCAGGAGTCTATATCGCATGACACAAAACTGTCACAATCGCTGTATAACATTTTAGTCCTACTTTATATTAGGTGGCCTTAACTACTATGTAATTGTATCAAAAATAAGTACAATGTACCAAATGAGTCATTTTAATAAGGTCACCTAATATAAAGTGGGACCAACATTTTTATGAATGTATTTTAGACACTGTGTTTATTTTAATATATTTGTTTTATAAAGATGGATTCCTATTGAAAGTTTGGGCATGACACTATATATGTATATAATGATTTAGAAATTCAATCGCTATAGGCTGATTCTTCAGTGCGCAGAGTTCCTCTGAAACACTCCACCTCCCCTAGCTCCACCTGTCTAGATCTGCTACAGGATTCATTTGACAGCCCAGTAAAAGAATGATTTGCTACCGGATTTGAAGGACTGTTAATTCTTATGTTAAACATGACTTGGATGCATTTGTGAGAGTTAATGAGAGAAGCAGTGATAACTGATTCATGAACGAGTTTTATTATATTGTGATATTGTTTAATTGAATTAGTTGGTTTTCACACCTGAATGGTTTGTTCATTTGGAATGATCAAGCTCTTAAGCTGAATCAAAGTGTTTTGGGGTGCTTTTTTGAAGACTGACAACTTCAGTCCCCATTCACTGTATCATGTCATATTTGAAAATAACAGAAAGCACAATCTTCAGAATTTCAGCTTTTGTGTTTCATAGAAACTTTCTTTTTAATTTATCTATTACCAGTAAGTCAAATCACTCCAACGTACAGATGGAGTGGTGCATCTTGCAGTATATGCAGTGTATAAAAAAAATCCCTGTTGTATACTCTTCAGATTTTGGTAGCCAAATTAATTTAACTAGTAAAAAAAAAGACCATAAATGGTCAATCAAAAACATTTTCAATACACAAATATCAAGTATTTTACTATTTACAGATCTCTTTTCTTGCTGAGCAAAACTTTTCTCTATTGGAAGGGCCCCTTGAATCACAAAACACCACAAAAAACTATTTAATGTTTTTATATTTGATTTGACATGAACTAAATGCATTTTAGAAGAAAACATTTTTTACCAGGCCCCTAAAATATACATCTAGTGTGAAATATTATTGCATTTAAAAAAATGTTTTCTATTTTAATATACTTTAATATATAATTAATTATTGTGAAGCAAAGCTGATTTTCAGACTCCAGTCTTCATTGTCATCAGAAATCCATGTTTATCATTTACTATAAATCCATTAAATCCTCTAAAATTCCCCTGTGAATCCTGGGCCCTGACATGTGACATTTAGATCAGGTTATGCAAATGATATGAGTCCTCTCATCTGAATATGGAGTCCTGCTATGTCCTCTGTGAGAGACCAAGGACATGCTGATTGGAAGATTGAGTCTGAATATGCAAATTCCCAAATGTACTAGTCAACTTTAAAAGCAGAATATGTAAAAGTGATCATGTGTTCCCTGACAGTCCGTCAATAAGATGAGTATGTACAGATGTATATGGGAGAGGAGCTTTGAAGGGTAAAATGGCAAAGTATGACTTTCTTTTTTCTTTCTTTCTTTCTTTCTTTCTTTCTTGTGTTTTATGATTTAAAGTTCTACTCTAGAATCTATTTTTATACTAACGTCAGCAGATCAAAGTGTTGTGTTCCCTCTTAGGATCCCTTGAGGAAAACCAGTAGAGCCACAAACCGCAACTAAAAAGCATCTCTGGAGAAAATCCCTCTGGAGATGGACACCTTCTGAGACAGACACCTAAAACTCGCTTTACTGTCAGCAGCGTCCTATATTCATGACTATTATTCAGGACACAGCCTTCTATTGGATGTGTAATGAATGCATTAGAGTTTATTACAGTCCTTCAGAAATAATGATTACATCTGACCCACATTATAAACACAAATGCAACAGCATACCTCTATGAGCCACATATTCCCTCATTTAAAATCAAACAACACATTACTCAGTAGGATAATTACTCAGTAGGATAATTACTCTGATATTTTCAACTTGAACAGACTTAATATTACCATACATCAAATGTGTTTAATAATTAAGCTGAATAATTAATGCATGGAGAGAGGCAAGCCGTGAGTACATTACCCTGATGACTGCAAAAAGCTTTGCATAGTATGTTGTATGTCCGCTTTCATTTGAGAAAAACTCTGTAAGGAGTACAACAACTTATACTGAGTACTGTTTGAACAGTAGTTGCGTTTCTATTACTTGTTCTCACTCATGCTTCTGTGATTAATATTGTGAAATGATGCAATGGATATCTAAATTAAATTAATATGACATGGGAGGATATGCATTACAGTAATTTACCATGGTTAAGCAGCACAAAGATGCAACAAGGAGTAAGGATGCAAATAACAGTAAAAAAATAAAATAAATATATACTGTATATACAAAGTATATATAATATATATATATATATATATATATATATATCATAACAAAATATTGTCACGATCTAAAAATACAATTTATGTGATCATTCTAAAGTTAAATTTTGTTCAAGTAAAATAGTTTTTCTTTTTTTTTTAATATGTGGTAATTAAATCTGAATATATAGTAATAAATGCTGGATTTTTACATTTAAATCTAACTCAAATCACTGTAATCTGACAACAATATATATATATATATATATATATATATATATATATATATATATATATATATAGTAAACTATTTTCATATTTTATATAATATATATAAATGAAACTATATATTTTAGAGTAGTCAATGTGCAACTTGTAAGCAGTAGATTTACTGTCCTCTGAAAATAACTCAACATGCAGCCATTATTGTCAAAAAAGCTGAGTGAGTACACCCTAAGTGATAACAGCTATACATCGTTTAACCATGCAAAGCCACATGTCCTATTCATCATGTTCATGTTTTTGTCTGCTTAACAGGACCATACAATTTGTGTATCTTGTTTTAGAGCAGTTCAAATTTGTTTTAGTGCAGTTCAAATTTGGTGCTTTGAATACTGTACAATTCTCTAATACTGGATGTTCCACTGGCACCTGTTCATGGTACATGACCTCACTCTCGGAGGATAAAGAACTTGAGAATTAGAATTGTTGCTCTCCACAAAGGAGGATTTGAGGCTAATTAGAATTGTTGCTCTCCAACAGATGGCCTGGATAAGAAGTTCTGCCTGGAACTGAGTTACTGGTGGCCAGGGTCATACAGAGGTTTTCCAAGTGGGTTTCACTCGGAACAGGCCTGCAAGGGTCATCAAAGAAGTTGAGTCCTTGTGCTGTGCATCAGGTGCAAGCTAGCTTCAAAAAACAGACGCAAGAGTTCTGCCAGCATTGCTTTAGAGGTTGCAGAAGTGGAAGGTCAGCTTGTCAGTGCTCAGACCATACGCCACACACTGCAACACGTCGGTTTGCATGGCCGTCATCCCAGAAGGAAGCCTCTTCTGAAGCTGGGTCACAAAAAGCCTGCAAACAGTTTGCTGAAGACTACCTGGCCAAGAGCATGCATTACTGGAGCCATGTCCTGTGGTCTGATGAGTCTAAGGTAAACTTGTTTGGCTCAGATGGTGTTCAGCATGTGTGGCGACGCCCTGGTGAGGAGTACCAAGAAATTGTGCCTTGCCTACAGTCAAGCATGATGGAGCGCAGCTGGAGGAAAACAAAACTAGAGGTATTTCGTTTAGCTTGGCGGGAAAGTATCCTATCCTACAGAAAAGCATTAAAAACTGCTAGATCTGATTACTTTTCGTCTCTTCTAGAAGAAAACAAACATAACCCCCGGTATTTATTCAGTACAGTCACTAAATTAACGAAAAATAAAGCATCAACAGGTGTTGGCATTTCCCAAGAGCACAGCAGTAATGATTTTATGGAACTACTTTACTTCCAAGATCGATACTATCAGAGATAAAATTGTAACCATGCAGCCGTCAGCTACAGTATCGCATCAAATAGTGCACTATAGATCCCCTGAGGAACAATTCCACTCATTCTCTACTATAGGAGAGGAAGAATTGTATAAACTTGTTAAATCATCTAAACCAACAACATGTATGTTAGACCCTATTCCATCTAAACTAATAAAAGAGCTGCTTCCAGAAGTCATAGATCCTCTTTTGGCTATTATTAATTCATCATTGTCATTAGGATATGTCCCCAAAACCTTCAAATTGGCTGTTATTAAGCCTCTCATTAAAAAACCACAACTTGACCCCAAAGATCTAGTTAATTACAGACCGATCTCAAATCTTCCTTTTCTGTCAAAGATACTAGAAAAGGTAGTATCCTCACAATTATATTCCTTCTTAGAGAAAAATATATCTGTGAGGATTTCCAGTCAGGATTTAGACCGTATCATAGTACTGAGACTGCTCTCATTAGAGTTACTAATGATCTGCTTCTATCATCTGATCGTGGTTGTATCTCTCTATTAGTTCTACTGATCTTAGCGTTGCGTTCGACACTATCGATCACAACATTCTTTTGAATAGACTAGAAAACTTTGTTGGCATTAGTGGAAGTGCCTTAGCATGGTTCAAATCGTACTTATCTGACCGCCATCAGTTCGTAGCAGTGAATGACGAGGTATCATATCGATCACAAGTGCAGTATGGAGTACCTCAAGGCTCAGTACTAGGGCCATTACTTTTCACGCTTTACATGTTACCCTTGGGAGATATTATCAGGAGACATGGTGTTAGCTTTCACTGTTATGCTGATGATACTCAGCTCTATATTTCTTCACGGCCCGGTGAAACACACCAAATTGAGAAACTAACGGAATGCATAGTCGATATAAAAAACTGGATGACGAGTAATTTCCTACTGCTAAATTCTGAAAAAAAAGAGGTGTTAATTATCGTTAATTATTATTAAAAACCCCACATGTAATAACTTAGAACACTATCTAACACTTGATGGCTGCTCTGTCAATTCTTCTTCTTCATCAGTCAGGTACCTAGGTGTGCTGTTTGATAGCAATCTTTCTTTTGAAAGCCATGTTTCTAGCATCTGTAAAACTGCGTTCTTCCATCTCAAAAACATATCCAAACTGCGACCTATGCTCTCAACGTCAAATGCAGAAATATTAATTCATGCGTTTATGACCTCAAGGTTAGATTATTGTAATGCTTTACTGGGTGGTTGCTCTGCACGTTTAATAAACAAACTACAGTTAGTACAAAATGCAGCAGCTAGAGTTCTTACTAGAACCAGGAAGTATGACCACATTAGCCCGGTTCTGTCAACACTGCACTGGCTTCCTACTAAACATCGTATAGATTTTAAAATCTTGTTAATGACTTATAAAGCCCTGAATGGTTTAGCTCCTCAGTACTTGAGTGAGCTCTTATCGCATTATAGTCCTCCACGGCCGCTGCGTTCTCAAATCTCTGGCCGTTTGATAATAACTAGAATATCAAAATCAACTGCGGGCGGCAGATCGTTTTCCTTTTTAGCACCAAAACTCTGGAACAATCTACCAAACACTGTTCGGGAGGCAGACACACTCTGTCAGTTTAAATCTAGATTAAAGACCCATCTCTTTAACCTGACATACACCTAACACACTACTACACTTCTATTATTCAAATCCGTTAAAGGATTGTTAGGCTGCATTAATTAGATTCAACCGGAACCGGGAACACTTCCCATAACACACGATGTACTCGTTACATCGTAAGAAGATTGGCATCTACGCTAATAGTTGTTTCTTTCTTATTCTGTTTCTCAGTCCGTGTCCGGATCAGATGGTGGATCGGCGCCGAGAGATGATGTCTGCGGCCCTGATCGTCAGCGATGAGCCCCAGAGACATATCCCCAGTGAAGACCTCGACTAAAATACAATAAAACAAATAATTAAAAATTGAATAATAAAATACCTAACTACATAATACTATTATTGTTAGAAATTGCAACAATATAAAAATAGAAATATAATACATTTATACATTTAAAAATTTAATTAAAACAATAAGTAAACAATGAATAAACAATAATATCCTGGCCAGAGGAGAACTGGCCCCCCGACTGAGCCTGGTTTCTCCCGAGGTTCTTTTCTCCATTCTGTCTCAGAGGGAGTTTTGGTTCCTTACCGCTGTCGCCTCTGGCTTGCTCAGTTGGGGACACTTAATTTCTAGCGATTATCGTAAATTTGATTTCACAGATACTATTTAAACTAAACTTAGCTAGACAATGACGTCTCCGAATTCAATAATGAAATGCCTTTAACTGAAAATTGAGTGTTTAATCTTATTATTATACATTACTGACACTCTATCCTCCAACTTGATACTGTTAAGTGCTTTGACACAATCTGTATTGTTAAAAGCACTATATAAATAAAGGTGACTTGACTTGACTTGGTAGCATCATAGTCTGGGGCTGCATGAGTGCTGCTGGTACTTGGGAGCTGCGGTTCATTGAGGGAAACATGGATTCCAACATGTACTGTGACATTCTGAAGCAGATGATGCCCTCTCTTCAGAAACTGTGCCGAACGGCAGTTTTCCAACATAATAATGACCCCCAAACACACCACCAAGATGACAACTGCCTTGCTGATGAAGCTGAAGGTGAAGGTGATGGAGTGGCCAAGTATGTCTCCAGACATACTCAAGCGGAAGGAGGAGAAGCACCATGTGTCTAACATCCAGCAGCTTCGTGATGTCATTATGGAGGAGTGGAAGAGGATGCCAGCAACAACCTGTGCAGCTCTGGTGAATTCCATGCCCAGGAGGATTAAGGCAGTGCTAGATAACAATGGTGCCCCTACAAAATATTGACACTTTGGACACAGTTTTGACATGTTCACGTAGGGTGTACTCATTTTTGTTGCCAGTTATTTGGACAATAATGGCTATATGTTGAGACAGTAAATTTGTACTTATATACAAGCTGCACATTGACTACTCTAAAATATATCCACGTTTCATTTGTGTAGTATTGTCCTTGAGAAGATATACTAAATTTTTTGATGAAATGTGAGGGGTGTACTCACTTTTGTGAGATACTGTATATATATATATATATATATATATATATATATATACAGTTTGGGAAGGTACTTTGGAAATGTAATAGGTTACAGATTACAAGTTACCCTACTTAAAATGAATAAGTAGTGTACTTTTCCTTACTTTATTAAAGTAATGTAACTAATTACTTTGATTACTTTTTGATTACTTTTCTAAATTTCTAATGTTTTCAACTGTTAATCATTTTCACAGTAAAGCAAGCAGGGTTAACCTCAGTAGTACTGAACACTGATTGTTCAGACTTCAAAATCTGTCATCACTTGAATTAAGTCTAATATTTTAATTTTAAAGGAGACATTGGATGAAAAATATCTCATTTGCATATAAAGATGTCTTAGCAGTTTGTGGACCAACCACCCTTGACAGAAATTCACTCCTTTTTTTTAATCCCCCAAAAACCTAAACAGCTCAATTATCAAGCCATTTTGATGTTGGAGTGAATAACCAGCACTCTCTCCACCCTCAATACCACGACTGAGGTGAGACCCTTGAGCAAGGCACCAAACCCCCAACTGCTCCCCGGGCGCCGCAGCAATATGGCTGCCCACTGCTCCGGGTGTGTGTTCATGGTGTGTGTGTGTGTGTGTGTTCACTTCTCACTGCTGTGTGTGTGCACTTGGATGGGTTAAATGCAGAGCACATATTCAGATATTGGTCACAACTGGCCACGTCACTTCACTTCACTTTCACTAAATTCGTTTATGCCTGGCAGCGCAAATCATTTTCCCAGACTGTTTTCTGAATGAGGGACAATTCAAGGCAGGTTTTGTTAAAAAGTTGAAACTCAAGATGATCTCTTCTACAAAGAAGGGGCGGGGTGAGCAGAGCTATTAGCATGTAAAATAAAACAGAGATATGCACCGAAACGAGTCCTGTGAACAGAGCTGTTTTTGAAAGGTAAAAAGGGTGTTGTTTTACCTCACTGAGATCATTTCAAGAATACCCTAAAGAATCAGACACTTGTGGAAAATGGGCTCCGAGTCCCCTTTGAACACAGCCACCACAAAATCAGACTTACTTTAAAATCATGTAGGTTAAATACAGATTTAAAATCATAACAATAAATAATTGAATAGCAGATACTGTTTTTGAAATCAAATCTTTGCATAGCTAGCAGGAAACACTGGATCAAACAATGTCTTAGAAAGAAAGAGTTAATCTTAAAAAAATAAAGATATACTAAACCCATATAGGAAATATAAGAGTTAACGGATAAGCATGTTATAAACTTCTGAAACATTGGTGTTTCATATTTTAGAGCAGTCACTGCAATTTATGAAAGAAATCCATAAAATCTGTATGTGGGAGTGTGTGTGAAAAAAATCAGATGTAACCCCTTTGTATCCTACATTTTCAAATAACTGTAATTTAATTACACATTTTTTCTCAGAACTGTAACTGATTACAATTACTTTTATTTTGTAATTAATTTACGTAATTCCATTACATGTAACTAGTTACTCCCCAACACTGTATATATATTGTCCTGCTAACACACACACACACACACGCATGTTCTAGAACTGAAACCACATCATGCTTTTACTAATAAAGAGACTGGCTCTTTTAACAGAAGGATGGTACTTCCTTTTTAAAATACCTATTGAGAGCTACAGTATTTCCCCTTTGTTTTCAAGTGGTCCATCTCCTCCTCCTTTAGCTGTCTATGTTTCCAGTTGAAGTATTTCTGTCTTCTAGATGGTCAAATGTGAAGATCTTTTCCTGGGACTTGTGTTCAGAGAAAAAAAATAAAACAGCAGTCCCTAACCTCAGTGGTAGCACTGATCTGAGAGCTGCAGAAGGAATATTAGACAGGGACCCCAGCACTGTTGCACTGACTTTAATGTTCCGCATTTCAACTCCACCACCGATTCATTACAAAATCAATGAGAGAGAGCAAACCACTCTCCGCCATGTGAGTTTCTGTCCCTGGAACCCTGCGTTACGAGAGGTGTGTGTGTGTGTATTCCAGCAGAGAGGATGGGTGATCTTACTACAAACTCTTCGACAGACCTGTGGAAGATGTTATATTGACCTCTGTCAGTTCCGCCCGCTCCACTCCAGCAGAAACACTTTGTGTCCTCTGGGGTGGAACACTTTTAGTGGAACATCTTAATCACGGAACATGTGTCACTGGGAAGGAATTAACCGCAGAGAGGAAATCTCCCCTCAGGACAAACCACTGCTGGTGTCAACTTCCTGCTCAGAGTGTTACAAAAACAACTGATATATAAAAACAGACACGCTGTAGGGATAAATAACACACACGTTCGAGACTCAACTGAGATTTCTGTGTATCATTTATGGATGAAGTTTAACCACAAAACATTTGTTCGGTAGCTCTGTTAAGAAAACCCAGTGAGCTGCCTACCTAGTATTGTAAGGTAGTTCAATGACATGTAACAGTGTACACAATGATGAAAAGGAAAAATATTTTTAAAATCTAGTTTAAAACACATGCCACGTTCTTGGAAATAGCTAACCCTGGGTCTTTCTAAACTTTCTAAATTGTGCATCCTTATATTATATATTGCAGACTGTACTGTATTATTAAGTTTTTCATGAATTGAGCTTTCGGACTTTAATGGTAAGAATGAGTCTCTTTTTCCGTCACACATTTTTCTTCCTCAAATGTTGAAACTTCTGCTTGGACAACATGCAGTTTCCATAAAGGTCCAAAACATGTGAATATGAGAGACACGATTGGTTGTCTGGGTAACACTTTATTTTAGGGTCTCTTAACTAGTTGCTAATTAGCATGCATATTAATAGAATATTAGCCATTTATTAGTAGTAATTAAGCACATATTAATGCCTTATTCTACATGACCTTATTCTACATCCCTAAAGCCTACCCATTACCTAAGCTTAACAACTGCCTTACTAACTATTAATAAGCAGCAAATTAGGAGTTTATTGAGGGAAAAGTAGTAGTTAATAGTTAATAAGTGTTCCCTATTCTAAAGTGTTGCCATTGTCTGTTGCTAAACATGCTGTAACAATGCTTCTAAATAACAATGGTGAAACTTACCTTAACCAGGTTTAAAAGTGGGGTTTAGAATGACAATAACCCCAGTTTAAGTGTGAGTGTATGCACTTAATCTTTTTTTTTTTTTTTTTTTTACATCACTTGGCATTTGACAACTTGAAATAACCTTGCCTTGTCATTAAAAAAAGGTCAGATTATATTATATTTTTGGAGACTTTTTGACCTTGACACACGGTCTGCATCCTTTTTAATATATTATGTTCTGTTTTATATTTTTACCTGTGTGTCATTTATTTTAATTCAGAAATCGAAAACATGCTCATCATCAGAAAGGTTTATTCAAGTCAGGCTGTTTAAGTTGGATTTTTAATGTATTAACTAGTGAATGAATAGATAAGAAAATACTATGTATTTTGAGAGTCACACCACATGACATTTGACAGCCTGAACTAACTTTGCCTTGTCATTAAAAAAGGTCAGATTATAATTTTAAATTGGATTTTTAATGTATTAACTAATGCATGAATAGATACTAATAAATATATTTAATTGTTTGTCTAAACATTTGCTAGATGAACATCTTTGACTGTTGTGACACTTTTTTTCCCCCTAGCACCATGAAAGCAGCATTTTAAGACCCGTTTTCATGTCTAGAGACACCTGTAAAACTCACAGGGTTTTGGAACAGAGCTAATCAATAAAAAAACTTGTCTCAAGAAGCTGAATTGTTTGCATCTACAGTCAGTCAATCCAAATATAAATGCCTGAAAATGACCGGAAGAAAAGTCTCTTTCTTTCTCTCAATCTTCCTCAATAGTTTGCAGTGCTGAAGGCCTCAGTGAGCTCACAGGTAAACAACAGTTCTCCTTGTTACACTGACCACCAAAAGCGAGCCATCTACCTCCAACTGCCTCAACACACTTGAATAAATATGAGTTTCTTTTCGTATACATCATGAATTTCAGACACACTGCTTTTTCTTAGTTTCTCCAGTTTGCCATCGGTTTAATGGGCTGCGTCTTTGCCCTCTACTGCATGTTGGGCTCATAATAGAGCCGCGTTCCAGTCTTCAGATATAGGGCAGGGATCTGAGTACTGAGACAAGGATATCTCTGAGAGAACACACACAAACACACACTGACATCCACAGAGTGGCCAGTTAGACTAACCCAGGACACCCCAAACAACATGCCCAGAATCTTCAGCCTCTCTTGAGGTCTTCCGTCCTGCAGGTGACCCGTCCTGACCATGTGTTTGTTATCTACACCTTGCCAGCATTGCCTGCTGGTCCTGTGTCTGCCCCTTTGGCCTCCTGGGAGATCGTGTCCTGGCAAACATATCCACAACAGGACGACACTCTGACCTTGAGCCAGACATTCACTCCTCTCTGAACTGTATGTCTCGCTGTTTACCTTTCCTCCCCTTCCCCTTGTGTGTCTTTTATTTTTCGATGTTTTCCACTACATTCCCTACCCGCTTTGCTGTTGTCTTTTTCTCCTCTCTCTGGAAATGTTTGCAATAGCATACTACTCAAGCTATATTTACAGAATGCAATATATTGAGTACAGTATGTACATTTTCATAGAATCTATAGAATACCCAGTTGACCAGATGAAAATTGTTCAGTATACAGCCGAGCACCCAGGGAGGAGTGCAGTTTCCCACAATACAATGTTTTTGACATTTATTTACAATGTGATAAATTAGAAGTTACATCGACTGTGATTTTTACTTTATTGGGCTGCTGAAAATACCATTTATTTCAATATTTACTCTCCTTATTACATTCCTTATTAAAGCATCCTGTGAAAATTCAAAAAAATTAAAGATGAAGGTGAATGTTGATATGGAATATGGATATGGTTTCTTGAAACAGTATCAGTATAAGCAGTATAATTTCTCCATTCTCAAATATTTTGATTGAAATTAAAAAAAAAAAATGAATACACCTTCTTTGTATAATTTGTTAATCAAATATGCAATCAATCAATCAATCAATAATAAATAAATAGATAATGGATCTATTTTTGTAGATTTTGTAGGCACTTATTTTGGTATGTCCAACTCACACAATCACTTAAGCGATATTCAGATAATTTATTAAGTATTAAGTATTTATTAAGTATTAAGGTTACTTATTATGGTGATATTGACAAAGCCACTGAATTATATTTTTTAGTTTGCAGGGTTCAACTATCGACTATTAATATACTTTAATATATGGCATAAATCATACTTAAAATGGACTGTTTTAAGAAATATTTGCCATTTATTTTTTATCCTTATTAGACTGGCATGTCATTATCTTAGAAGCATTCTAATGTTAAACTTTATTTACATCAACTATGAGTCATATTTACTTCTAGTGCTATTCGTGTGGTATGCCTATTTAGGCAGTTAACAAAAAGACAATTAGGTTTTAAAACAGAGCTACAGTATGCAGTTCACAGTATAGTGTGATATATAGTACACAGTATGCTAGTATTCCTTTCCAAACATAGACATATCTTCATTTCCTCCATTTTGTTTAATTTCGTCTTGTGGCCACACCTTTCCCGATGTCTTGGGTCTGTTTATTCTTTTTTCCCCCTCTACTCCATCTCTTCTCCCCCTCCCTCCCTCTTCTGGAGACTGTGTCCCGCTTGGCTGATGTTAGTGGCGTGTGTGACAGGGTTCATTCAGCATCGGGATTAGCTGTCAGACCGCATGTGTTCACTGCCACGGTAAACAAATGGACAAGTCTGTTCAGACACGGCAGCGAGTTTTAGATGCCAGCGCCTTCGTAATCAGTATATGACAGTCACTAAATACTGAACTGAAAATGATTTACATAATGTCCCTACATGTGCATAGCATTTCGTCATGAAGATTTAAAGATGGTCTGTTGAGTTGAGATTTAGGTTGACCTTTTTGACCTTTATGTTTGGAATGGAATACTAGCGTATTGTACTAGCATAGTGCTCATCACACACACACACACACACACACACACACACACACACACACACACACACACACACACACACACACACACACACGACACACACACACAGATGTACTATTTAAAAAAAAAACATTATGTAGTATGTATCGATAAACATTTAAAACAGTGCATTAATTACATGAATCTTAGCAATACAAATCAAATTTTTACACAAAATGTTGTGTAAAAATGTAAAACGTTTGACCATCTGTTCAAATGAGTCAAGTACACCGTATTTGAAAAAAAAAAAAAAAACACAGTTAATATTGCTTCCAGATCATTCTTTACACTAATAATGCAAGTTTAAGTAGAACAATTTGCATATTGTGCCAAGTACATATATTGCACACTGCAAAAGTATTAGAATCTGAATGTAAAAAAAAAAAAAAAAAACAGGAATGAAGGCTCCTTGGGGCCAATACAAGTTAAGGTCTGTTTTTTGACTTTCACCTCATTATGTAAAATATTATTCATTTTATTAATTTCAGCTTGTGGACTGTCATCATGCATATGGAAATGTCTTTTCCCCAGTTAAAGCTGCATTAGCTGTGTTCACTGCAGTGGGGAGAGAGGTTGCCTCTGCACACACATGCTTTATGAGAATTCAGCATCAGTATCTATCTCTGTCAGAGCACAAATCGCAGAGAGGAGAACACTTTATTGCTTATATCTATCACTGGGTTCAGGGGGTGGGCTGTGTTAATGTTTTGGTGCGATGGTCTTCTATAAAACGAACCGTATTGAATCGAGGCAAACACGGCGAATGTCCAGCACTATTCTTCCTTAATGGTGTGCTTAATTTTTGATGAATTCAGTAATAGAGTTTTCCAGGATGTATCGGGCCTTCTGATGTGGACAGAGCTCACATAAAACACATTCATCTGCAGAAACAGAGATGGAAAATGAGATGGATTCTGTTAAAATGGCAAGAGGAAGATGGAGGATTTTCTACAGCACTCTTCTGAGTAATCAAAGAAAGATATTAAAGATATACCTGTGGTTTCATGCTGTAGCCCAGAGCCACACACACGAGTTGCCTAGGGAAGTATCTTTATACGAGACAGAGAAAGAAAGATCAAATGAAAGTGTTTCCAGGGAGGGTAGTCAGGAATCTGTAGCAGCCAAATTCATATTTGAATTACACTCCCTCTGAAACCAACCACTGATACTATTTTTTTTTTGTGTGAATATTTTCAATTTTTTCTTCATTTCCATTCATTTCAACATTAAATCAAAATTTCACAAAAATACCATTTACTTTGTTAATGCACTTTACAGTACAGAATGGTAATTATAATTATTGTTTTTAATTAATTAACATTACTGGCATTTATGTAAGTATGTGCAATTATATGTTTTTATGTGTGTGCATTGATGGTTTTGGCAATTTGTATGCAAAGCAATCATGTCAGTAAAGTACTCAAATTGAAAAAAAATCTTAAGATAAATCAGGCCATGGAAATACATGTACAAAGACAAAAAAAAATAACAAGGCTTTCAATAATGTAGAAAGGCTTGATTAATCTAAACATCTCATTTGGAGAGAATGCCTTTGGTTTATGGAGGATTACTTTTGCTCAGGTGTTAATATATTTTTGTTTTCAAAGGTCAGTAAAACCTGAAATTTGAATGTGTAGAGGAAGTCCTCATGAGTAAAAAAGCATAATAAATATTAATAGAACATAAACATATTAAATAATGTCTTAATGAAATTGAAATTGATTAGATCAGTTAAAACAAAATAAAATACAACCATAGAAGACAATGGAAAGTCTCCACCATGACATTTAGTGTGTTCTTTTATCATGCTTTATAAGACAACACTAATTATCAGAATCCATAATGTATTTATAGCTCATGATTGCTACTGTATAACCTTATAATTAATAAAAATAATAACAATCTCCTATAATTACCTTGTCTTTGCCTAAAGGCCTGTTTGCACCAACAAAAATCTTCGGCACAAAAATTCAGTCTGATTTTCACAAGCAACTTGTCTGTTTAGACCAGGGATCTCCAACCCTGCTCCTGGAGAGCTACCATCCTGCAGATTTCAGTTCCAACCCTGCTCCAACACACCTGTCTGAAATTAACAAGTAGCCTTGAAGACCATGATTAGCTGGTTCAGGTGTGTTTGATTGGGGTTGGAGCTGAAATCTGTAGGACGGTAGCTCTCCAGGAGCAGGGTTGGAGACCCCTGGTTTAGATCAATATGTAAAAACAGCAGACATGCAAAATAAAAAAATGCAGATTTGCTATCTGACAGTAGGTGGCGCTTATAACTTTCCGTTTCTGACACCTGCTTGTCACAGAAAAAAGGAAATATTTACATGTCTCAAAACAGCTGTTCAGATTTGGCAAATTATTCAGAGTGCCACCAAGTCTTGGTTTTATGAAACAGCAGCAGCTCTGGTCATGTGACCAAAAGCAATAATCTAACTAGTTGGCTGTTTATCTTCATAGTGCGATAGAAAACATTTTATTATTTTCCCTTTTCTGTAAAAGAAAAATCGTGTTGACAACATGTGAATGTTCGTGTCAGTCTGAACAGACGCATTACTAGCTGTTCATTCAAATTAAAATGTATATCGCACCAATATTCACCTTAGCGCAAAAAGTCCTTAAGAGGCTATCGCATGTTCACATACTTGTCGCCTCTCTGTTTCGCCGCCTCCGTTTGCAACATTGCTCCTCTGCAGATCATGCTAAACAATAAGGCATGCTAATTTCAGCTCTGCTGCTAACTTCCTTCAGCAGCTAATTACAGCCAATTAAGTGGGAGACTGTCAGAGCCGACAGCTCTGCCTTCTGATTGGTATTGTTCCAGTGATTACTAAGAAAAGAGGATGTCACACTCAGAAAGAGAGAAAGGGAGAGAGCGTGCGCAATACTTGACTGTCTGTGCATGATCTCATTTTCAGTTCATTTCTCACTCCTTAGGACATTGACAGCATCTACTAATGAACACACGACCACCCTTTATGTGACAGAAAGAAAGAAAGAGCAAACGAACGAGTGAAGGAGGATAATGATCTTTCTGTGGTGCCTCTCAGGATGTGCAAAGCATTTGCTTCCTGTGGAGGACAATGATGTTGTCCCCCCAACCCCCTCTAGTAATAAATGTGGTGGGTGTAATTCTATTTCCAGTATAATTCCCCTCTGTGTGTCTTTAATTGTGTTCTTGTGTTCGTTTCATGCCACTTGCCAGTGTTTTGCCACTTTATAGATGAGGTTGGCTTCACATTGTTTGTTTTTTTTCTTTGTTTTTTTTACTTGGTCACGCATGATGATTATTATGATTTCTGTCCAAAGATTTAGACCAAGATCTGGAACCAACAGTGAGTAATGTAATTGAATGGAAAAAGAGAATTAAAGCAGCTGTAAGCATTTTTTTTTTTTTTTTTGGAATACCATGAATAAAATGTTCCTACTATCTGACAGATAATCACACCCACCTCTGTGACAGCATTATAGGCTCTGTAATTTTTTTAAAAAAAGAATCTGAACACAGCCTGTGTGTGTTTGCCATTCAAATATGCTCTTTGCCTGTCAATCATTTTGTGCATTCAGGTTTACTAACATGTCTTTGGTGAGCGGGGGCTGCGGGGCTTTGGAGAGAGTCCATGTTGTTGAGGTTGGCAAAATGTTGTAGATGAGCAAAACATTTTAAATCATTTATAGCACCTTTTAAGGGCTAGTTCACCTCAAAATGAAAATTCTTTCATAATTTACTCACCTTTGTGTTGTTAAAAAACGATAAGACTTTGTTTAATATATAGACATAGTTTTAATGAAATTTCTGTCCTTCTACTCAAAGTCCAGGTAACCAAACTTAGAAGATCCAAAAAGGTCATAAAGGCTTTCATTAATCCATATCCAAGTGTTTTGAATAGATATGATTGCTTTATACGATGGGGTTTAATTTAGCATAACTAGGCTGTTGCTATAGGTGGTTGCAGGGGTGTTCTCGGTGTTTACTGGCTCAAGTCTCTATGACCCTGTTTAAATCTGGTATTAAAATGCATCTCCAGTTATCTGGTGGTCAGCCTTTCTCAAATAAATTGATGTTTTTTTTAATAGAAATCAACAAAAGGAACACTTATTTTGCATTGAACTGTAAAATCACTGTAATGAATAGTCTTGTGGCATATCACTTTAATGTTCTTTTATGAAATGTTTCAAAATAATTGATGTATGCTCAGTGCTGATGAGTGGTTTTCTGTCTGATAGAGTTTCTGAATGTTTATGAGAGTTAAGCAGCCAAATTTGTCATATCAGGATCCCACAGCGTTTGTTGATCATATATCCAGGAGATCTAAGAACTTGTGTATGTGTGTGTGTTTCCTGCAGTTTATGCTGAAAAGGCTGCTGGCTAGAAAGAAGCGCAAACACTTTCAGTCAATATCCAACAGACCAAAATAGCCTATTTATTAAACTCAAATTCATTCAAGATGAAAAGAAAATAATTTAATCTATGGTTTCTCTCTCTTACAAGCCAGTGGCAAATAAGAATCAGTGCATCCAGGAGTAAGGGTAGTGTGGTGCTGTTGTTTACGGACTGTTTGTTGTTTATTTACAGCAGTGCACAGATGTTTGTTGATGAGGAGAATGCTCTGGGGACTTCTGAAATACACAGCACATGCGGAACCACTTCTGCCCCTTCATGGACTTTATGTATAATAATAAGAAAAACAATATGTCCCCCCCCCCACCACCACCAACAGAGCATGTGGGTTATTCTCATTCCTTCTAAACTCTGCCAAGATTTTTGATGTTACAGTGCTATCCAAACACTCCAGATATGGTTGGTTACTGTGATCCTAAAATACATGCACAGCAGATAATTTCAGATTTTGATTTACACACTCCAACACATGCTATCTATTCAGGTTGACATACTTTCAGCTGAACTTTCAGGAACTGGTATGAAGTAATGTTCAGAAACACTCAGGTTGCATATACAGATTTTTCCAATCCAGACTCAGCGTAAAAAAAAAAAATGGTTGTGGTGACATTTCTGTGAAACTGTATTAAATTGGTCGTTGCACATTTTGTAACACTAAAAGTGGTGCTTAAAGGGTGTTCAGTATTATTTGAAACAGAGGAAAGTGAATCTGTCACTGCTTTATTACTTTGGTTGTTGTACGATTTGTGGCAGTTCGGAAATGAAATGTCTGGTAAGTGGTGCTAAAAGGTTAACGCTCTATCGTGTTTGAACCACCTACACTAAACCATACCTTTAACCTATCATATAGTGTTAACATAAGCATATGTGAGATAAAAATGCATTTGATGAAGCAATTATGACATTTTAGCTTTGCTTTTACAAGTTTTTAGCTCTTTATCAAGAATCATGTGAACACTCCACATCATAAGCGTAATGTTGTACCAGGTAAGTACCAAGCATGTTTACTATGTCAGAAAAGCCAAACATATGGAACTGGTTATGTGCAAATGTCAAAATCTATTAGTTATGCTTAGATGGAAAGGCAGGCTGTTAATTGAAAGCTGATTAAAAACACAAATTGAAGCAAATGGAAAAGGAATTTAAAATAAATTATTTTGAGAATTTAGCCTAGCTTTTCACTTTACAGTCATTAGTCATTAACAGCTTAAAAACTAAAAGTGGCACCTTTGACAGTAGTAAAACTTCTGCTATATACAGTATATTCATTCAAGTGTTAGCAACAACATTGACATTAGAGTAGAAAGGCAAATAAGGAAAACATATGAGATAATGTGTAATACACAAACAAGAATCCTGTAATGGTTTTGTTTAAGATGACTTTAGCTGTACAAAAACACTAAAAAGATTCCATTTAGATGAAAAATCAAACCTGCACCAAGTTGCAATTAGTGCTGGCAGAGCTGGTATTAATATTGCTTGCTCTTTAGGTAAGCAAAAGCATATGGCAGTGGCAAGAATTGCTTTAGTAGGTGTTCTATCCTCTATCCGATATCTTGCGTGACAGGGGTTAGCAATTCAAGGACACACAGATGAGAAGTCCAATTTTCAGTTACTAAACTAGTGTGCTCAAACTATCCCACAGCTGAAGTCATGGAGAGCAAGTGGCCTTTTTGTGATATTTTAAATGAGATGACAAAAATGACAGCCCATGGTGTACAGTGAAACTAATCAAAGAAATTAGTGGACTGAAGAAATTTGTGATTATGAATGAGTTGGCTGACAATACTATCTAGAAGCAGGTGGCTATATGCATAAAGATCAGGAGCCAGAGGAGCTTTTTTTTTTTAAAGCATTTGACTTTACAAGACATCAAACACAACTGCAGATGTACTTTTGATGAGATTCTCACACCTGACTGGAAACTGTAGAAGACAGTTTCAAAATGGCACAGCAAACATTTTTGGGAGTCAAAGAGATCTAAATGTTTGCATGAAAGAAGAGAATCTCTGGGCAGTTGCATTACAACACAATTTGTTAATTTTATGGTGAAGGATCTCACTCAAAACATCTCAGCATTTTACCACTGGATGGTCCATATACTTTACCTGATAATATACTATAAAAATGAAAGATACTTGAGGTTCTTCAGGTATGATTCATATTGTGGTGCCAGACCAGCTTGGTTGAAAAAACTGACCCTGTGTTTCAACAGACTTAAGAAATTAACTGTAACGTAAAGGGTTACATGGATTTCTACATGGTGCTAACTTGAAACGTAATAGCTTGGTGATATCAGCTAAAAAATAAAGTAATTTTAAAGGGCACAGCAAGTTATTAAATTAATTTTGACCATAAGGACAGAACTTCAGCAAACCGGCTTTGTGTTTCCTAAAATTTTAGACGAATTCAGGAGTGAAGCAACTCTAAGATATTTCTTCTTTTTCAAAGTACAAAATGTCAAGCCCATATAGCCACAGCCAAGTTAGTTTGGGGAAAGGGAACAGAGTTTGGGAGGGAAACGGCTGAAAACCCACATCAACCCAAAGTCTGCTGTGCTACTTTCATATGGTGGTTGCACAAGGTACCCATTTAGCATCATTTTTTCGATGTGCAGGGTCCTCCATTGCTTTAAATAAGAAACCTTTGGCGTCAATATGCAGACGCAAAATGCATTGGGAAATTAATTATCATGATTAAATTATATATTGGGTAATACTATTGTCATTCTTGCATATATGTTGGGGTGTGATTTTTTCCAATGTAAACAGTCGCAACAATTTTATTCACATTACACTATTTACACATTTATGTGCACATAACCCAACTGCCCCTAAATCTACCATTTGTCAGTAAAACATAGGATATAATAGGCAGATACAACTACAGTCATAATTTATTAAAAAAATAATAATAATATTATGTCTTCTGAGGCAAAACAGTTGATTTGTGTGAGGAATAGATGCGATCACCATCTCCATCCTCTGTAAAGCTCAAATCCTGTGTGCAGGCTGTGCACAAATTCTAAATTATCTTTATATAGATTATCTTATGTTACCTTTGGTTGTAAAATGCCATTGGCTCTTGTGTGTCTCGTGACCGACTGTGTCATGCTAATGTTCAGGAGTATTTTTTTTAATGAGTTGTGAATGCTTCAAGGGAGTGGTATCATTTTCTGCAATTAAAACCTTATGATATACTTTATTCTTTGCATAAATATATCGTATGATTTCAGAAGACTTGGAATGCAGCATGACGTTTGTAATACTTTTATACTGCTTTTTATGGTCAGTTATTGCAATAAATACCTGTGACTGTCACTTGCCTGTTACATGTTTTATATTGTTCAGAAGTGGGTAGGTTTATGGTTGTGGTGGGGTTACTGTATGTGCTCCAATGAAAATCAAAATTTATATTAAATGATTTCTACTTTTACAAATCCATGCAAACTATTAAATTAAGGCAAACCACTGAAAGCAATGGAGTACCCTGCACGTCGAAAAGTGATGCTAAAGGGGTACCCTGTGCATTAAAAAAATATGCTAAAGGGGTACCTAGAATGACAAAAAGTGACACCAAGGGGTCCTGACCATGAAGCATCAATATGTGATGAGTTGGGAGTGAGAACGTGTTGATTGAAATATTTTTCCCCACCAATGATGTAATGATGATGTAAGCTGAAACTGAAGGTATTTTCAGAGCAAGTTATTATTAAAAGAAAAATTCTGATTTGACTTGTCACAGTGAAAATTTGTGCTCTGTGAAAAGCCTTTATGCTTAAACAAGGAGTGATGTTCCTGCCACACAGGATGTGTTAAAGCTGACGAGACCCCATGGTCATTATCTGTCCATCCTTCCGCTCTCAAGCATTCATTTGTCAAACCCTTTCTCACTTTGATTCTTTCCTATTCTCTCTTTCTTTCTTTGTTTGCAGTGAAGGTGTGGTGATCCTGGCCCATGATAGCGGCCTTTGTGCTTTTCTGCTTGACAAAGACAAACGGTCTTGCTCTCTGCACACACACACAGAGACACTTGAAGGTTGACTAAGATAAATCTGTCGTGCTTTTGTGCATTCAGCAGGCACAAACATGTCCGACAGCCGGTCAATCAAACTGTGATGAGATTAAATCAGATCAATTAGCTGCCTGCCTCCTCACCCTTTCTAATGAGCAGCTTACCTGTCTGCGTTTGCATTCCTACAGATAAGGATTATTCCTCCCTCCATCCAAACAACAGCACTTTAGCACATCCTGCTCGCTCTTATTGTATCTGTCTCTCTCTGATGAGTACTGAATTGATCAGGGCCATGTTGTGGGGGGATGTTGGAGACCTGGAGCTTCCTCACAGGTACATGTGACCCTCCCATGCTCATCCCTACACTGCAAGTAACACAACTGGAATGGTTTCATTATAATCAACAAAGTTGTCTACATAAGCATGCAACTCTGGTGCAACAAAACTAATAAGCTCAAGTTATAAAGCTATGTACACTGCAGCCGTGCCAACACATGGAAGACACAATATCTTAAGGGGCCAATGAGATTCATCACTTTCACATTGCAAGCACAACATAAGGCAACAAAACTGAAACACTTACCTTGAAATTGAATGTATACACTACAAGCACGTGAATTTGAGAGGGGACAAATCTAGAATGTATATTAAAATTAGGTGTGACTTTGACACGTTTGGCCCTGATGTATATATATGTACACACACACACACAGACAGTATATACAGTATATATATATGCAACTGTGAGACAGTCATACCTTTTTAAAAAATGTATGTAACTTTAACACAATAAGTACTGAAATAATTGATTTTTCATATATTACTCTTTGTTTACTATACATCATCATAGTTTTGAATGAAATATGGATTTTATACACTCTAAAAAATGCTGGGTTAAATACAACTCAGCACTGGGTAAAATATGTACTAACCCAGCGATTGGGTTGTTTAGACCCAGCGGTTGGGTTACTACCCAGAAGGTTGGGTTAAACATTTAACCCAACTGTTGGTTGAAAACAACCCAGCATGTGTTCTGTCCAATATTTACCCAGCACTGGGTTGTATTTAACCCAGCATTTTTTAGAGTGTACAGCATTTACAAAGACTGAATGTCTAGGTCTGGGTCAAGAGTAAAACAATAAAATGCATTTATACATAAAAGGCTTTTTAAAAGTAGCAAAAAAATTCCTACAACAAAAAGAAGACAAACAAACAAACAAACAAAAACAAACAAAGGATCATTCTCTGAGATATTAGTAAGCAACAAAGCAAATTACAACCAATATAGATCCTACAACGTCATTTTAGTGCCACGCAAATAAATAAATAAATAAATCTAAGATTATGAGAATAAAATTGTAATATTATGAGATATTAATCGTCATAATATTTTGAAATTTAAGATATTTAAAGTAGTACATTGCATAAATAAAGTTAATTAATTAGAAAATTCCACCACCTAATCCACAAAAAAATATATGTGGTGTCCTGTCCTACCTTTTAGTATTCATATGTACATAGCATTAAAAACAGTAATAAACACATTCCCAACCCAGGCTCATTGTAAATACGTGTCTCTACATACATTTCTGCAACACCGTAATTATGTACCTTGCAGCAGGTTTCGCGGCAGTTTGAAAGTGAAATGTCCAGAGAGTGGCACTAAAACACACGTTTAATACGTGACCGTGACACGTTTTTATTTCGTTGGTACAGGCACGTATTGCAGTGTTTTTATTATGCTGCTTGAGGTATGTTTTGCCGCCATTCATAATTCAAATATCCGGTGAGTGTCGCTAAAGATTAAGCTCTATGAAGTTGGAAGTATCCCCTACACCAAACCCAAACCTAAACCTAAACCTACCCGAAAGTGTTAACAAATGCAAAAGTAATATAAAAACGTATTTGCTGATGCAGCCATGCTATTTTAACTTCCTTATGCAGATTTGAGCTGTTTTGTTGAACTGTAGTTTGACGGGATTCGTACCGGAGCTCTTCATCACCTAAGTGCAATGCTGTATCGCGTGAGCTACCAAGTAAACTTACTGAGTTGGTAAACTCATACATATGAAGCTGTATATGTGACGACAATGTTCAAAAGTATCAGTTTTCAAATCGTGCAGGATGTTAAAATTGTTTAGAAGTCATAACATACCATTCTGCAAGTAACTGTGAGAAAATAATCAAAACTGTTCCTGTAAGTCATACGATAAGGAATAAAAGTTGTCAGAGTTTTACTGCCTCTAGTGTTGATTTCAACTGGAAACTGCAGTGAATCGTACATATAGGTAAGTTTTTTCAGATTTGCAGAAATGTATGTAGAGACACGTATTTCCAATGAGCCTAGGTTGCACATTCCATGGGTTGAAGTGTTGAACAGAGGTTGTACTTGTTAACTTAAAGGAACACTCCACTATTTTTGAAAATAGGCTCATTTTCCAACTCCCCAAGAGTTAAAGAGTTGAGTTTTACCGTTTTCGAATCCATTCAGCCGATCTCCGGGTCTGGCAGTAGCACTTTTAGCGCAGCTTAGCATAGATCATTGAATCTGATTAGACCATTAGCACCTCGCTCAAAAATGACCAAAGAGTTTCGATATTTTTCCTATTTAAAACTTTACTCTTCTGTAGTTACATCATGTACTAAGACTGATGGAAAATGAAAAATGGCCCGATATGGCTAAGAACTATACTCTCATTCAAGTCAAGTCAAGTCAAGTCAAGTTGAGCTTTGTTGTCAATCCGCTACATGTGGGGACATACAGTGGAACGAGATGTCGTGCCTCACAGGACCACGGTGCTACATAAATACAGACATACAACACTATAAACCTATACACAGCTAACCTACTGACAGATTTTGACTAAGTATACTATATATAAATGTTTACCCTATACAACTAAAGATAAAAGCTAAAAAATACAAACTATACAAACTATACAAACTATACGAATGCTTCACATAATACTGTACATGTGCAGAGAGAAACATTGTGAGTCAAGCAGCTGGCTGGGGAACAGTTCAAGATGATTTGTAGTGCATGAGCATGTAAACATACATATGTTGCTGAGTCTTTTGTGGGATTATGTACACACAGCAGTGTGTGAAAAGTGTCTAGTGCGCATAGAGGAGAGTGTGTTACTACAGGTGGTTTGTACAGGCCCACTCACCTGTGTGTAGCACACTTTGAATTGCACAAAAAAAGTTCACAGCTTTTTCTTTGGTGTGGTAAGGTTGGGAGCAGCACTGCAGTTCCCGTACCAGACAGTGATGCAGCTGGTCAGCACACTCTCAATGGTGCCCCTGTAGAATGTGGTGAGGATGGGTGATGGGAGACTTGCTCTTTTCAGCCGGCGGAGAAAGTGTAGGCGCTGTTGTGCCTTCTTGGAGAGTGACATGGTGTTGGTGGTCCAGGTGATGTGCACCCCCAGGAATTTAGTGCTGCTGACTCTCTCCACAGTCGAGCTGTCGATGGTCAGTGGGGGGTGGTCAATGGAGTTCCTCCTCCTGAAGTCCACCACAACCTCCTTTGTCTTCTCCACATTGAGGGACAGATTGTTAGCGCCACACCATTCAGCCAGCTGTGCCACTTCCTCTCTGTAGTGCGTTTCATCGTTGTTGCTGATGAGACCTACCACTGTTGTGTCATCAGCGAACTTGATGATGTGGTTGGAGCTGAACTTGGCAGTGCAGTCATGGGTCAGCAGCGTGAAGAGCAGCGGGCTGAGCACACAGCCTTGTGGGGCACCTGTGCTCAGTGTGGTAGTGCTCGAGGTGTTGTGGCCGACACGGACTGACTGAGGTCTTCCGGTTAAAAAGTCCAGAATCCAATTACAGAGGGAATTGTTAAGGCCCAGCAGGGTTAGTTTATTTATGAGCTGTTGTGGGATTATTGTGTTGAATACCGAGCTGAAGTCAATAAACAGCATTCTAACATAGGAGTCTTTATTTTCTAGGTGGGTGAGAGCCAGGTGGAGGGTGGTGGAAATTGCATCGTCCGTAGAGCGGTTTGGACGGTATGCAAACTGGAGCGGATCGAGTGTGTTGGGGAGGCTGGTTTTGATTTTTTGCATGACTAACCTCTCAAAACACTTCATTATGATTGGAGTCAGTGCTATGGGATGGTAGTCGTTTAGACAGGACACAGGTGATTTTTTTGTACCGGTATGATCGTTGTGGATTTGAGACATGTGGGGACGACTGCCTGGCTCAGCGAGGTGTTGAAGATATATGTTAGGACATCCGTCAGCTGTGCAGCACAGTCTTTCAGTACACAGCCAGGTATGTTGTCAGGACCCGCAGCCTTTCGTGGGTTAATCCTGGATAGGGTCTTCCTTACGTCGGCTGCAGACAAACAGAGTGCCTGGTCGTTGGGAGGTGTGGGCAGTTTTTGTGCAGGTGTGTCATTCTGCATTTCAAACCGTGAATAAAAGTGGTTGAGTGTATCGGGGAAGGATGGATCATCATCACAGGCCTGTGGCGGGGGCTTGTAGGCAGTGATGGTCTGAATGGCTTGCTACAGGCTCCATGTGTCTCTGCTCTCAGTGAAGTGATTGTTAATTTTTTGAGCATATGACCGTTTTGCATTTTTGATGCCACAGGACAGATTGGCTCTTGCTGTTTTGAGGGCTGCTTTATCTCCTGATCTGAATGCTTCATCTGAATGCTTCATCTCTGGTCTTTAGCAGCCCACGAACCTGTGCTGTCATCCATGGCTTTTGGTTTGCACGTGTGGTGATGGTCTTGGTGACTGTCACATCATCCATGCACTTTTTGATGTAAGCAGTCACAGTTTCAGTGTACTCCTGCAGGTCTGTGTGGTTGTTGTATGTGGCCGCCTCTTTAAACATGTTCCAGTCTGTGCACTGAAAGCAGTCCTGTAGTGTTGAGGTAGCATTCTCTGGCCAAATTGTGATGAGTTTTTGAACCGGTTTGGCGAGTTTCAGAAGTGGTCTATATGCTGGGATTAGCATAACAGAGATGTGGTCTGAGTACCCGAGGTGGGGGCGGGGTACAGCTTTGTAAGCGTTCTTTTCTGTTGTGTAAAGAAAGTCCAGTGTGTTGTTTCCCCTTGTTGCAAAATTTACATGTTGGTAGAACTTTGGCAAAACTGTCTTTAAATTTGCGTGGTTGAAGTCACCGGCTATGATGAAAAAGCCGTCGGGGTTATTTGTTTGTTGTTCACTGATGGCGCTATACAGTTCACGAAGCGCGTCCTTAGCGTTTGCACACGGTGGAATGTAAACTGCGCCAATAACAATGGCCGTGAACTCCCGCGGCAGATAGAACGGTCGACACTTCACAAACATAAACTCCACTAACGGTGAACAGTGTTTTGATACTACCGCAGCATTGTTACACCATTCTTTGTTGATATACAAACACAAGCCACCACCGCGGGACTTACCAGAAAGTGTTGTGTCTCTGTCTGCTCGGTAGCAGGTTAGCCAGTTCAACTGAATGGCAGAGTCCGGGATGTTGTCGTTTAGCCATATTTCAGTGAAAACAAACACACAACAATCCCTTGCCTCATGCTGTGTAGACCGACTGAGTTGAATTAAGTCCAGTTTGTTTTCCAGAGAGCGAACGTTTGAGAGCATGAGTGTTGGGAGAGCCAGTCTTGTGGGATTAGCTCTTAGCCTAGCTCGTATACCTCCGCGCTTACCGCGCTTCCGTCCTCTCTCACACCGCTTGCGACGCCGCCTTGTGCGGGTAGCGTCAGTAGGCGAGGCCGCGGTCTCGAGGTTCGGCTTCAGAAGCAGAAGCAGGTTCGGCTTTACTAGCTTCTCAGCAGCCTCCGGCGAGAGTTGGTGTTTGTATGCGTTGCCGATATCCAAAAGGCTTTGGCGATCATAGATGTGTTCTGGAGAGAATTCCTTATGAATTGGCGGTAAATCGACAATATTTTGAGATGAACAAACGACATTAAAAGACATAAAAGCACCGTCTTTGGGACCCGGAGCGGCCGCTGCGTCCGATCACGCTGCCATCTTGGATTCTACTTCTGGCGTAATAATCAAGGAACTTTGCTGCCGTGCCATGGGTGCAGCAGGCGCAATGATATTACGCAGCACCTGAAAATAGTCCCCAGCTTTATCATAACTAGTTACCTAGCTGGGGACTATTTTCAGGCGCTTTTCTGAAATTCTGGCGCCGTGCCTGTTATGAAGCTACAAGAATACTTTTTGTGCGCTAAGAAAACAAAAATGATAACATTATTCAACAATTTTTTCTCTTCCGTGTCAGTCTTTGATGCATGTTCATGAGAGTGCTAGACGCATACGTTGTGGTACTCTCGTGGACACTCGTTCGATGACTGGCAATAAAACGCATGTCATAAAGATTCAGCTATGACCAATTATTGACATTCTGTATTTACCGTTGTCTATACAGTGCTCTGTTGCCCTCTGCTTTCATTTACTGTTGTGTTGACTAATTGCTGAGTTTATTTGTCACAGGAATCTCTCTTGTCCCTGTAGAGTGAATCTTGCCTATCTGTTCTCTAAAGGGGTCTGTGAACATTTTTTTATTATTATTATTATTTTCATGCAGCCACCTGCTTTTGCGTCTAGCTCCAGACAGCACAGGCACAGTTCTGGACACTCCAACTTCCTGGACCACATATGGCAGGCCAACCCACATATGCACATCTTACAAAACCTCCATTCGAATATTAATTAAAGTGTTCTTGTGCGTATGACTGTACAGGGCTTCCCAGAACACCAGGAGGGCACTGGTCTCTTCTATCAGCATTCTGCACACACATGGGCATGCACGCTTGATATGCTTGCAGCAGGCTCAACAGATGGAGTTTAGTGATTGTAAAGCAGAAGAATATGATAATAAAACCCACAGACAGGCCGGATAATGCCATTGCAACACAAGAGGAGGAAAATCATCTCCAAATATTAGAACAAGCATGTGGCGTGAGAAGGGGAAGGAGCAGAAGAGAATCTTGTGCTGGAGCCAAATGACAGAAGCTAGCCCTGTATGTAGTTTATCTGATATTAAATGAGACAAGTTGAATACATCTGCCCTGACCTCATTAAAAGTTCTGTTGTGTTTCCACAAGCTCTTGATCAGACTAGTCTGTCTAAATAAAGCCATGATCAGATTAATATGTCATGCCATGAACTTAAATTGAACTGTTTTGTCTGTATGAACTCAATATTAGACTGTTCTTTCAAATTCTAAACTCATGATCAGACTATTCTGTCAAGTAAAGACCTGAATAAACTGGTGATCAGACTGTTCTTTCATTTGCTTTATATATCTCCAGTCTATATGTATTAACTGATAATCAAACTGTTTTGTCATGATGAATTTACGATCGGACTTGTTCTGTGATGGTAATGTACACATGATTTGTTTGTTTTCTCTGCATGAACATGATGTTAGCTCAATAGAAAATAATTTTAATATTCTTGATGCTCATTAGTTGAACTTCATCTATGAATTCTATGTAAAAACAAAATCTCCTGTTTTTGCACTACACAAAATACTTATCCTGCAAATTACTGTTTGGAGTCTGTCTTGCCAGGTGCATGCTCTCAAATGTCCAGAGCAAGCAAATTGTGTCTCCATTTGCAAAGTTAATATTTGTGCAGTTAGGGCTTAGAGCAGATGTCAGATCTCGCCCTTTATATTTCTTTTCAAAGTTATTTCTCTGCCGTCTGTATGAGCAGAAGAATAATGAATGAATGCAGGGAACATTACTGCAGCGTGCAGCTGCGGCTGATTGATTACGGAAGTGCGGAGCTCTGCGTACAATCACTAATGACATTATAATGCCGCTTCCAGGAACAATAGAAGAGATGGAAAAATGTGACAATTATGCTGGATGAATGTGAAATATTTTTAGATATGCCGAACATTTGTAAAGCGAAAATTACATTAGCATTTTTTATCTGTTTCGACTTTTTGGTTGTACATTAAGGCTCATTTGTACAGGCCCATCGTGTGCTTAATGCAGTTCTGATTTTGCAAATGGTTTAAAGGTCAACAGAAAAGACAAGCAACACACTGATTGCATCTTACAATTTTACTCTTTGAAGTTCTGTTTCTGAAGTACAGTTTTCACTGTAAACCATTTTAGTTAAGACTAGGGAATTATTGTACTCTGGATTTAATATGGAAGTGACATTAAAATGGACTGCCTTTAGAATTTTCTCAACGTGAGAGAGCATTAAACCTGCTTGACGTCAAACAGAACTGACTATAAACATCTAACCCACACTTTACACAATCCTGATAGATTTAATTTACTAGTTAGTTATTTAGCTGTTCATACAAAGTGGCATTCATTACTAGATTAATCAACCCCTGGAACAACCTGATGTGTCCTGAACGAGCACACAGTAGTGATAGTTTATGAATTTGTCCTTGTAGAATTTCAACATAAGTTTTAATGGTCCAGATCTTCTAGCCACTACTACATCACACTAAATTCCAGAGATAACTCTTTGTCCACATAACATGTGTTTTCCAAACTGATTATTTTTACCTTTCTTTGTGGAATATAGTTATCCAGTGCATCAAACTATTAGCATGTGGAGAGTTGTATCGATCAAAGCAAGAAAGCTAGACAGTCAGGCAAATAGATGGGCAGGAGGAGAGACGCAGGAGGCAGGCAGAGAGACATGCAGTGTGTGTGTGATTTTGTATGACTGTGGGCAGTCTGCTCAGAGGGTTTATGGGAGTCTCTCTATATTGTCCGTCTCTTGCTTGGTTGGTTGTGTGATTCAGCAACTGTGGGAGAGAGAATAAAGCCTCCAGCACATCAAAGATGTCTCTCTGTCTTGCTCTCTCTCTCTCTCAGTCCGAACCTGTTATCTCTCTCTCTGGAAGATAAGTCAGATTGCCCTTCAGATTGGGTAATGAATCTACTTTATCAAAGCCCTTTATGGCCACTTGCCTCTTGCCAAATCTACTGCTGTAGAGAGAAAGATTTGGCTGCCACTACTCCAAACTCCATCTTTCTGTTTACAACATTTGTTCATTTTCCATTCTCATGTCCTTTTTAATCATACTGCACTGTGTAATGTACACTAACAAGAGACTACCAGAATTTACCATGGTAATACCATAGTTTTTTTCAGTGTTTACAATTTGGGTACAATAGCAACTTTTTTTTACATAAATATAGTTTAAATGTGTTTGTTTGTTTGTTATCATGTAATGTAAATACCATGGTGCATGAATATAGCAATTACTCATTAAATAAAAATATTTTGACACTTAAAGTCAATGTGAATTCCCATTTGCAATCTATATTACTTAAATGTAAGACAAAACTTGATTTTAGCCATTGTGAATTGCTTGGATTGTAACAAGTAGCAGTTAATAGTACATACCAGTATGAATCCAGAATGAATTTCAGTTTGCTAAAGACAATGCCTAAGATGGCTGTTGGTTTGGTTATTGGTTAATATACAATAGTCTGCTCACCTTAATTTATATCAGTAATAGCATATATTTTTAGAGAACAAGATTTAAGAATTTGATTAAAGATCATGAAAAATAAAGTTTGCAATGGCGTGAACTCATCTAAGTTGTTACCCTAACTGATTTACCCAAACTCAAGGTGGGTTAGGCATTTTATATATATAGCCAATAGCGAGAGTTTGGGGCTTGGCTACTGTAGCAGGCTGAGCCAAAGGATGTTTAGGCAGTGTAGAAGGTAATTCAGATTCTGTTAAAGAAGTGCAAGCCTAAATTCAAAGACTTGCCAAATTACATAGAGACAGTCAGTGGGAATGGGGTAAAAGAAGGGTAAACATTGGCAGTCTTTTTATGAGATGGAGGAATTTGATGGGATATTTGGGTTTCAGCCGATACAACGAAATTGCAGAGTTTCTTCTCGACAGGTAAGGTGAACTTAAAGTTAAATATTGGACCTTTACTCAAACTAACATACTTTCACCTTTTGAGACACGCCCTAACTTTTATAGACCCCTAAGAGCTGTGTTTGTGACGTTTAAGTCGTGACACTCTAAAGTCTAAAGGGACATTTGTAAAGGTTGTTTGCAGCATGCTTTATTTTTGTAGTTCTGCTAACATTAGTAGCGCAGAAAAAAGCCTACCCTATGGTTTAAGCCTTACTTTTGTTGGGCTCTGAATAGCAAGCCTCCGCTGACTGCACGCACACCTCCCCAAAAGGACGAGCCATCCTGTCGCACTCGCTGTAGTACTTGAAACGACAAGGGGAGACTCAGAGAGTAATTGTCCTCTAACCATCAGAAAGCAGTGGTGAGAGAAAGTAGTTTCCCAGTGCAATCAAAATCTTGCGTAGAAGTTCTAAATGAGTTAATTTATTTATGTATAAACTGATTATGTTGTGGGTCAATTTGGAGGACGCACGTGCAAATTTTGTTTTTAGTACACTTCACCACTTCAACACTATAAAAGAATCGAAGAATCATGTAAAACCCAGTAAACCTTCAGATTATTATTTGTGACATTCAAAAAAATATTTTGATATATTAATAAAATGTATAAAACTAAATTTAACAACAGTATCTTAAATGTTTTCTAACTTCATTAAACATTTTAATTTGTATTAACCTTTTAATTTTTTTTTATTAAACATAGTCCTTTACATTCATTAAAAAAGTTTAATTCCTGCTATTGTAGGCTCATTTTGTAAATGTAAACTATTTAGACAAGCACAAACTGGGTGCTTTATCCAAATATAATTGGCCACATTTTCTAAATCAGATTATTATGTTTGCCCAACTGTGCAAATGTATCTTTATGTATAAAGATATTGTTGTCCCTCAAAGCCTCAAAAAGCACCTAATGGAGTTTGAACTTCACATCAAGCTTCTGCCAAATCATAAAGATGCCTGTACAGACATAGCTATTCGGCCAGAGTTGCCTTGAGGTTGTGCATTTTAAGAAGCAGAGTCACACACACTGGCATGTAAAATGGGGTCATGCCTATTTAATGTGCATGCCATTCACACCTGTCTTGTTTGGTTCGACTGAATCAAACTCAAGTTAATTTCCCCCTTTGGTGCAGATCTTTTGGGCAGGTGTGAATACAACAATCGCACTTGGGTGCGGACCAAACAACCGCACCGAGACCCAGCTGAAGAGGTGGTCTCGGTCCGGTTCCAAACAAACTCTGGTACGGTTGAATGGATGAACACATGAATGGATGACCTTAGCACACGTGTGGTTTTGTTTACAATTTCTGGTTCACTTGCAAAAAGAGTAGTGTGAAAGCGAACCGCACCAAACAAAAAAATCAACATTGTATTTGCTCCGGACCAAAGCAAGTGAACTAGCGGACTTTAGTGGTGTGAATACACCCATAAATTTTGCCGTGTGCACCTTTGCACTGGTGCTGACGCGACGAGTATAAACCAGGCTTAAGTAGCTAGCAGCATGGCTTCCTAGTGTCCAAATAATTTTGTGCTGCATCGAAAATTGCATAATAATTTACTTTGCCAACGTTAAAAAGTAAGTTCTATATGGTATGCATGTGTGAAGTATGAATTCAGATGGGTATGTACTACATCGGCCATGTTGGAATTGTCATGTGACCTACATCGCTACATTGCCATAACTTCTCTCCCTTTGTCTCATGTGTCCATTGGGTGTACACTTCAGAATCTTGCTCGCCAACTGTTTTTTGAATGCAAATTTGTTTTGTTAGAATTTTGAATACTACTGTTTCATCATTTCAAACTTTTTTTTACATAGTTTGCATCAAAATACATTATCTCACGCCCTCCATCCTATTTTGCTGTCTTGATGTGAGGAATATTTCACATATGTTTTGCCATATGGAGTTCTTGATGAAAAAAGAAGAAAAAAAATCAATCATTAGAATGTGACAATCTCTGATCTTTTGTTTGACAGACAGTTTATATGTCATTGAACTGAAATGTTCATGTCAGCGAGGGTTAGAGTATGATACAGTATCTTGCAGTTCTTACAATACAAATGACAAAAAAAATCCATTGTATTTACTCAGCAAAATCAATGTTTTTCTTACAATTGGCACTATGCAAGTGTTATTTTTGGTTACTTTTACTTCAGGAGTGAGAACACATTCATTTTTAAATACATTGACATAAACAAATGTTGCTTATTATCCACTACATCGTTGATTATTTCAGCTGTGTAAACGCAGGCAGCTCAATACTGAACTATTAATTGTGACCAATGGGAGTACTCAACCTCATGACTGACACCTTGGGGGGAGGCGGGCCATATGGCCTCTGGGCACACGGTTGTGGCATAAATACCGGCAGAGCCATACAGAGCACAGCACTGGCATTGGCCGATGCCACATAAGGGTTCTGAGGAGAAGTCTTCACACACATACACACACACAGGCATATTTTTTTTTGCTAATTAACCTGCTGTATTCTCTCATTAAAGCGTGCGCTCTAACGGAGGGAGGGTTGAGAGGTTTCATGACAACTGCTGTCCCTGCGAGAACAGATTTTTGAAACACTTCCTCATTCTGCACCCTCCCTCGATCCTCCTGTCACATTTCCCCTTATGCTACTCCATTTCTATCTTTCTCACACCCAGAAGTTGTCAAGTAATTAATTTTCTCCATATACCATATTAGCGAAGACCTGCAAATAAGCTTTAATTAAGGTTAAAAGGAAGTGACAGGAAATGATAGATTGCAAAATGGCTTAAAATTATTGAGCCTTTTTTTCATGATAAATTACAGTCAATTAGTCAATAATCAGTAAAATTTCACAATTCTCAACATCCATTTGGATGCCACAGTAAAACAAATATGATGTGGAACACATACACATTCTATTTAAGAAGTGAAATTTTAATGCAAGTAACTAATTTAATTAAATGAATGGAATGTTGTTTTCAAGTATCAACAACAACATATCAGTAAAGTCTTGCTCACACCTGGAAAGATAATTATAAACATAAGTATAATGCTAACTAATATCCACACCAACGTAAAATAACATTGTTTGTTAAACACTCAAAATAAAGGTTCTTTATCTATGGTTCCATCTTTAACATTTCTAAAATGTTTCTATTGCACAAAGAGTTCTTTAGTGGAAAATGTTGTTTAGTTTAGTTTAGTTTAGGTTAAGATGTTGTTCACACTGAGCATTCTTAAAGAACTTTTCACTGAAAGATTATTTGGGTAACCCAATATGGTTCTTCTGTGGCTTCGCTGTGAAAACACACCTTTGGAACCATTATTTTTAATAGTGTAAGTGTATGTCTGCTGCTTTAAATGCTCAAGCTCTTTAAATGTTTTTCTTATCATCAGCTGAAAAAAAAAAAAAAAGAAATAAAATCCAAAAATATTGTTTCTCTGCAGGATTATCATTATGATTGTGTGGAATTAGGACAATTATTAACTTAAATTATTAAAAATAGTTTTCGTTTTTAGTGTGAATAGATCTTAAATCTGTTAGGCTGCATTTATAACTATTAGACTGTTGGCCAGACAGAACTCTACTGTGTTGAGTCAGAACTGGTATTTTGACACCTCTTCTTCTGAAACACAAGTAGTGCATGAAAGGTTGCAGGCCTCACAAAGACTAATTTGTGCTGTGAGAGGTCTGTCTGATTGGTGAGGTATTTCTATCTTCATGGCCTCAGGGGGTCTAGACCACTGATCTATATAAATGACTGGATTGCTCATTGCGTTCTAAACTGCCGTCAGGCTGTGAAGCTACCGGACGTGTTTTAGCCGCCATCTAACTATTCCTTACCGGCAGAGAGCATCATTGACTGACAGCCAAAACACTGACATAAAATCACCCAATTTGAAGCATATCAGTCACACAGGATTAGTTGTTAGGATATGTGTATGTAAATTAATTTTTACTTCAGATGTTGGTGGGTTTGTCAGCCGACACAGGTAACTGATCCGACACAAAATATATTTAATTATATAAGTAATTATGCAGGAAATATTAAACATAAACATATACAGGTGCATCTCAATAAATTAGAATGTTGTGGAAAAGTTCATTTATTTCAGTAATTCAACTCAAATTGTGAAACTCGTGTATTAAATAAACTCAATGCACACAGACTGAAGTAGATTTAAGTCTTTGGTTCTTTTAATTGTGATGATTTAGGCTTACATTTAACAAAAACCCACCAATTCACTATCTCAACAAATTAGAATATGGTGACATGCCAATCAGCTAATCAACTCAAAACACCTGCAAAGGTTTCCTGAGCCTTCAAAATGGTCTCTCAGTTTGGTTCACTAGGCTACACAATCATGGGGAAGACTGCTGATCTGACAGTTGTCCAGAAGACAATCATTGACACCCTTCACAAGGAGGGTAAGCCACAAACATTCATTGCCAAAGAAGCTGGCAGTTCACAGAGTGCTGTATCCAAGCATGTTAACAGAAAGTTGAGTGGAAGGAAAAAGTGTGGAAGAAAAAGATGCACAACCAACCGAGAGAACCGCAGCCTTATGAGGATTGTCAAGCAAAATCGATTCAAGAATTTGGGTGAACTTCACAAGGAATGGACTGAGGCTGGGGTCAAGGCATCAAGAGCCACCACACACAGACGTGTCAAGGAATTTGGCTACAGTTGTCGTATTCCTCTTGTTAAGCCACTCCTGAACCACAGACAACGTCAGAGGTGTCTTACATGGGCTAAGGAGAAGAAGAACTGGACTGTTGCCCAGTGGTCCAAAGTCCTCTTTTCAGATGAGAGCAAGTTTTGTATTTCATTTGGAAACCAAGGTCCTAGAGTCTGGAGGAAGGGTGGAGAAGCTCATAGCCCAAGTTGCATGAAGTCCAGTGTTAAGTTTCCACAGTCTGTGATGATTTGGGGTGCAATGTCATCTGCTGGTGTTGGTCCATTGTGTTTTTTGAAAACCAACATCACTGCACCCGTTTACCAATAAATTTTGGAGCACTTCATGCTTCCTTCTACTGACCAGCTTTTTAAAGATGCTGATTTCATTTTCCAGCAGGATCTGGCACCTGCCCACACTGCCAAAAGCACCAAAAGTTGGTTAAATGACCATGGTGTTGGTGTGCTTGACTGGCCAGCAAACTCACCAGACCTGAACCCCATAGAGAATCTATGGGGTATTGTCAAGAGGAAAATGAGAAACAAGAGACCAAAAAATGCAGATGAGCTGAAGCCCACTGTCAAAGAAACCTGGGCTTCCATACCACCTCAGCAGTGCCACAAACTGATCACCTCCATGCCACGCCAAATTGAGGCAGTAATTAAAGCAAAAGGAGCCCCTACCAAGTATTGGTAGGGGCTATACTGTAGCTCAAATGGTAGAGCTTTCTCTACCATTTTGCTTTCCTGTAGCTCAAATGGTAGAGCATGGCGCTAGCAACGCCAAGATCATGGGTTCGATTCCCAAGGAAAGCAAGAGCTGATAAAATATAAAACTGTAACTTGAATGCAATGTAAGTCACTTTGGATAAAAGCGTCTGCTAAATGCATAAATGTAAATGTATTGAGTACATATACAGTAGATGAACATACTTTCCAGAAGGCCAACAATTCACTAAGTTTTTTTTTTTATTGGTCTTATGAAGTATTCTAATTTGTTGAGATAGTGAATTGGTGGGTTTTTGTTAAATGTGAGCCTAAATCATCACAATTAAAAGAACCAAAGACTTAAACTACTTCAGTATGTGTGCATTGAATTTATTTAATACACAAGTTTCACAATTTGAGTTGAATTACTGAAATAAATTAACTTTTCCACGACATTATAATTTATTGAGATGCACCTGTATATGGTATTAGTATCAGATCTATTGCTCTATATTGTATTGAAATTCAAAGTTTACCATGCATCATCTTGGAAATAAAGCGTAATGTCTTTAAGTCCGTACCATTTGTAGTCAGCGTGATTTATCTGAAGTTATGATGTGCCACTTTCAATTTTGTGAAGCTCAGTCTTGTTCTGCACATCAGAACTATATTCTTTGTTTTTACTCCTTGTGATGAATGATTAAGGGAATTTGGCCTTTATGTTGCTTATATGTATAATCCTGTGGAACAGGAAGTCATGGACGGACAATTTCATTCTCCTAGTCACTCTGGTGTGCTAAAAAATGTAAATATGAATGGGAATATACTTCAGTGATATTTTACTCATCAGAATTTCTAGGGGTGCCAATAATTGTGGCCAACATGCACTGGAGAAATTATTTAATTTATTTCATCATGAGATTTCCCCCCACTTTCAATTGTTTTGCTTCAATGAAAGGTTAGAATTTTTGTGAATTTTTTGAATGAAAGATAAAAATTATCAACAACGCAGATTTATTTTCACAGCTGCTTTTGCTCATATTTAGCAGGGGTGCCGATATTAGTAGAGGGCACTGTATTTCAGACTGTTTCTACACTCCTGATAGAAAGGTTGTCCAATGGCCTTGTTAGTAGCATTGTTTTTAGTAGCAAAGAAACTGAGGTGAATCACCCATTGAGATCTGTTTTCACGAATGATCAGAATGTTCCATTGGGTCACACACCCCCATATGTCTAATTTTTCACCAGGGGAGCCAGAGCGGTACAGTAACGCTTTTATTCATCTTTTTTTTAGAAGCACTTCCTGGTGGGAATGGCTCTATGTGGCTGTTGCTCATTTTGTTGTTCACCACACTGGGAGTTATGGATGAGGAAGCTCTCTCACAGCATATGCTAACGCCACTTTTCTTTCCATCGCATGTCAGATGCCTCAGAGACACACCAGCTTCGCTTTGCTTGGAGACGGTGCCGCTCTACGAGCTTCTACTTTGTCTCAATGTTTCATCAAACAGACAAGGTTCTGTCAGCCGAGGTTTCCATATTTCTCACCCTTTCAGATGTTTCCTTGGCTCTGGCAGAGAAGCAGACAGATTGCAGAGAATGATTTGTGTTGAAAATGGATACGGTGAGGAGGAAGAGGAGGAGGGTAGCAGATGGCGATGATGAGGAAGAGTGATTCATGATAACGTGGGCCTGCAGTGGGGTCTTTTCCTGGCACTACTGGTGCCTGCAGCTCCTGCTGTCTCTGGGAACACTGGCAGGGTGGCTGGGGGCATCATCTATCATATATTTTCATCTTCTTTTCATTTTTTACAGTACCTCACACATCCCCCCATTCTCAAAGTCTCCAGCCCTCGCCGTGATCCATGCCCCCTCATTCATCAGCATTTTCTCTGGCTGCTCCTGTGGGCTCTGACAGATCTCCATTAGAAGAGTGAGATCTGGCACTGAGCCGAACAGGCCCTACAGGCACTCTCTCTGTTCATGAAGTCCACGATCCCTCTGCGTGGGGAGGAGAGGAAGTTTCTCAGTGTGCACTGTTCCCCTTTTCTTCTGCTTTCTTTCAGCCTTGTGTGTTTGTGTGTGTATTTCTTGATGAAGTTTCTTTCCACCCTGTGGTAACAACGAGGTTAGTGTCACATCACTCTGATCCCTCCTCATGGCTGGCTCTGTTAAATGCTTAAAGGAATAGTTCACCCAAATATGAAAATTATATCATGATTTAGTCACCTTCATGTTGTTCCAAATGGTGTGTGAATTATTCAATGACTTTCAGAGAGGTCAACTTTTAAATCAGTTTCTGTCAGTAATTTCCAGGGCTCAATCTGTTGAGGTTTGTATTACGCAACCTTATTGTGTTTTGGCACCTCTAGTAGAGTGAGCTAAACGGCAGCTATTCCTAAAACCTTTTTTAACAAAACACTATTTAGTATATACATATGATAAACTACTATTCTACCACTACCATAACTCCATGTTTGGGGTCAGTAATATATATATAGCAAAAGCAAAACAAGGAATAGGGAACCAGAATATATATATCTAACAGCTGACAATGAAAACAGGGAAACCAGGGCTTAAATAGACAAAGGATACCAAGGAACCAAGGGACCTCTGGAGGGCAACCAATCAGAAAAGAACTCCAAAATGCCACAGAATGCTCAGAACACAGGAATACATAATGTAAGAGTCCAAACATCAGGCAAAACCGGGAACATAGAGCTTTACCCTTTAAAGTGTGGCCTCCAGATGCTCCAAAAACATTAAAGAGGTCTAGGAGGATGGTGGAGTGGAGGCAGACAAAGGGGGGTGGGGTGGGGGAGTCGAGGGCCAGGCCGATGAGGTGAAAGTAGGCCTTGAGGTCGAGATGGAGCTGGCAGATCAGAAGGCCATGGCGGAGTCATGGAGCCGACAATGGAGGGACCTCTGGGTCCACCAGACTTAGTACATTCTGGACTATCTGACTGGGGAGCGCAGAGACCACTGGACTTGGGAGCTCTGACAGACCTGAGACCACTGGACTTGTGATCATCAGGCTAGGGAGCACTGAAACCACTGGGCTAGGGAATGTTGAGAGCACAGGATTTGGGACCTATGGACTTGAGAGTGCTGAGACCATCAGATTTCAGACTACCGGACTAGGGAGAACTGGGAACTTTCTATTCATCAAAGAAAAAAAAAGTGTTTTTTACACATATTTCAGTAAAGTAAAGCTTTGAAAAAATTGTTTTAATCATAATTAAGCCGTCATAACAGGCACCTGTAACAGCTTTATGCAGGTTGTTCCACTGAGGTTGCTGGCTGTTTTATTCATTCAGTGTTGAAGGGTGTTAAGACCCTCCACATCTGTGAGTGGCAGTTAATCAAGCCAGCAGAGTTTGTGTTAGTGGCTCTATTCCGACCCCCCACCTCATACACCTGTGCTGCCTACAGCAAGACAGCAACAGCCCAGAGAGCAGAGATGCTGGGATAGAGACATAGAGTGATTGTATTATACTCATTTCAGGGATTTGTGGGTCCTTTTAAAATTATTTATTCATATATTATTATTATTATTATTATTTTATATTTTTTTTGCAATGAAGGCTGCAAGTCTTAAATATCTGGAATACTGTTGGCAACAGTCTTCATTTGAGAGAGTCTTATAAACGAATAAGTCAGCTTTATAATGCCAAGTTAAGGGGGTTGAAGTACAGCATTTTTCCAAGCAAAATAACACATTGCATTACATTGCATCAACAAATTGAGAGACCATACATTTTGTCAGTTGTCAGTTTTTATTATCTTGATAGTTATTGTGTTGATTTGATATTTAAAGATATGTTTTTCTAGATGATGACTTAAACACCCCATGAAATAGCTTGGTGAGCACAGCAGTCCAAACATCACACAGATATCTTGTCACAGGCAGGCCCACATGGAATCTGTGGTTGCAGAAATGTTTGCAGATTTTCTCAGAATTAGAATACCCGTCATTCAAGTTTTCCCACCTCTTGTGCATTTGATTGGTGAAGTCAACATGGGTTGTTGGTTGCAACCCATACTGTAATCTGACACAGTACTCCCAAGTGTATAATATTCACTGAGAATAATAATAAAAAAGACAAGATATTATTTTATTATTAAAAGTGAGAGTTACATATAGTACCTGATTGGACCCGGATAAAATGCTAATTTGCCCTATTTGGCCCTTGGTTAACATTATGCAATAGCCTGCATGGGTGATATCAGCAGAAAAAAATAAAATAAAAATAATTTCAGAGAAAGAGTTATTGCATGTTAATGTTATGTTATGTTACAGATTCTGAGAACAAGCATTTTTCTTTGGACATAGAACAGGGAGTCAAAACAGATTTCCTGTTTTTATTTAGTTTGATTCTGGTTGTATTTTTTAATTTTGGGTATGCTTCAGTTATAAAGATGAAAGAGATCCGCACATCCAGATTCAGCCCAAAATGCTTATTTCATTTATTGCTCAGAGGTCACAAATATATGTGCAAACGAGTGCGGATCTCTTTCATCTTTGTATCATTGTATTTTTTGGACCTTATGTTATTTGCCTACTGTATTTCTGGATGAGTATTTGGCGCTACAAACTTTTCTATTTGTGTATGGTATGCTTCAGTTAAAATGTTATTTGCTAAAGCTGTTATTTGTTATATATCTGCTAAAGCTGCAAACTGTTTTTGAACTATTGTTAAAAGAATCAGGATTAAAGCTACACTGGTCTCGTTTTTGCTTACCTGAAAAGAACATGCTCATGAGAGTAATCTGTTCATGGATTGGGCTACACTGGTCATGCAGTATGTTTTTGATTAACTGTTAAAATCATTTGTTCATGAATCAGACTACACTGGTCATGCAAAATATTTTTTTGATTTGCTATAAATAGCCAGCTCAGAAAAGTAAATTAAGCTACACTGTTTTTGATTTAATAAAAAGAACCAGCTTATATTTGTTCATGAATTAAACTACACTGGTTGTGTGTTATCTGATTCACTAAAATGAAATGGCTCATAAGAGTAATTTGCTCGTGAATCAAGCTACAATGGTTGTGCTGTATCTTTTTGATTGACTAAAAAGAAACAGCAAATGAAGTCATTTGTTCATTAATCAGACTACACTGATCACATAATATGTTTTTGTTCACTAAACACAAACAGTTCTTAAGATTAATTTGTTCATGGTTTGAGCTACAGTGGTCAAAAAGTTTGTTATGGATTCACTAAAAAAGGAGTCATTTGTTTGTGAATCTGACTGGTTTTGCATGCAGCCTGTGAGATGAACTCAAGACCATTATTTACTATTTATTATTTATTATATATTTACAAATGTTTTAATGCATCACATTAAATACAGAAAACGTCTTAGGTTACGTATGTAAACCCAGTTCCTCGAGGGAACGAGACGCTGCGTCCTGAAATGCTTTGGGGAACACCCCCAGCGTGACCGCGCTCTGAACACATGTGTAATCTGTCCAAAGGATGGGTGAGACGTCACGGGCGGGTGAAGTAATCTGCCAGGAAGCATAAAAGCACGTGCGGTGGAACCTAAGACGTAACATACGTAACCTAAGACGTTCCTCTTCAGGAACTCGAGCTGCGTCCTGAGACGCTTTGGGGAACGAGATACCCGTGCCGCCAGACTGACAAATCCCTGCCTAGTGTGAATGGAGCACAGCTAGGGTGAGAGAAAGACAAAGTGGCTAAGAGGGCGGGGCCTGCATCCCGAAGGCCAACTTCTGAGAAGTGAGTCTTGATCCCCAAGAGGGGAGAGCAGAGGACTTGAGGCTATGGAATAGCACCCTGATCCACCACATAGCATAAGCCGTCTGGCCGGAGGCCTCAGTCTCTGGAGGAAACATGTAACCAGGGGGTGTCTACCCACTGATAGGCCACCGAGAGGGGCGCGGTAGGCCAGTAAAGCCGCCACGTAGGCCTTCAGGGTGGAGTGGGTTAACCCTCCGGAGGAACAGACCTGCACGAATTCCAGAACTGTACCAATTGGACAGTTGGCTGGCTCGAGCTGGCGACCTCCGCACCATGAAGTGCTACGCTTCAGGGCGTACAGTTTCCTCGGCTACCATACACACAGCTTCGCTATGGAGGAAATGTGTACCCGGGGGGTGTCTGCCCACTGATTGCCCACCAAGAGAGGTGTGGTAGGCCGAATTGCCGCCGTGTAACCTTCAAGGTGGAGTGGGTCAACCCTGCAGGGAGTCGGGCCTGCATGAGCTCCAGAACTGTACCAATTGGGCAGTTGACTGGGTCGAGCTGGCGGTCTCCGCACCATGAAGTGAAAGTTTCCACTTCAAGGCATACAGTTTCCTAGTTGAGGGAGCTCTGGATTGGAGGATGGTCTCAACAACCTCGGTTGAGAGACCGGAAGCTATGAGTTGCGCCCCCCTCAGGGGCCACCCCCACAACTTGAACCGCAGAGCGGGCTTCCGAACCCAGAGAGCGGGCGTTGGATCTGATGGGAAAAGGGAGAAGATAGGGGCTCGCCCGTCTTCGTCCCCTCCACCTGATCCATATGCGATTCCCACGAGCGCAGCCACCACCCTGCTTCAGCGAAAGCGGGACAGGCACCTCGAGGAACGCAGGTGAAGGCTCCTTCTCAAAGAAAGCCTCCGAGGGCGAGCATACACAGTGACAACGCTTTGGCAGTCAGCTCCCTTGAGAGATGACTCTGCTTGCTCTGCTCTCAAGCAGACAACACACAGACTGTGTGTATCCCCAGCAGAGAAAGTTCGTTTGCAGGGAGGAACACACAGCCTGTAATGCGACCTGCTCTCGTCCAAGTGCTAGTTTTATTGCACTTATAGCCATCGTGGAGCTTATTCTGAGTGCTTGTGAAAGACAGTCAACACCAAATAAGACTCACAACAGTGATCGACAGACACACACAGAGTAGCGGTTGCTGAATGACAAAAGCTGACGCCGGTTCCACAGCATGTGCTTTTATGCTTCCTGGCCGATTACGTCACCCGCCCGTGACGTCTCGCCCATCCTTTGGACAGATTATACATGTGCTCAGAGAGCGGTCATGCTGGGGGCGTTCCCTAAAGTGTCTCAGGACGCAGCTCGAGATCCTGAAGAGGAACTCACATTAACAACAAATACATTTTTCTTTTTTTAAACTACTGTTTAAAAAAAACAAAACAGGATCAATTTTGATTTCATGTTGACTATAGATAGTTTAGTTAATTTAACCAATTACAGTGCAGTCATATCAGCTCCATTTAACACATTTCCACCTTTATCCATGTTTATATCTATTCTGCAGAATCCAACAGAGTATGCTCCAAACGGCAGTGCATTACGTATTACATAAAGTTGTAGTAGTGAGAGAACTCTAACCCCGCTCTGATAAACAACATGACAGTCAGCAAGCAGACAAACCCATTAGCTCACTCCCTTCCCTGGCCCGGACACAGGACGCTAATGGCTTATTACTGAAATAAATGTGGTTATTCCCTTTTCTATTAGTGCAGTACGAGCATACCCCCTTTGACACACTAGATTAATGTGTGTGTTAAAGCAGCACAATTAGATAAAGGCTCCGTCCTCCAGCCACCGCTACAGAGGCAGTCAGCTAATATCTGTGCAGTGTAGCGGCATGTTTTCCTCGTTTCCTGTAAAAAAAGACATATCTGGTTCCTAAATAGATTTTACCCTGCCGAATGACTCTCCCAGAAAGCAATTACTGCAGGTTTGCATCGACTGATTATCCATGAGTCACTTTGAGCATTTTAGCGTACTATATTTAACCTGACTATATTTTCCACTGGTCTTTACAAGCCCACAGTTTGGCTGAGGAGGGGGCAGGCAGTATGAATGGGCGCCCAATTACCTATTACTTACCTGCTCTTAAAGTGACAGGAAAATTGCAGAGCCTGTCCATATGCTCTATTGTAGAATAAGAGGTCCAATCCAGATGCAGCTGCTCAGGCACCCTCAGGATCTGTCAACCAAACACATCAGGCCTGCCTTTCCACATTAATTTCTCCTGTGCCGTTTTATTGAGGAATCATGTTTTGGGATGCAATTTCAACAAAAAGGCATCGACTTCCTTAATAATTAGATTACAGAAATCTTGCATTCAAAATTATTTATAGGACACATCATCCAAGCTGTGTGATTTAATTTGATTTATTCTGGATGAGATCTGTTAAACAGATACATTCAATGTTTAAATATTTTTTATCCTAGCCCGAATCCTCTCTGATTAAGAGAAAACACCAATGAAATTTGGCTAGTGGATTTTGCATGCTGAGTCACTCCCCATGCATACAGGTATAAATAGGCGACAGGTGCATTCACTAATCAGATTTTTGCTTTGGAGCTGTGAATGAAGGAAACTCGACATTCACCAGGCAAATTCTCTCGTTTGCTGGAAGAAGAGGCTGTTCTGGGTGGCGTTACGACACATTCAGCGGCGTTCCTGTTAATTCAGTGATTCCCCTGGGTGTTTCATCTAAAAGAGCAGTTTCTGATCATGGTCAGTTCGCGTCTTTTTAAGTCAAGTCACGTCAAGTCACCTTTATTTATGTAGCGCTTTTAACAATACAGATTGTGTCAAAGCAGCTTTACAGTATCAAATAGGAAAATAGTGTGTCAATAATGCAAAAGGACAATAGTAAACACTCAATTTTCAGTTAAAGGCAGTTCATCATTGAATTCAGTGATGTTATCGTCCAGCTCAGTTCAGTTTAAATGCCCTATTGACCCGAATATAAGACAATGTTTTTTTCTTGGAAATACATTTGAAAAAAACGCGGTCTTCTTATATTCAGGGTCTAGACTTTGACATGTCAATAATACATCCCACAACAATAGGTGGCGCCAAATACACATAAAACAAGTGTGCCATGAAATACGTAATTTAATGTGTTGTAAAGCTCGTGAGTGAAAACAAAATAAAAATAAAAGCTTACAGTCGTGACTGTCATGCTAGCCTGATGGGACCAAACTTCCTCTGTAAGTGATTTTAAAACGACAGTATGCAGATTTGAAGACTACAATAAGATTTAACTTCTACTGTTAATAAAATTTTGGTAGGTTACTATGAGATGGATAGCCTAATTGTTATATAATTCAGATGGGCTACCTGTTATTTTTATGGTTTATCAAAAAGTGTATATTTTTAAATGATTGTTGGTACATTTTACCACTAGTCTATTTACCATACTGTCAAAACAAAAATTAAAATAGGAAAAATATGCAATATGAAAATAATTTAAGAAAAAAAAAATCTCAGTAAAACACAAGATTTGGTTTTCAAAAAGCCTTTTTCCAAAAGGTACATCTGGAAAAAGGGGGGTCGTCTTATATTCTGGTCAATACGGTAGTATCTGTGCAATCAAGTCGATGATATCACTGGACATTAAGTGTCCCCAGCTAAGCAAGCCAGAGGCGACAGCGGCAAGGATCCAAAACTCCATCGGTGACAGAATGGAGAAGAAACATTGGGAGAAACCAGGCTCAGTCGGGGGGCCAATTCTCCTCTGGCCAGACGAACCAGCAGTTTGTTCCATGCTGCAGCAAAGTCAGATTGTGCAGAGGACTCATCTTGTTCCTGTGGTCTTGTCACGATGGCCGTTTAGGTGATGAGGTCTTCACTGGGGATCTGTCTCTGGGGCTCATCTAGTTGTCCTGGTCTCCTCTGACATTCAGGGCTGTAGAGGTCATCTTATGACTCACCACCACGCCCCGGTTCCTTTCTTCCCGGAGGTGCATGAGGGGCTGACGAAGTCGTGGATGGCCCCTTTTTCGGCCAGAAGCAGCTTGTCTCCCTCCTCCATCCTCACCACCCTCGATGGCAGGGCAGCTAGGGCTTATGTGGACATTGCCCAGGTGGAGAGAGCGGTTGCTGTGCACTTGTGCCCCGCAAAACCTTCTCCAAGAAATATATCCCACACTTTTACCAGCACTCACACACATCATCAACACATCTCATCTCACAGGCACCTTCCCCAGGTGGAGAGAGCGGTTGTTGTGCACTTGTGCCCTCACACCTTCTCCAAGAAATCTCTCCCACACTTTTACCAGCACTCACACACATCATCAACACATCTCTCCTCACAGGCACCTTCCCCACCGCATTCAAGCAGGCCCGGGTAACTCCACTGCTCAAAAAACCTACCTTAAACACTTCACTTTTAGATAGCTACAGACCTATTTCTCTCCTTCCATTCTTAGTCAAAACCCTCGAACGAGTTGTTTTCAACCAGGTATCATTGATTCTTTCACAGAACAACAAACTGGATGCCAACCAGTCAGGTTTCAGGAGTGGCCATTCAAATGAGACTGCGCTGCTGTCAGTCACTGAAGCCTTACGGATTGCAAAAGCTGATTCCAAATCATCAGTACTTATTCTGCTAGATCTATCTGCTGCTTTTGACACTGTCTATCATCAGATCCTCCTGTCCACCCTTTCAACTCTGGGCATCACAGGAATTCCTCTTCGCTGGTTTGAATCCTATCTCACTGGTAGGTCGTTCAGGGTGGCCTGGGGAGGGGAGGCATCCAAAGCACATTAACTGGTCACTGGGGTTCCTCGCGGATCAGTCCTTGGACCCCTCCTCTTCTCCATTTACACTACATCACTGGGTCCCAGCATACAAGCACATGGCTTCTCCTACCATTGCTATGCTGATGACACACAACTCTACATCTCATTTCAACCAGATGATCCAACAATAGGTTGTTTGCACATGACGTCACTGCTGTGGCGCAAAATGCAGCTGGAGGGCAGGAAGTAGAAACTCAAGATGCCTGTGTTTTGCGATGTTTATGGATGTTCAAATCGGTCAAACCCGGAAAATACAAGGAGCTTTTATCGTGTACGAAAATGTGTTGTTCATAAGGGGGGAAAAGTCAAGAAATTGACTGAAAATTCACTCAACGATGTAAATAAGATATTATTTGCAGTTCAGAGAGCTTCTCACAATAACGGAACATTGTGAGATTGCAATAAATTGAAGTGAGTGACAGCTTTTTAGTGATTATACAGAAGCGATTTTTACTCACTTTCAAGGCTATAAACAATTCAGAATCTGAATAAAAGGTTTGCTATACGTGCTGCTAACAGGACCCACGTACACAAACCCTGTATGCAGCAATGTGTCAGGAGTGACTGAAAAAGAGAATGGATGAGATGGAGGAAAGTCCGTACTGTACTGGTTTAGGTGCTATAACAAGAGAAAGTAAACAGAAAAACACAACATATGTTACGTGATCCATAGGTTATAAAGAGGAGCGATTTTTTTATCTAAATTGATACTTGCCTGCAGTATATGCTAAGCATATATGAGGGATGTGGAATATATGTCACTCCTGAAACTTTGCTGCATTTACAGGGTTTGTGGCCGTGGGTCCTGTTAGCAGCATGAAAACAACTTTTATTTAAATTCTGATTTGATTAAATGGAAGCGCTATTTGCTCACTTTCTAGGCTATAATCATGAAAAAGCTGTCACTCAATCACACAAAATCACTTTCCAGATCATTCTCGTTCACTGTTCCTGGCTGGTGGAACGATTTTCCCACCCCAATCTGGAATGCTGTTTCCCTGACAACTTTCAAGCGACAGCTGAAAACTCATATCTTTCGACACTATTTGACTTCATCAAAAAAATAAAAATAAAAATAATAATAATAATAATAATATATATATATATATATATATATATCATGCTCTCTTGATTTTTCTTCTTCCCTTCTCTAGGCTAAGGCTTGCAAAGTTATTTGGAACAATGCCTGAAGCTTGGTATTATGAGCACTTCCTGTGTCTGTCTGCCTCTTTAGGATGAATCGCTTTATGTATTCCCCAATTGTAAGTCGCTTTGGATAAAAGCGTCTGCAAAATGACAATGTAAATGTAAAATGCTGCCACTTGGAGGAATCGTCCACGCCTCCCCTCCAAAGCCTGTAGGACCACGGCAGCTCTCGCTACTAAAGCCTACAGCACTGCGGGTCAAGCTGCCTCTGCCTTGCATGCCATGGCGATCCTGCAAGTCCACCAAGCCAAGGCACTCAAAGACATGCACGAGGGTGGCACCAACCCGGGGTTGACGCAGGAGCTGCGCTCGGTGACCGACTTCGCTCTCCAGTCGACGAAGGTCAGGGCACGGTCCCTCGGGAGGGCGATGTCCGCACTTGTGGCCCAAAAGCGCCAGCTATGGCTCAACCTGGCAGAGATGAGGGACGCCGACAAAGTTCGCTTTCTTGACGCCCCCATCTCCCAGGCAGTGCTATTCGGCGACACTGTCGAGGACTTTGCCCAGCAGTTTTCGGCAGTGCAGCAACATACTGAGGTGATCCAGCACATCTTGCCTCGGCATGATCCTTCAGCTGCCACCGCTCCACCGTGGGCCACGCCTCCCAGACTGCCAGTCGCCGAGGGCACCCTCCTGCAGCTTCTAGAGGTGCTTTCTTCTTGTGCTGAGACCACGTCGAGGCCAGTGCATCGAGCCCCCCGCAGAAGTGCGGCACCCCCGTGTCAGGGCTGGCCCCTAAGTCCTCCAAGAAGACAACGAAGCGGCCCTAACACGGATGGCCCGGAGTGGCGAGGAACTGGGCCATCCAGCATGACTTCCCACCGCTGCACCACTGAGGGTATGTCGATTGTCCCTTCGGTGCCATGTGCACAAAGATTGGAGCGTGGCTTGCACTGCCCAACTGGTCCCGCTGGCTCATTCGGACAATCCGACTTGGCTACACGATTCAGTTCGCCAGGCAACCCCCCAGGTTCAGCAGATTGCTGTCCTAGTGGCAAAGGATGCAATCGAGCCTGTCCCTCCAGCCAAGATGGAGTCGGGGTTTTACAGCCCTTACTTCATTTTACCCAAGAAAGGCAGTGGCTTTCGACCAATTCTGGATCTGTGAGTCATGAATCGGGCCCTTCACAAGCTCCCGTTCAAGATGCTAATGCAGAAGCACATCATCAGGTGCAATACTGCCCCAGGATTAGTTCGCAGCGGTTGACCTGAAGGATGCTTACTTTCATGTCTCGATCCTCCCTCGACACAGGCCGTTCCTTCAGTTTACGTTCGAGGGTCGGGCATGGCAGTACAGGGTTCTCCCCTTTGGGCTGTCCCTGTCCCCCCGGGTCTTTACGAAGGTCGCAGAGGGTGCCCTTGCACCGTTACAGGAAGTGGGCATCAGGATCCTCGACTATCTCGACGACTGGCTCATCATGGCCCAATCGAGAGAGCAGATGTGCGATCACAGGGATCTGGTGCTCCGGCACCTCAGCCAGTTGGGGCTTCGGGTCAACAGGGAAAAGAGCAAGCTCTCCCCTGTGCAGATAATCTCTTTTCTCGGTGTGGAGTTAGATTGTCGGAGGAGCAGTCTGATGCCAGGCCCAGCATCGGTGTTAGCTTGCCCGGGTCTCCAGTCAGCCCCTGCACTGGGCTAGGTGTCCATATGGCTTGATTCCCTGTGGACGATCCCATATATGTATTCTTCCAAGGTAAGGTTTCCCTCTCGGTGAACCCGTGTCTTCCCTTTGACAGACCCATTCTGTCAGTCTCTTATGGCAGTTGTTCCATTCCTACTCTCAGGCAGGACCTGCCTCAGAGATCCATATGTAGTACTGCCCCAGGTTGGGTCAGTCCATATCAGAGTCTCCACATGATACCTCCCTACGGGCAGGATGAGGTCATCGTAGCGCCCTTCTCCGGAAGGCTCGCTTGCCCATTGCTACCACCATGCTGTAACAAAAAAAAGAAAGGGCCTGAAGCACCCTTTAACGGAGGTTGAAATCCATTCTCTCAGAAAAGGGTCTGATGGGGGATCACGTGACCCTTCGACAGCGATGCAAGCTTAGTCTTTCGCTCTGCTCACTTTGCCACATATTGTGTAATCCTGTCAGTAAATTTTAAACCACTCTGCATTGGACCCATCATGAGTGCTTCGGCAGACAAAGGCGATTGGAAAAGAGAGATTGAGCAATCGCCAATGAAGAAAAAATTCAAAGATTCCACCATCTCCAGAGAGGACCTCGACGATGCTATTGCTAACAGCATTAAGCTAGCACTTAAAGAGCAGCAAAGCACTTTGAATTTGGCTGTGGCTTCGGCAGTAAGAGATGCGGTCTCTGTGCTGATTCCAGCATTGCGCGAACTGCGTGAGGACATACAAGCGACCAACAAGTCTGTTAAAGAGCTAAGAGAGGAGCTTGAGGCGATAGCTACCGCGGCGAAGCAGACACGTGACCGGGTTGATTCTGTTCAGGCAGCTGCACGTGAGGATAGGAGGACAGTCACGGACTTAACAAATCAGCTGGAGCGACTCACCGAGAAGATGACGGATATGGAGGATAGGAGCAGAAGAAATAACGTACAGCTGGTGGGGTTGCCAGAGGGGGGAGAGGGTTCCAACGCGGCTGGTTTCCTCAGAGTTAATCTTTCCAAGTGGATTCCTTCGTTGAAAGGCCATGACATTGAGATTGACAAGGCACATCGCGTGTATGACGGAGGGAGGGGCTCCGATCGGCCGCGCACTCTCATCTTCCGTGTACTAAGATGGCATGACAGATCGGAGATCCTGAAAAAGAGCTAAGAGAGGAGCTTGAGGCGATAGCTACCGCGGCAAAGCAGACACGTGACCGGGTATCCGTGCAAATGCAGTCACAGGACAATGTCACACTACTTCCATTTTTCCTCAGAGTTAATCTTTCCAAGACCTTCGTTGAGTGACATTGAGATTGACAGGGCACATCGCGTGTATGACGAGGGAGGGGCTCCGATCGGCCGCGCACTCTCATCTTCCGTGTACTAAGATGGCATGACAGATCGGAGATTGAAAGGTGCTCGGCATTATCCGAAGAAGGACAATGACAGCGCTTGGTCTCCAGCCCTTCCTCACCTATCCGGCGGTAATTAAACTACGGCACAAAGGGGAGCAGGAAAGTTTCGACTCTCCTCAGAAAGCAGAGGATTTTATCAGCTCCCTGTCTCAGCAGAAGACGTATGCCGCGGCTCTATGGGAAGGCAACGGGAAAACAGCGGCCACTATCTCTCCGGCCTGGCGGGAGGGGCTTGATGGCCGGGATGGAGGCGGGCCTAGCTGCCCAGGAAGGGATGATGGCAGGATGGACATGGACGCTTTGCTAAACCTGTTTTTTGCTTTTTCTTCTCTCCTCTCTCTATCCGGTACAATGATCTCTTTGCTGGTAAGACTGACACCCCTTTTTTTTTTTTTGGAGGGGACTAATGAGGAGTAGGTTTAATAAAAAAAAAATGTTTTGGCTGTGTGAGCCTTTCGGGGGACATGTCTTGTGTTGGAGTGGATCGGTCACGAACCATCACTATTTTTTGTTGCTCAATCAGACCTATGTTCTCGGTAATGTGTGGTCTGAGTTGTTTCTTGTTTATGGTTGTCGGTTGTTCATGTTTCTATGTTGTTTTTATTTTTTACAACAGACATTTATACTTTTATTTATTTTACCCTATTTCTAAAAGGATTTTTCACCTAGGAGGTTTGGTATCTAAAATGCACATCGCCGTTTACATGTTACTTACAGAATGGAAGTGCTTCTGCTTTTTGTCATTTATTGAATACAATCTTGGGATTATGAGTATTCAATGCATACTCTAAATATTTTATCACTGAATGTGAATGGTTTAAATTCTGCTGTTAAACGAACCCGTGTGTTAGAATATTTACACCGTAAATCTATTTCCTGTGCCCTAATACAAGAGACACATTTAAAACAATCTGACGTGGCACGTTTCCAGAATAAGTATTATAAGTTAGCAGCCTTTTCCTGCACTCTTAATAAAACTAAGGGGGTGCTTATCCTTGTTAACAGGAAGTTAAATTTAACAATTGAACACCTTGGTAGTGATGAGAAGGGTAGATTTGTTTTTATCCGATGCAAAATATAAAATAATAGGTTAGCATTGGTCTCTATTTATGGTCCGAATGAGACAGACAGTGCATTCCTTACACATATTTCCAAAGCTCTACTTGAGCAGATTGATTGCCCTCTAGTGGTGGGTGGTGATTTTAATGCTGTCGTAAATCCTGCTTTAGATAAATCTCAATCTGATACAACAGCCAATCCATCCTCTAAATTACTGAATAAATTTATCACTGAGCTCAACTTAATCGATCTTTGGATAATTCAGAATACTAAATCTAAGGACTTCACTTTTTTTTCTAATAGACACAAGACTTTCTCTAGGATAGACTACATATTTCTCAGCCCATCTTTAATTTCGTCTAATTCCTCCATCTCTATATTACCAATTTTATTATCTGATCATTCTGCTGTGTTGTGCAGTGTTCCTCTTTCCGATGTTAAAGCCAAGTCCCCTAGATGGCGCTTTAACATATCATTATTAAGTAATCAGACTTTCATTACTTCTCTAAAATAATATATTAAGGAATTTCTTGAAATTAATATGCCCTCTGATTTGGATCCTCAAATACTGTGGGAAACGGTATAGTGTGCTATACGAGGTTTCTGTATATCTTTCTCTTCTACTCTTGCCAAAGCGAAAACTCGCCAGTTTACACAATTAGAAAATGAAATACAATCATTACAAAACCTAAAAAAACAACATTTTACTGAGCAACAGGCTACACAGCTGTCCTCTTTAAAAGAAGAATATGATTTACTTTCACACTCAAATGCAGAATTTATTTTACATAGGACTAGGCAAAAATATTATTTCGAATCAGAGAGACCTTGTAATTTATTGGCCCTTAGGTTGAAAGAATGCGAGTCTAAGGCATATATTAGCGCTATAAAATCATCGGATGATCAGGTCATCACGAACCCTGTGGCAATTAATGAAATATTTAAAGGTTTTTACACAAATATGTATAAAGCCGAAACGGATTTTGATGAACCAATTTGTAAGCAGTATTTAGATAAATTGGAACTGCCTCGGATCTCACAGATGGATAAAGAATCTTTGGAGGCCCCATTAAGTATGGAGGAACTCCACGTCACTCTAAAAAGCCTTCAAAAGGGCAAATCGCTGGATCTAGATGGTCTCCCCCCTGAATTATATTTAGAAATTTGGGATTTGGTAGGGATACTTATGCTTAATTAATTTAATTTTGCAATTGAACATGGGGTATTTCATAGAGATCAAAAAACTTCATTGATATCATTACTGCTTAACAAAGGGAAAGATCCATTTTATTGTTCCAGCTACAGACCGATTTTGCTTATCCCATGTGATCTAAAAATCTATGCTAAAGTTTTTGCTTCTCGTATGGAGAAGGTAATTCATAATTTGATCAAGGAGGACCAAACCGGTTTCATCAAGGGGCGCAATGTGTCTGACAATATGCGTTGAGTCCTTGTGCGGTTTTCTCACTGGATGCAGAAAAACCCTTTAACAGGCTAGAGTGGAATTATATGTGGGCAGTTCTGCAATGTTTCGGCTTTGGTGAACACTTAATTTCTATGATTAAGACATTATACCACTCACCTGCATCCAGGGGCACCGTAAGGGGGGGAAAAGTTAGGACGATTCTAAGGGCCCGACGATGGGAGGGGGCCCCCGAGGGAGAAACGTGATTTCTACCGAGGGGAACGCTAGAGCCCTGCATTTCAGCCCGGCCCCAACCGGGCTTCGATCGGGCCAATTTTCACGTCATAGTTCAGACGCGGGCCGGGCCTCGGGCCTGTTTTAGGCTTCTCTTTATGTTTATATTTTAGACATCCATCAATTAGTGATGAAAAAAAATGGCTCTGGTGGAAACAACAGGAGACCATGCCGTGACTGTCAAGAGCGTCTCTGTGTTTAGTGTCCCGCAGCAGCAGAGAGCCGTCAGCGCAGCTGAAGAGTTCTGTGTTCAAATACACGCAATAAAGCTTGCCATAAAGCCCCAGCAAAAGTAATTACCATGAATGTGTCCGGGGGAAATAGTAAGGAGATATTTGAATTGTATTTACTAATAAACTATTTTTCATGTTTTGTCTGTGTCGCAAAGATGAAGAATCATTTGTAAATGATGATCCTGACTCGCCATCTCCTGTCATTAGACGCTGCAACACATTTAGAGAGAATGAAAGAGTTTTTGTTTTCGATTTGATTTATTTCGTTAAGTAGTAAGCATTTACCAAGCTTTCTATAGATATACTTATCATGTCTGTGAGGCATGCATTCGCTGACTTTCGGTTCATTAAAAGACGTTTGTAAAGTGCTCCTGTTCAAGACGAGACGGCACAGTCATGAAGTGTTTTCTTTATTTTATAAAATTAATTTATATCCCATTCAGGGCTCTAGACTGCGACCAAAATGCGACCAGTCTTTTTGAGAGTGTGGGCAACAAATTTGACGTGGTCGCACTTCGTGCTAGTGCATGGTCTGCGCTGCTCCAAAGCGTGCGCTGCCAGCCGCAGCACATTGTAGCTATTGGAGACAAGATTTCGGGACTGATCAGGTGCAAGTGCTTCAGTCAAGTAGCCTGGTACCCTCTTCACACCGCACGCAGAGCAGAGGCTTTGTTATGTGTGCAGAATGCGGTTTTACAGCAGCAGTGCGCGCCCATGTGCTTTCACTCGCCGCGTCAGCATGAGCCAATATGCAGCGACGGAGCGCAACGGAGGATTTGGTTTTCAAACTAAAGGAAAAGATGTCTTCTTAAAACAGAAGGCAGCATATTGTGCTCCAAAATTCTATGTACTTTTCAGCATTAATGGTGCCATCACAGAAGTGCAAGTTACCTTTGCCAAGGGCACTGACACAACCCCAGTACCATGACAGACCCTGGCTTTTGGACTTGTTGCTGGTAACAGTCTGGATGATCCTTTTCTTCTTTGGTCCGGAGCACACGGCGTCCATTCCTCCCAAAAAATACCTGAAATACTGATTCATCTGACCTCAGTACACGTTTGCTAAACATTCTGTGTGATGTATTAGTCAGTATATACAGCATGTGATGTGTCCTCCGATGCCCAGAGAAGTCGACCTCTTCTTATTCGGACACTTTTGTTAACATAAATGGGCTTATGCTAGTTTGTCATTGTACAAGTACTGTTTTAACTGGCATTTGTGGATGTAACTACGTATTGTGGTACTTGACAAAGGTTTGCCAAAGAATAGTCCAATGAGCCCATCTTTTGTTTTAGTCTTAAAAAGTGATATCGCTTATAGATAATGAGCAAAACAGACCGTTATCTTTTCTTGTATGCAGTGCCGCCTGAGGGATCATGCGATAGTGAAAGCACGAAAAGAGGAATTGTTCAGCTTAGGCTTGCGCCCTTGTCCTTTAAATCGCACTGAAATAATCCTCCAGATTCCTTGAATCTTTTAAAGAAGGGTTATGTTATGCACTTTCGTTGAAGGTGATAATATCCAAATCTATGATAAAACTTCCTATCTTTCTTTGAGCATGAACATTGTTTTTAAACATTTCAATAATTTTCTCACGTATTTGTTGGCAAAAAAAAAAAAAAAAAATGGCGATCCTCGGCTGGCCATCTTTGCTCGTTACTAAAGAAAAACTAGACCTTTAACTTGGAACAAAAAAAATGCTGCCAAACTTTTGTACCAAATCATAATTAAAACAAAACGAAATATTATCACCTGTTGACATCAACAAAACTGAACAATTTCAAATGGCTGACATATATTATTTAAAGAGGAAAAAAAGACCAACGCAATTTACCTCATTACTAGCCCTAGGGGGAATTGCTCCTGTCCCAACTTTTTTTTGGAATGTGCGGCGCCCCTGCCTGCAGGTCAGAAGTCATACAGGAAATATGTATTTTCCCCCCATTCCCTTTACAGCGGGGAATGAGGCATGAAGTTGATGTCCGCTTTCCCCAAAACATGAAATATTTTGTGTTCATATTGTCTATCTCTTGAACCCTTAGCACAAGCCATCAGAAATACTGAAGTCATCGAGTAAGATTCATGATCATAATCACTACTTTCTTTTTTTATTTGCATTTTCCATACTGTCTAACTTTTTCTGATATTATTCTATATTTAGACCACTTTGATGTTTCAGTCTCTAGTATAATTAAGGAATTTGATAATTTTAGTAGCTTATCAGGATATAAAATAAATTGGAGCAAATCTGCTGTAATGCCAATTAACAATGTTAAGGTTAATTATTCTATTCCCTCATGTATCCCTATTAAGGAATCTTTAATCTATTTGGGCATTACCATATATAAAAACATTCATAAGATTGCCAGAGACAATTTTAATAATATTTTAGTTAAGGTCAAAAATGACATTCAAAGATGGAAGAATCTTAGTCTCTCTCCAAGGAAGAATCTCCACTGTTAAGATGAATTTGTTACCTCGATTATTTTTTTTGTTCTCTATGCTACCACTTTCTCCCCCTCCAGGTTACTTTAAGGAGATCAACTCCATAATTTCTAAGTTTATCTGGAATGATAAATGCCCCAGAATTAAACTTACAACATACTAATCGCGCAGGAGGACTGGCTGTATCAAATTTTGCATTGTATTATTGGTCGTTCCAGCTTAAGGCTCTTCATAATTGTATTGATCCTCAAGCTACAGTTTCATGGAGGGTGATTGAAGCTGACAAGGTTAAACCAAATAGACTTCAAGATATTTTATTTACTGGCACAGGAAAAAAGGGGATAATTATAAATTTGGTCCGGTTGTGGCTAACTCTATTAAAATCTGGAAAACGGTTGAACGTCAGATAGGAGGACCCTTCACATTTTGTAACAGTACACCTTTATGGCACAGTTTTAATTTTGTATGCAGAAATCATCAATTTGTCTTCTTTAGGTGTAAACACGTGCAGTGATATATATGATAACCAGGGCCTCTGTTCATTTCAGACATTAAGAACCAAATTTTGTCTACCAGCATCTGCATATTTTGTCTTTTCTTCAATTGCGTTCTGCTCTCAAAGCGTATGGCGTTCCGTGGGCATCTTCCATTTCCTCTCATCCTATGCGGGACTGGATTGCACCATCTGCTGGTCGGCCATCTGTTTCCGTAATATATAATAAAATTATTGATTGCATTACAAAACTTCTTTCTATTAAAACTATTTGGAATAGGGAATTATCTGACCTTAATTTATCTGTCGACTGGGAGAGAGTGTGGTCTAATCTCAGCTTAACATCTAAAAATTTGGCTCATCGTCTTATTCACTTCAAAGTCATTCATAGAGCATACATAACTCCTTACAAAAGATTTAAAATTAAACTACAATCAAATTTTAACTGCCATATATGTAATACTGCATCATCAGGCACTTTTCTTTATATGTTTTGGGAATGTTCTATCGTGATTAGTTATTAGTATGGACACATGTAAACCTGGTTTTGTCATCCTTACTACAAATTGATTGGTTTGCTAACCCAAGTTTGTGTCTTCTTAATGATGATTCTGGTCTCTGTATAAGTTCCATGCAAAAGAGAATGTTGTTTGCTGGTTTTACAGCTGCGAAGAAGACAATAATACAGAACTGGTTTACACCGCACATCTGTGGAAAAACATATTGGATCCGTAGCCTCCTGCAAATAATGACTTGTGAATGTACAACGTCGGTGGGGCCAGGCCATCGACCATTGATGCTTGGCAGTGTTTTTGTTTGATATACGTGATTGTATAAAGGAGTGACTTTTGAGTTTTTATTGTCCTTCCCTCTCTCCCTCCCTCCCTCCCTCCCTCCCTTCCTTTTGACTGGACTTTGAGATGTTGAGTATGTGTCTGTTGTTTTGTTTTGTTATATTTTGGATGCTGTGTTGTGTTATGTGTGAAAAAACAAAATGTTGAAATCTTGATCCAGCCCTTAAATGATCTGAAATGACCAAACACCTGAGAAGAGATGATGCCGACCCCTCGGAGGACCTCAGAGGATGCCAACCTCTGATCCCCCAACAACATGCAGAATTAACAAATTTTGCCATAAGTTAATATATTAAGTTTCTACAGTGTATAAATATATTGTAGAAACTTAATTTCCTGTAAAGCGCTTTGCAACGATTGTATCGTAAAAAGCGCTATACAAATAAACTTGAATTGAATAACTAAAAGAAAAGGGTCTACTTGCTTGGCAAATTCGACAACAACAAACGGAGCGTACTATCACAATAATTGAGAGTTCAACTGGAAATATAGTTGACCCAGTAGAGATCAATGAAGCATTTAGAACTTATTATGAAAAACTCTATAGCTCAGAGTGCTCACTAAATGTAGATATCCAGATGCAATTTTTAGATAGTCTAAATATACCTCAGATTTTAATTGAAGAAAAGAACAAATTAGATGAAGACCTAACATTACAAGAAATTGGAGAAGCCATTGACTATGAAATCAGGAAAAGCTGCGGGCCCAGATGGGCTTCCTATAGAAATTTATAAAACATTTAAAGAAAAGTTGCTAACTCCTTTTATGGAAATGATAGTAGAGGCGTATCATCAGGATCTTTTGCCTGCATCAATGAGAGGAGCTTTAATTACGTTATTACCAAAACCCGGGAAAACTAACACAAAGTGTGAAAATATGCGGCCAATTAGCTTGTTAAATTCAGATACAAAAATATTAAGTAAAGTTATGGCTAAGAGGTTATAAGGTACATTATCAAGTTTAATAGGAGAGGATCAAAATGGGTTTATACAACGTAGACAAGGATTTCACAATGTTCGAAGAGTCTTAAATATTCTTTATGAAAAAAGGGGTGAACGAGATACTGCTATACTATCATTGGATGCCGAAAAGGCCTTCAATCGGGTTGAATGGTCTTATTTGTTTGATTTATTGGTCAGATTTGGTTTTGGTGAAAGGTACTGTAGGTGGGTTAGATTACTTTATAATAGTTCTACAGCAGAAGTGTTGACAAATAATATTGTTTCAAAATCATTTAGCGTATCAAGAGGGTGTAGGCAAGGTTCTCCCCTTTCTCCTCTTCTTTTTGCCATCTCCATCGAGCCTTTTGCAATAGCAGTAAAAAAAACATGTGGAATTAACAGGCATTAAGATTGGACAGATAGAACATAAAATTGCTTTATTCGCTGATGATGTCATTCTTTTCCTAAAGCATCTTGATACATCAATACCTGCTTTATTAGATCTTATCGGTACATTTGGAAAAATTTCTGGATACAAAATTAACAATTCTAAAAGTTCCATTCTATATCTAAATGAGACTGACAATTATTCGTACCATATATCATAATATCGTACCAAAACTCGGAGATGTTGTGCAAGTAAATTATGATCTACTTCTTGAAAATGTCAGTAGCTCTATAGAAAGATGGATGTCCTTTCCCATATCTTTAATTGGTCGAATAAATATTTTGAAAATGAATATTTTGCCTAAATTTTTATATTTATTCCAGAACATTCCTCTGCCTCCCCCTAAACATCTATTTCAACGACTTAAAAAAAATGTTCACTAAATTCATTTGGAATAACAGATGTTCCAGACTCCGTCTGACACTTTTATATTTGCCATATGATAGAGGAGGTCTACAGTGTTCTAATTTTCATTGGTATTATTGGGCTGTGCAATTTAGAACAATTATGTTTTATTTTTTATCTCAGGACTGCCCGTCTTGGGTGGATATGGAATCGGCTGCCATTAATTCTGGCCTGCCTTTAAATTTGTGTTTATATTCCTCAGAATTGAAAGATCTTAAAAAAAAATGTTTCCAATCCTATAGTTATAAATATGATTTCCGTATGGTTTGATGTGAAAAAATATCTAGATGCCTTCTACCCTTTATCTTGTTTTAGTCCCATTTGGGGCAATGAAAAATTTAAACCAGGCAGATTAGATGCATGTTTCAAGATTTGGGCTGAAAAGGGCATTCAAAAGATAGCAGATCTATATGTTAACAATACTCTTATGTCATTTGAGGAAATAGTTAATACATACAATATTCCTACAAAACATTTCTTTAAGTATTTACAAATTAGAAATTTTATCCTCAAATCACAAAATAATTCCCTCGATATGCCACCATTGTCTATTTTGGAAAAATAAGTAACAAGAAATTGTTTTAGTAAAGGTTTAATTTCTTCATTATATAATATAATGGTGTCAGGATCAAAGGACTCTTCAAACTGTAAATTGGAAGCTTGGAGATCGGATCTTAAGGACGATATTCAGATGGAGGACTGGATGGAAGCATGCATGGAAGCTCAATCACTAACAATGAACACACGTCTGAAACTGCTACAATATAAGTGGTTGATGAGGATTTACATAACTCCAGTTGTATTGCATACATATAATTAAAATATCCCAGATACTTGTTTAAGATGCAGCGACTTTACAGGAACGCTATATCACTGTATATGGGAGTGTGAAGAAGTTAGGCATTTTTGGAAAGATGTGAAAGGAATGATAGAAAAGATCCTTGATATTAACATACCACTGTCACCTTTAATCTTTTTATTTCATTTATATCCCGAAGAGATCAAGTTAAAAAAGACGGAGTATATATTTATAAATATATGTATTCTTCAAGCAAAACGGCTTATTTCTTTAAACTGGAAAAGTAGATATGCACCAAATATAGGACGATGGCTGAAAGAAATGGTAACAAATATGTTAATGGAAAAGATAACATATATTAAGAAATAAATACATATTTTTTGATGGAGTTTGGGGACCTTTCGAAGTGTTTTTAAAATGTGGTGGAGTTGGAAATGTGTTGATAGAAGACTTAAAAAAAAAAAAAAAAAAAAAAAAAGAGGTGATATTGTATATTAATGTAAAATACTGTAATAAAAAGTGTTTTTTTTTTTTTTTTTTTTCTTTTTTTTGTGTGGGTTCTTTCTGTTACATGGAAATGTATATGTACATGTGTACTGTTAAATTGCAATAAAAAGTAATAATAAAAAAAGAAAAAAAGAAAGAAAAGGGTCTGATGATGACATAGAGGTGTACTCAGATACTGTAACGTGTTTCATCAGGAAGTGTGTAGAGGACGTAGTGCCGACAAAAACAATCTGCATCTACCCCAACCAAAAACCGTTTATTAACAGCGATGTTTGAGCAGCCTTGTCAGCGCGGACATCTGCCTTTAAATCCGGAAACTTTGACGATCGAAAACAAGCCAGTTACGATCTCAGGAAATCAATCAAAGCTGCCAAACGACAATATAAAAACAAAGTTGAAGAACAATTCAACACCAACAACGCAAGAAGCATGTGGCAGGGCATCAATAACGTCACAGATTTTAAAGGGAATAAACCAGCTACAGTGAACATTGCCGCCTCTCTACCGGACGAGCTTAATCATTTTTATGCTCGTTTTTATGCTCTCCATTTCTGTCACGGATGTAACCCGATCGTTCCGACGGGTGAATATCCACAAGGCTGTGGGTCCTGATGGCATCCCAGGACGTGTGCTCCGAGCATGCGCATTCCAACTAGCCGGGGTTTTCACAGACATTTTCAACCTCTCCCTCTCTCTGTCTGTGGTTCCCTTATGCTTCAAAAAATCCACCATTGTGCCCATACCAAAGAAAGATAAAATCACATGCTTGAATGACTGGAGGCCCGTTGCTCTGACACCCATCTTCAGCAAGTGTTTTGAGAAACTCATCATAGACTACATCTGCTCTGTGCTGCCTGCCTCACTGGATCCGCTACAATTTGCATATCGCAGCAACCGTTCCACAGACGATGCGATGGCCTTCACCCTGCACACTGCTCTCTCCCACCTGGGAAATAAGTACACCTATGTGAGAATGCTGTTTGTGGACTATAGCTCAGCATTCAATACCATAGTGCCTGCCACACTGGTTGCGAAGCTCCAGACTCTAGTACTAAACAGATGTCTGTGCAGCTGGATCCTGGACTTTCTGACAGGCAGAAGTCAGGTGGTCAGAATTGGCAACAATACTTCATCTCCGCTGATTTTCAACACTGGTGCTCCTCAGGGCTGCGTCCTCAGCCCACTCCTGTACTCCCTGTACACACATGACTGTGCAGCCCACACACAGCTCCAACGTCATTGTCAAATTCGCTGACGACACAACGGCGATAGGCCTGATCACTGACAACGATGAGACGGCCTACAGAGCGGAGGTGAGTACCTTGACTAAATGGTGTCCAGAGAACCACCTCTCACTCAACATAGACAAGACCAAGGAGCTGGTGGTGGATTTCAGGAGACAGAGCAGAGAACACACACCCATCACCATTGACAAGACACCTGTGGAGCGGGTAAACAGCTTTAAGTTCCTTGGCGTTCACATCACTGAGGATCTCACATGGTCCGCTCACACAGATGCAGTGCTGAAGAAGAGACATCAATGCCTCTTCTTCCTGAGACGGCTGAGGAAGTTTGGAATGAGCCCCAGCATCCTCAGAACATTCTACACCTGCACTGTGGAGAGCATCCTGACCAGCTGCATCACCGCCTGGTCTGGAAACAGCACCTGCCTGCCACATTGTTGGAGTTGAGCTTCCCTCCCTCCAGGACATCTACACCAGGCGGTGTATAAGGAAAGCCCGGAGGATCATCAATGACTCCAGCCAGCCGTCCTACAGACTGTTCTCTCTGCTGCCCTCTGGAAGACGTCTCCGCAGCATCCGATCCCACACTAGTCGACTGAGGGATAGCTTTTTTCCTCAGGCTATCAGGCTAATGAACAGTCAGAACTACAGCATACTCCCACTTTACGGTATGTCACACACTGCACTATAACTCCAACACAGTTCAAACTGCATTACACGTACACACTGCACTAATACAACAATCTATCTGCTACCACTGGATACCAATCCAATGCACATCCATGACATTTGCGTATCCATCTTATATATAATCTGCTGCACCTTTGCATATTATTGTGTGTATATATGTGTACATAATGTAGAATGTGTACATACGGTGTATAATGTGTATTGATAACTCTAAGTATGTCTAATAGTACACTGTGTGTACTGAGTATATGTATGTGTATATTATACATTGTCATCTGTATAAGTCTGTAAGTATGTAATGGTACTGTCTATATGTTAATTGTTTCTGCACTGTCTGGAGCACGCTCTCAAGAATTTCACTCACCAAGGCACATGTGCTGTGATGATGTGACAATAAAAAAGTGATTTGATTTGAAAAGACTTCTGTGTTCAGGAACAGCGGCATGGCTATCTCCAGCAGCAATGTACTTACCCTCTGGTCCCAGTGCCGATCCTAGACTTCTGGGGGCCCTACGCAAAACTGTGTGTGTGGGGGGTGAGAATGGATGAGACGCATTTGTCCGTGTTTCACTCTGTCTCGAATCGCGCTCGCGGAGAGCGCTCGAGAAACAGTATCTCTTCCGTGGCTCATATAAGCTCTCGTTTTTTTTTTTTTAAGTTAGAGCAAGAGACTGGACGACATTTACGTTACATGATTTGGCTGATTTGTACGTAGAGAGCGTGACAGCGCACAGCATTAAAAGAAACGATCATTCATGTTTTCATAACCGCTGGCCAAAATTAAAAACGAAACTAAAATTAAAACATCTTTGAGAGCAAGGGGGCCCCCTGGTGTTTCGGGGGCCCTACGCAGCAGGCGTATTCTGTGTATAGGGAGGATCGGCTCTGTCTGGTACCTTCGGGCGCCAAGGTCAGCGAGTTTATGCTGGGGCACAGGAAAGGTTACGAACTTTACATTACATTTGTCAGACATGCTGTGGCTTGCCAACATTTGTAGCACCACAAGGTTGTGATGGTGTCCAGGTTGTGGCGCTTTCCATAGACCCCTAATGTCATCACGACATAACTCATAGTGAATGACAGAAAGGGAATATCTCGGTTACGTACGTAACCCTCGTTCCCTGGAACAGAGACGTTTAATATTAATCATTTAATATTAGTGAACTATTTTATGATAGAAATGTTAAATGACTGATAGCTATATCCAGTGATGCAAACTACTCAACTTTTTCCCCTCAAATATGGCTATTTTGAGAGCGAGCGAGATATATATATATATATATATATATATATATATATAGGCCTATATAAATAAAGTTGAGCGATATATAAATTCTCGAGCGATATATACAGGTGCATCTCAATAAATTAGAATGTTGTGGAAAAGTTCATTTATTTCAGTAATTCAACTCAAATTGTGAAACTCGTGTATTAAATAAATTCAATGCACACAGACTGAAGTAGTTTAAACCCTTAACTGTCATCCCCATTTTTGAAAATTCACGAGAACGTGCACTAACAAAAATTATTATAATTCATGAACACTTTTGAATACAGACCTAAGGTTGGTCTCTTTTTAAAGACGACAATTAGCAGATTATTACATAAATGAAATAATTTAATACAATTAAAGTATTAAAGTTATAGAAGTTTAAATTTACTGTAAAGAAAATGTATTATACTATTTTTATTATATTTTATATAAAATAAATATTAAATAAATAGTTAAAAATCCAAAATTGCTATAAAATGAAAGCCATATGTCTACATAAGCTGTGTTCCAAATTTGAAGTTGATATAAAAAAAAATTGAGGTTCATATGTAATTTTGTTTAGGCGTTATACCAAAAACAGCCACTGGGTGCAATTCAAACTCCATTGAATTTTTTTAATGCATTTCTGTCACAAATCTATCAATTTATCTCTCAATGTTACATCTATAACAAAATAACCACCAAATATGGAATCTTGAGACTCAGACCTTTCCAACGATGTGCATTTTGTCAAGATTATAAAAAGTTTTGATTCTAAAAGGCCGCAATACATTTTGTAATATGACACCCCCACTAAGGGGGAGGAGACCGCTAAAACATTTTGAAGTACCCTTTCTATGGTAACGCAATGTCCGATTTCAAAATTGTTTTCACAGGATGAATTTTGAGATTTTAAGCTTTCAAATGGGATTTAACTTATGATGATTGCTAAAACGTGATAGCGAAAAAGGCAAGGAAATAAAGACTTTTTGTGACAAAGGTCAGCACTCCTGATATGATGTAGATTTATCATAGATTCTTGGTGCACCCTTGTCATAAATTAATCTATTACTGTTACTACATAATTTGTAACAGCAAAAAATGGTAAAATATCTGTTTAGGAGACTTAGACCTTTCCAATGATATACAGTTTGTCATGATTACATTAAGATTTAATTGTAATATAGTGAAGTAAACTTAGGCGTCCCGTATACGGGACGGTGACAGTTAAGGTTAAGTCTTTGGTTCTTTTAATTGTGATGATTTAGGCTCACATTTAACAAAAACCCACCAATTCACTATCTCAACAAATTAGAATACTTCGTAAGACCAATAAAAAACATTTTTAGTGAATTGTTGGCCTTCTGGAAAGTATGTTAATTTACTGTATATGTACGCAATACTTGGTATGGGCTCCTTTTGCTTTAATTACTGCCTCAATTCGGCATGGCATGGAGGTGATCAGTTTGTGGCACTGCTGAGGTGCTATGGAAGCCCAGGTTTCTTTGACAGTGGCCTTCAGCTCATCTGCATTTTTTGGTCTCTTGATTCTCATTTTCCTCTTGACAACACCCCATAGATTCTCTATGGGGTTCAGGTCTAGTGAGTTTGCTGGCCAGTCAAGCACACCAACACCATGGTCATTTAACCAACTTTTGGTGCTTTTGGCAGTGTGGGCAGGTGCCAAATCCTGCTGGAAAATGAAATCAGCATCTTTAAAAAGTTGGTCAGCAGAAGGAAGCATGAAGTGCTCCAAAATGTATTGGTAAACGGGTGCAGTGACGTTGGTTTTCAAAAAACACAATGGACCAACACCAGCAGATGACATTGCACCTCAAATCACTGTGGAAACTTAACACTGGACTTCATGCAACTTGGGCTATGAGCTTCTCCACCCTTCCTCCAGACTCTAGGACCTTGGTTTCCAAATTAAATACAAAACTTGCTCTCATTTGAAAAGAGGACTTTGGACCACTGGGCAACTTCTTCTCCTTAGCCCATGTAAGATGCCTCTGATGTTGTCTGTGGTTCAGGAGTGGCTTATCAAGAGGAATACGACAACTGTAGCCAAATTCCTTGACACGTCTGTGTGGTGGCTCTTGATGCCTTGACCCCAGCCTCAGTCCATTCCTTGTGAAGTTCACCCAAATTCTTTTTTTTGTTATCAATCCTCATAAGGCTTCGGTTCTCTCGGTTGGTTGTGCATTTTTTTCTTCCATTTTTCCTTCCACTCAACTTTCTGTTACATGCTTGGATACAGCAAACATAATATCCAAAATAAAACTGTCAAAGTCTTCCTCATGAAAGTGAACAGCAGACACATACTCAACATCTAAAAGTTCAATCAAAAGGGAGGGAGAGAGGGAAGGACAACAAGAACACAAAAGTCACTCCTTCAAATAATCACGTACATTCAGTAAAAAACACTGCCAAGCCTCAATGGTTGAAGGCCTGGCCCCACCGACTCGCGCCGTTATACACTCACATGAAACAATTTGCAGGAGGCTACGGATCCAATATGCCTCTCTACACATGTGTGGTGTAAACCAGTTCTGAATTATTGTCTTCTTCAAGTTCACCCAAATTCTTGAATCGATTTTGCTTGACAATCCTCATAAGGCTTCGGTTCTCTCGGTTGGTTGTGCATTTTTTTCTTCCACACTTTTTCCTTACACTCAACTTTCTGTTAACATGCTTGGATACAGCACTCTGTGAACAGCCAGCTTCTTTGGCAATGAATGTTTGTGGCTTACCTCCTTGTGAAGGGTGTCAATGATTGTCTTCTGGACAACTGTCAGATCAGCAGTCTTCCTCATGATTGTGTAGCCTAGTGAACCAAACTGAGAGACCATTTTGAAGGCTCAGGAAACCTTTGCAGGTGTTTTGAGTTGATTAGCTGATTGGCATGTCACCATATTCTAATTTGTTGAGAGAGTGAATTGGTGTTTTTTTGTTAAATGTGAGCCTAAATGATCACAATTAAAAGAACCAAAGACTTAAACTACTTCAGTCTGTGTGCACTGAATTTATTTAATACACGAGTTTCACAATTTGAGTTGAATTACTGAAATAAATGAACTTTTCCACGACATTCTAATTTATTGAGATGCACCTGTAAGTAAATATGCTAATGGTCTTGAATTATACTTAGTATGAAATAAATGCATTTTAAATATATTACTTTTTTTTAAAAACTAGAGAACTACTGTAAGTTTCCAGTTTTTTTTGTTTAATACAGCATCCATAAATGCACCTGACACAGTATTCACTCCTGAAAATGTATGATTATTTGACTTTTGAAGGAAAGAAAATATAAAATCTTCTGTTGAACATGTTATAAAATCTGTTTCATAAAAAAAATATATATATTTTGTACGTCTGTTCCACAGTCTTCCTGTGAAGTGTGGGAGTTTTGATTGAGGAAGAATCAAACTTAGTTCTCCACATGTATTCACACCTCTTTCGAAAAACAGTACCTTACAACACACTGCATACCAATTAGTTCTCTCAACCTCTCTCTGATTGAGCTGTTTTCTAAAAACGAGGGCATGTTTAATTAGCTAGAAGGCAGACAGGGTTATGTGGGCGAAATATTGTTAGAACATTCTGGCTATTCATATTTCTCATTTTAATTCACTTTTATTTATTTATTTATTTATTTATTTTTCTAATAGATCCTGTGATTTATGGGTATATTTAACTTATTTAATTATAACTGCAGTCTAGGTTTTGTGATTGTGACAAATTAATAAAAATTCAATGAAACTTAATTTATGAATGTATATTTATTTTGTCTACCATGACATTTAAAATGTTGGCTTTCCTCTTTGTCCATCTATACATCTACTATACCTCAATATTTTTCTTCAGAAAAAAAATAAATAAACAAAGTAAAAATCTGAGCCGGGGAAGTTTCAGAAATTTGGTTTATTTGACACGGAATGACCCAAATAGGTTTATTATATTAAAGTAGATGGTGTTTTTACAGCTCAAGTGAATGACAAAAGTTCACAACGCAGGTTCGGGAGGAGCCTAATCATCCAGTCCTGTCAATCATCATCACGACCATATATAAGCAGCAGTCATTGTTCCATTCAAGCGACTATTCTTCCAGCATAGTGGCCCCGCCCTATTCCGTAAATCATGTCTCACCCTGACGAGCTTCAGCTGTTCACCTCCGACAAGGAACTTTCCCGTCCTTCGGATTCTCCTTCCGCCACCCAGCCGAACCCAGCTTCCTCCAATTCCGGTTCTCGTACCGGCCACACCAGCAAGGAACGAGGTCGTCCTACTCGGCGCCCTCCCACAAATTCGCCAAAACGCCACCACACACAGCGGTCATCCCCGCCTCAGGCCAGGCAGCCACAGACCCCAGGCATCTCAACTCCTCCTCGCACTCCAGCCCAGCCGACTCCACCAGGACCATCGTCAACTATACTCTGTATACGACTGTTCCAACAGCAGTTCCTGCTCACGCCATTGCCATGGAGCCCCCATCCGTGTCCATTCCGCTCCGCACCCAAATCCTCTCAGGTATGGACGTGGACTTGGCATCTCTTCTATCTCCCATTCCACAAAAAGAGCGCTATCGATCCCTGGACTGTTGTGCTTTTTCCGTGACTCTTAAAGATTCAGCCTCTAACTCCAATCGCATTCTTTCACTCGCAGAATTTGTTCTAGCATTTGGAAAATATACAGACGTAATCTGTTCAGTTTTTCCAAACAGGAGTAAGGAGCTAAATGATTATCTCTCCATTGTCGCTGACTTTTCTCTGTCATTTGGCGGTAGCCACTTTTACACGTATCACAAGCTATTTTCAGCTAAATGCACGACAAGGGTCGCGCAGTGGAACCAGTGCCCCTACTCGGGTGCCCTTGACTTCGATTTGCATAATCGTGTCTTCCTCGGTTGCCGCAACATATCCTGTTCTATTTGTAGGTCTCTCGTCCATCAGTCTCACTCCTGCCCTCTAATCACCCAAAATTCTCCAAACCCTCAGTCTCAGCCTACCTCCGCATCCATCAAATCTACATCGTATGTGCCTCAGTCCGGGTCAGATCGCTCTGTCCCAGTTAAAGGTCGTTATTCTTACATTCCAAATTGCCAAGTTTGCAATAACTTCAACGATTTCCGCTGTTTCAGGCAAAAAATTCGTTTTTTACATCTGTGTAATTTCTGTGGCGGTGCTCACGCCCGCCCTGTCTGCCCCATGTACAAATCTTCAGCAAAAAACAATAAAGATCTAGAAAAATACCTCTCTTCTCCTGTGAATGTCTCAATGTTATCTCTTGAGCTAAAAAATCACCCTGACAAAAATTTTACTCACTATTTGCTTTCCGGCCTAAAACAAGGTTTTGATCCCGGTCTAGAAAGCCTTCCAGATGCTACTTTTGTCTGTAATAACTTACAATCTGCCCTGTCAGAACCAGATATCGTGGATTCCCTCCTCGCAAAATAGGTGGATTCTAATTGTATGATCGGACCATTCAATTCCCCCCCGTTTGATGTAAATCGCATAAACCCTATCGGTATAGCCACCAGAAAATTCTCAGGGAAAAAGCGCATCATTATCAATCACTCCGCTCCCCATGAGTGCTCCGTCCTCAGCATCAACAGTCTAATCCCCCGCTCAGAATTATCTTTATGCTATCACAATGTCAACCAAGCAATTCAACTAATCAAATCCGCCGGCCGCGGAGCGTGGTTAGCAAAAATTGACATCACATCAGCTTTCAAAGTCATGCCATTTAAACCCTGATTTCTGGCATCTCTTCGGAGTATACTGGCGTGACAAATACTATTTTGCCGTCCGCCTGACTTTCGGTTGTAAAAGCAGCCCAAAAATATTTGACACCCTTTCAGAAGCCCTGTGCTGGATCCTTGCTAATAATTACAACATCCCCTACTTAATTCATCTGCTAGATGATTTCCTCATCATATCACCCAGACACTCTCCTCCGGCCGCCCACCTCAGCACAGTTCAAAGAGTTTTCTCCGAACTAGGCATTCCAATCGCATCCGAGAAAACTGAGGGACCCGGCACCTCCCTCGAGTTCCTCGGAATTCGCCTCGATTCAGTCAAATTCCAAACCTCGCTCTCTAAAGAGAAAATCGACAGAATTTCCAACGTAATTAAAAACCATACTTCGGCCACAAGAATTTCCAAACGCGACCTTCTTTCCCTGCTAGGCCACCTAAATTTCGCTATGAGAATCGTGCCCCAAGGCCGCCCTTTCATCTCCCACCTTCTCTCTCTAGCATCCTCCGTCCCCGGCTTAAACGATGTAGTCACCCTGAACAAATCGTGTAGAGCAGATCTCAATCTCTGGCTTTTGTTCCTTAATCAATGGAACAGTCTCACCTTTTTCTATGACGCCCACGTCGCCGACATGCACCTGTTCACCGACGCAGCCCCCTCAGTTGGATTTGGGGGGTATTTCCAAGGTCATTGGTTCGCTTCCACATGGCCTCCCGAACTACTAAATTTGAAACTGTCTGTCTCCTCCGCTCTATTCGAGCTCTACCCAATCGTCGTCACCGCAACATTATGGGGGAAATAATGGGCTTCTAAAAGCATCCTCTTCCATTGCAACAACTAATCAGCAGTACACTGCATAAATAAAGGCAGATCCAGTTCCACGGAAATCATGCCTTTTCTAAGACGTTTGATCTGGACTTCTGCCTGCAACCAGTTCATAATTAAAGCAGTCCATATACCAGGTCGTAAAAACTCAATTGCTGACTCTCTTTCCCGTTTTGCCTATCAGAAATTCAGATCATTAGCTCCTCAGGCAGACCAGTCACCCACACCAGTGCCTCCTTATTCGGACCTGACGTTCCGGTAAACCACCCTCTCCTCCATCTTCACGACTTATCCACCCATCTCATCCTCCAAGTCGTTTCTCCAAGAACACTCAGCTCATACTGGACGGCTTGGAACTGTTTCAAAACCTTCCATTCCCACAATAAGCTTCAAATTCCTGACTTCTCTCTCACAACTGTTTCTTCTTTTGCAACTTTTCTCCACCATTTCAAACAGATCCGACCCGGCTCCATAAAAACATATCTTAGCTGTATCCACTTTTTCCATAAACTAATCTTCGGCCGCCAGTGCCCCACCATCAACAACCCTCAACTCTCCCTGCTTTTAAAAGGTATTGAAAAATCACAACCCCACCATCTAGATTCTCGCTTGCCCATCACCCGCAAAATATTAAGCAATTGCTTACTCACACTTCGTTCAGGTTACCACTCTGAAAACACAGCCAGATTACTCGATGCCCTTTTCATCCTCGCTTTCTTCGGTTTCCTCAGATGTTCCGAATTCACATGCAATTCCAAATTCAATCCCAGGATCCATCCGGCCTTCTCTGACCTCTGACCTCCAAATACTGGACAGCGACACAATTCGCTTTAACATCAAACGTAGCAAAACAGATCAATTAATGCATGGCCATCCAATTTTCATTTTTAATTTACCCACCCCCCTCCTGCCTTACCAATCCGTTGCCCTCTTCTTAGCTCACAGACGTTCTCAAATTCAGTCTCCCACCGATCCCCTTTTCGTAGACAACAACAATAGCCCCATCTCCAGATATTGGTTTCAAAAACACCTCAAATCAGTCCTAACCAAATCAGGCATTTCAGCAAACCACTACTCGAGTCATTCCTTTCGCATAGGTGCCGCAACTTCAGCCGCCCAAAACGGTCTCCCAGAAATCCAAATAAAGAGCTTAGGCCGTTGGTCTTCGAACGCTTTCCATTCATACATCAGATCAAACCTTTACCAAATCAGACAAGCACACCAATCTCTCATTCAATAATAATCCAGCCACCACACACCTGTCTTTCATTAATCAACAAATTGCTTTCGTCTAGCAGAAATAGCAGGGATTTCCCTTTCCCCGCCCTCTAGCTCACATTGCGTCACCTAGCCCAGCGTCTCAAAGCAGGGAATTCCCCGTCTCCTAATCATAAATCCCTCAGTCATACGGCCAGGACCGTCGGCTTGCAAACCTCCCGCTGCCGCAGCAGCGACTTTCTCTCCTGCAAACTTCTAACCTTTTCACTACCGCAGCAGCAAAATTTCAATTTTTATTTTTATTTTTTTTTCTTAACCCTAATTAACCTTTCCACTGCCGCAGCAGTGGCTTTCCCATCCAACAATATTTTAATTAAACAGTTTTCTTCCTTGACTCTACAGAAGTAGTATCAAATCCCTATCTGCCTCAGCAACGATTCCACTCGCTGTTAACCATTCGCCATTCGGCTATTTCTCTGCCGCAGCAGAGACTTTCTCTCCCGCAAATTTTAACCTCTTCTCTGCTGCAGCAGTGAGTTTTTCTTTTTCTTTCTTTTCTAAATTTATTCAATCTTCCCACTGTCGCAGCAGTGGCTTTCCTACCCTAAAATCTAACAGCTCTTTGCCGTAGCAGTGAATTGTCCTTCAAACCCCACAATATTCCTTGCCACTACCGCAGTAGTGGGGGTTCTTACTCTGAGCTCAAGCCGAGCCTCGGGTTTTGAGCCTCCTTCACGGACAGCAAGCCAAGTTCGTTTTACCACTATCTGGCAGGGCTGAATGGGCAGGCGAACTCGTGAAGTGCTTATTAGTAAAGATGGCAGATGACCAACTGCTAATGATATGAATGGGAATACAATTGACTTTCACGAAGTTTCATTGAAAAATAATATCATTGAAATTTTTGAAGTCATTTTAGAACACAAAACTAGACAGACATCCCATAAGATCCTGGTAAAACTGTGGGGCCTCATTTATAAAGCATGCTTACACACAGATTTGATCTTAGAGTGTGCGCACACTTAAATCCACGCCAATGCTCATATTTGTAAAAACTGGCTTTTTTCTGATTGTACATTAATTTTATGATTCACCCGTACGCATATTTGAGATATGATCGTAAGATCAATTTTAGGATGGTTTCTGCGCAACATGTTATTAATGAAGCCCCAGATCAAACAGTACCATTTGGGTATTTGCAGTTAAGAGGCTGAATCCACAAATACCTTAAGTGGTTAGAGTGCAATACGCAACGCTCAATGCTATTGATCCTGCGTGTGACACGTTTGCATATTCAGGTGGACGACATAATTCCCTGTTTGCATGTGCTAGTGGTTAGAGTGACAGCACCACAAGCATTAATCCAGGCCTGTTAGCACTGCCACCCTTAAGGATATCTCTATCAATTTCTCTCCATGTGACCTTGGGGATTTGGTTTCACGGTCACAGCAGTATTGATCTGGGCTCAGGTCAGCTCAATGGGCAGGTAGAGCTGAGGTTAGCAGAGAGGTCTCTGATGAGGTGGATTTGTCCCTCATGCAGATCGATCAGACGCATGGTGGACACTTGCAGTATACTTGTTTAGCACTAAACATTAGCATGGCACAAGATACATGTTCTCCTTCCTGTATAGTTTAACAGGGACATGGAATGAGGAATCAAATTGACGTCTGTAAAAGCTATTTGTATCATTAAAACATCCTGCAAGTTTCATAGCTTAATACACCCTCAGTATGAAAACAAACAATATAAATAAATACATAAAATAAATGCATGAATACATTAATACAATGAACCAAGCTCCAAAAATGTTTCATCTGGATATTGCTAGTTTTGTGACATCACACTTGCTGGTTCAACTATATTGTTCGTTCATATTTTCACCAAGCAAAAAATCATCTTTGACACTGGTATAACACATTTTGTTGACAATTAGTAGCCACTTAATTAACATGCATATTTACATAAATGCATATTTAACAAGAAGAAATTAGGGTGGGCTTGATTTTATCCATTGAGAATTAATTGGGTTGTGAAAGGTGGGAACAGAGCCAGATTTGGAGTGGAGGGATTGAAAAGTAAAAGACATTTGAAAATTCAGCCAAAAAGGAAAGTCAGAAGAGGAGCAAGTTAATACATTTTGATGAAAGATTATTCTTTTTGTTTGTGCACAGTACAAACATAAATGTATAGTTAGCTTTGGTTTCATGTTGACTTCATACATTTTGATTTGCTGATTATCTTTGCTTGAAAATCACGTATAAACATTGTTCATGTTAAATGTAGGGATGGGTATCGTTAAGGTTTTAACGGTATTACTACTCTTACCGATACCGCTTATCGATCCGGTACTTTAACGGTATTCTTATCGGTACTTTTTTATATAATATATATATATATATATATATATATATATATATATATATATATATATGTATATATATATATGACAGATTAGGAGCTGAATTAACATTGCTTTATATTCTGAAAAGTAAAATAAATATTTAATTAAATTAATATAAAACATCAATTTGTAAATGCACCAGTGTGCATGCATTTTTAGTGTTTTATATACATAAGATAAGATACAGTAAGAACATGAACAAAGAAACAAAGTAAAAAAAACTGACAAATATAATAAAACAAATATGCAAATGAAATGAAATAAACAGTGCTTTCATTTTTCCATGAAGGTCTACTAATATTAATGTTCAGGTAAGTAATAGTTACAATAGAAATCTAAAAAGTAATCAAATGTAAATGAACACTGCACAGTTTTCACTGTATGTATTGATAGATTAATGCTTATTAAAGCTATAATGTTATTCAGATTAAGAGCTGTGGGGGATTTTCTCTCACATTTTGTTCTTTGATTAACATTGATGGTCCAAGCGCCAGTCTGTCACTTTAAGATAATAATATTGACACACATCGGATTTTCTCCCAACTGTTCTCGCCCACTTAAGACATAGCCTAAACTATGTTTAAGTGAATACTCTCGTAGCCGGCCATTTGGACATATTTTGTGTGTATTTGATCGTTTGGACGCCCGAAGTTTAAACTGTAATTTGCCTGTCCGTTTTGGAGCGCGCCGCGCAGGCACGCACGCACGCACACACACACACACACACACACACACACACATACATTTCAGCCTGGGGAACAGCGTCTCTCGCGCGGATTCTACTTTCAACGTTTTATTAGCAAACAACAATCACCGATGATGATTGTGACGTTAAGTTTTGGTTAGGGAGGAACGAATGCGCGCCGCTGTAAAGGGATGGAAGTTGTGCTAGAAACGCGGCTATAATCCTTAGAAGCCAAAATCGAAAAAAAAAAAAAACGTATCTTAATACAGCCACAGGCCTAAATCGTAAGCAGATGTTTGAATAGTTAGTTCTCTCATCATAATTAAACAGGGCTTTCATGTTGCGTGTGCTGAAGCTCCTCCACGTGAGCGCGATATTGTTTCTGAATTGCGAATAGCAAAAATGCATAATAGACAAATGTTTGAATATTATTGCACATTAAAACAGCTGGTAACTCTGGTGAGAGAGAATTTGCAAGATAATGTGTATATATAGCAACAATAAATGTATGTGTGTTTTCTTAATTTCTCCAGTACCGACAGCAGAACCGATAACGTCAGAGCTTATCGATACTCCGGTCTTTCAAAATTTAGCCCCGAGACCGATTTAATACCGAGTTTCGGTACCCATCCCTAGTTAAATGTGGCATAGTCAGAAAAATACTCTGATGGAATACACTGCAGACAAGTGGCTTGGAAAATGTATGGATGAATGGATTTTAACCAAATTCTGATGCCAAAAGGCCTCCACACCAAAAGCTCTGGTGAGAAAGTGTCCTAAGTAAAGAACTGTGATGTCAAATGTCTCTCAGATTCCATTCAGTCTGTCTGAAAGCAGAATAAAGCGCTGCTCTTCAGCCTTTGTACATGCAGGTCAGCCAAAGCTCAGTCCTTTATAGAAAGTGAGCAAAGCTGTGCAGTGTCGAGTCGACTGAACCTCTGACTGCTGAAGGGAGAGATATTAAGAGATTTCACTTTCTAAACACTGAGAATGGAAGATCATTGAGCAGACATCCGGGTGGGATTCTTGTCCATCACAATACAGAAACCTCAGCTCTACCTGTTTGTTTGTAATGTCTTTATGCATGCATCTATTGCCTGATGTTTGTCTGATAGAGCACTAGCAATATCAAGGTGATGGGTTGCAGTTTCCAGGGAACACATACAGTATACTGGGAAAAAATGACAGGGGGAAACAGTTTTGGGTTGACTTTTACAAATAAGTTACATTAAGTTTAGTATAAAAAATGCATCTGCATTTTTGCATTTTATCACTTCATAACAAAGGAAAAGGGGCATATTTGATTGCATACAAAATATTAACCATTATTATATACCATTAGAAAACTCAAACAGGTGTTAGTACAGGGACTACTTTAAACTACTACTACTACTTGTTACGGGACGAACGAGACATGAGCATGCGGATCCATATGCAAGGCTTTATTCAAAGGCGAGGTCATAATACAAGCAAGGTTCATGTAATGGCAAACAGGAATATCACAGGCAAGACAAAGAGTACACCTAGGGCAAGCGTGGGTCGACGAACAATATCCAACAGGGCAAGGCAGAAGGCTAGGCAGGGGCGGGGCGGGGCGGGGCGAGGCAAGGCAAGGGCAAGGGCAAGGGCAAGGGCAAGGGCAAGGGCAACTAACTGGGCTCCATAGAGTAGCTATCGCTAGGAGAGTGATATACGCTATACAATACTCGGCAATGACAGAGAGGAAGTCCAAGGCTTATAAAGCGTGTGTGATTGTGTGATCAGCTGTGTAATCAGAGCAATGTGAGATTGGTGACAGCTGTGTGTGTCAGTGCAATGGATGATGGGAAATGCAGTCCAGTGTGCTGTGTGACAGTAGTGTAGTGCAAGACTCCATGTGGTGAGCGAGTGACCTCTGGTGGTGAGTGAACGGAAGTTCATGGACCAGATTCATGACACTTCTACTTCTACAAAAGAAAAAAAAAAGTAACTCTACTGTCATAAGGTGATTTAGGGAGACAGGAAAAAAATAGGAGAGGGAGATCATTAAAACAGGCAGTACTCGATGTGTCTGAGCTGTTGGAACATTCTTGACATTAAACTGTGAGGAGAGATAAACCAGCATAACAGAAATATCAGACTTCAACTCACCACCCTGCAGATGTGTAAATTAATGCCAAAGCCTCAGAGACAGAGAGAGAGAGTGAGAAAGAGTTATACAAGTTAGTTTCAGTTTGACCCCTGTACATGAGCCTTTGTAACTCAAAAAGTATATGAGCAAGTCTCAAGTCTGTAAGACAGAATGTAGGTAAAGCTGCAGAATCCTCATCGAAAAAAATATAAAAAATAAAAATAAAACACATCTAGATTCATGAAATATCTATTGTGGTACTCACTTTCCTTCTGCATATTGTCTGCTTTACACTGTGTTAGTGATAACAGGTTACATATGCCAGCACAGAATATTTTTTGAAAATATTTAGTATTATATAACTATAAAAAGTTGTTGAAAAATGTCCACATTGTTTGCAAACTGTCTACACACACAAACATGATTTACTATACAAACTGTATATTATATCCCCTACCCCTACCCCTAGACACAACCCTCACAGAAAACTTTATGCATCTTTTACATTTGCTTTGCTATAACCAAAGCTGGATTTGTTCTAGACAATGCAACGTTACACCATGGTGCCTTGGAAGTCTGTCTGAAATCAGTTTCCTTATGAGGCATTTACATATAAAAACTCTATGAAGTCATTGAGTGACTGGGTAACAAGGCACCAAGACAGCTCCCTTAGCTTTCAGGTGCAGCCTTTGTATTTGAAAAGATTATTGTGATGGGAATAATTGCTCACAGCTGCACTGACGTCTACATGCTCAAATAGAGCCTTAGTGTATGTTCATGTAGCAGCAGAGTACAGCTGTTAGTCCTGTTTCCAAAGTTCCAATCACTAAGAGTGTTTACATGCACTTTAAAATTTCCATGTCAGTTGGACTAAAGGGATAATTTGTCTTTAAAACACCATGGAAAAGCATTATTCTTGAGAAATTGAGCATTCTATAGATTGCTCATCAGTGGATCCTTTGATGTGAATGGGTGCCATCAGAAGGAGAGCTCTAACAGCTGATCTGTGCTTATTTCTCTCCTGATTCAGAAAAGATAAGCTTTTCTCTGGAGAAAGCAATATTATGGATTCGATTAGTCAAAAGCAATGGTTTGAAGTTAAAATGTCTGTTTATTTTTACAAACAGGCAGATTGTAATTGATGGACTTGAGTTGTGTGGATTGTTGTGATGTTTTGCTGTTTGGACTCTCATTCTTATGGCACACATTCACTGCAGAGCATAGGGCTGGGCGATATATCGCATGCGATTGTCATGCGCATCTCGTCAGTAAAGCCAGTTCCGTGATTAGCGGTAAATCTCCATCACCTGCTTTCAAATGGAGCGGCATTTAATACACAGAACATTAGATCACTGACAAGCTATGCAATATCGCGTTCGTTATCGCAGATGACTCGCCTTGAATGCGATATTGTGTAACTTGTCAGTGAACTACGGCTCTGTGTAGTTAATGCCGCTCCATTTGAAAGCAGGTGATGGAGATTTACCGCTAATCACGGAACCGGCTTTACTGACGAGATGCGCATGACAATCGCATGCGATATATCGCCCAGCCTAGCAGAGCATACACTGGTGATCAAGTGGCATAATACTAAATTTATCCAAATCTGTTCTGATGAAGAAACAAACTGATCTGCATCGTGGGTGGCCTGAGGGTGAATACATTTTCAGCACATTTTCATTTTTAGGTGAACTGTGCCTTTAAGGTTCAGTCTTTTCCTCACACATATCTATCTTATATCTTTATAAAACTTACATAGCTTACAAGTCATATAGACCACTGTTATGATACTTTTAGGACACACGTTTTTAAAATTTGAGTGTTCCAGTCCCCATTCGCTTGATTACATGGAAAAGAACATCCAGCACAGACTTCAGAATTTCTCCTTTTGTTGCGCCATAGTCGAAATACAGAAATTACATGTGAATTTGACAGAAGTATGACATCATTGTTTTGTGGTGATCATCATTGTTTATACGATGAAAGCAGCAGGAGGGTATAGAAATGACTGAGCAGGGCTGACAGAGCAGAGCATTCCAGCAGAGAGACACATCTCTGCTCATTTGGCCAGTGATATACTCAAACAAAGCACAAAACCAATGCCCCTCGCATCAGTGGAGGAGATGACAGACAACAGACTTTGGACAGAGAGAGATATCATAGTGTGAATGAAAATAGAGTTTCAGTGAACGCACACACACACACACAGATCACGGGTCACATTGTCTGTCTTTGTGTTAATGTCTCCTCTCTCTGTTGGTTGGAGTTGTAGCTGTGAAATTCTTCTGTCAGTTCTTCTTATTCATCAATCATTTTTTTTTCCTTGATCTTTTGTGATAAAAGACTTTGTGCTATGAAAACATACTGACCTCAAAGCTTCCGTCGCTGTCCAAAAGGGGCACCCTTATGAAAAAGAAGTGAGCTTAATTGTATTGAATGTGCACTTGTAGATAAAATATTAAAAAAGTATAGTTAAAAAAAGTACTTGCAGATAAGTAAACAGAATAAAAAGCCTCTTATACAGGTGCATCTCAATAAATTAGAATGTCATGATAAAGTTATTTTTTTCTTGTAAGTTATTTCAAAAAGTGAAACTTTCATATATTTTAGATCAATTGCATGTAAAGTAAAACATTTCAAAAGTTTTTTTGTTTTAATTTTGATGATTAGAGCTTACAGCTCATGAAAGTCAAAAATCAGTATCTCAAAATATTAGAATATTTACATTTGAGTTTCAATTAATGACCATCCCTACAATATAAATTCTAGGTATCTCTTGTTCTTTGAAACCACAATAATGGAGAAGACTGCTGACTTGGCAATGATCCAGAAGACGAACATTGACGCCCTCCACAAAGAGGGTAAGTCACAGAGGGTCATCACTGAAAGGTGTGGCTGTTTACAGAGTGCTGTATCAAAGCATTTTAAATGCAAAGTTGACTGGAAGGAAGAATTTGGGTAGGAAAAGGTGCAAAAGCAACAGGGATGACTGCAAGCTTGAGAATACTGTCAAGCAAAGCTGATTCAAACACTTGTGAGAGCTTCACAAGGAGTGGACTGAAGCTGGAGTCAGTGCATCAAGAGTCACCACGCTCAGACGTCTTCAGGAAAAGGGCTACCAAGCCACTTCTGAACCAGAGACAACGTCAGAAGCATCTTACCTGGGCTGTGGAGAAAAATAACTGGAGAAAAATAACTGGACTTTTGCTCAGTGGTCCAAAGTCCTCTTTTCAGATGAAAGTAAATTTTGCATTTCATTTGGAAATCAAGGTCCCAGAGTCTGGAGGAAGAGTGGAGAGGCACATGTTGCTTGAAGTCCAGTGTGAAGTTTCCACATTCAGTGATGATTTGGGCTGCCATGTCATCTGCTGGTGTTGGTCCACTGTGTTTTCTGAAGTCCACAGTCAACGCAGCCATCTACCAGGAAATTTTAGAGCACTTCATGCTTCCTTCTGCTGACAAGCTTTATGGAGATGCTGATTTAATTTTCCAGCAGGACTTGGCATCTGCCCACACTGCCAAAGGTACCAAAAGGCTTTCCTGTAGCTCAAATGGTTGAGCATGGCGCTAGCAACACCAAGATCATGGGTTCGATTCCCAGGGAAAGCAAGAGCTGGTCAAATGTAAAAAAAAAACTAAAAAAATGTAACTTGAATGCAATGTAAGTCGCTTTGGATAAAAGCGTCTGCTAAATGCATAAATGTAAATGTAAAATGTATACAGTAAATTAACATACTTTCCAGAAGGCCAACAATTCACTAAAAATGTTTTTGTTTTTTTTATTGGTCAACAATTATGAAGTATTCTAATTTGTTGAGATAGTGAATTGGTGGGTTTTTGTTAAATGTGAGCCTAAATCATCATCAGACTGTGTGCATTGAATTTATTTAATACACGAGTTTCACAATTTGAGTTGAATTACTGAAATAAATTAACTTTTCCACGACATTCTAATTTATTGAGATGCACCTGTAAGAGAGTATACTTTCATGACTGTTCGTACCACACTAAAATTGTGAAATTAAGTTTAATTTCAAAGTACATCTTAAATCAGTATTTTTTTTAAATAATATTTAGTTTCATTGACTAACATATTAAACCACATGTAAAATACTTGTCTGTAAATTTAACTGTAGTGTGTTATTTGATGTTACATTTAAAGTTAATATATTTTAAATGTACTAAATTGCAACTTCATCGTTACAAATGCTTAATCACAAATATATTTAAATAACATTTACCAATTAATGATGCTTATTCGCTATTCAGAACTTGGCAGTACTCCTACTGAGTTTAATTTTAATTCTTAATATCCATTTTAATTCTAAACACCAGAAGAACAGATGATAAAAGTGAATTGGCAGGAATTATGGAAGTCTGTTTCCACCTCAGACTAAAATTAAAGGTGATTGTGGTTTTAAATCTCCCAAATGTGACATTATATTTCTCAATGTCACTTTGTACCTTAAAATGTGACTTTATATAGCTTCATTGCACATAATTGTGCCTTTATATCTTTCAGTTGCAATTTTATTTCTCACAGTGGGGCTTTATTTCTTATTTTAAACTTCAAACTTTAATCTCACAGTTACATTTTTCACTTTTTACTTTAAGGTGAAAATGGGTTTTCATAGTTCTTAGCTGCATGTAGCACTTGGAAACCTTAACAACTTGAGTGGCACACTTCACTGCAGATTTAATTTTTTTGTGAATCTGTTTTATGTAATTTAAGCTTTGCAAAGAGGCTGTTATGAAAGGATGGGGCCATTATAGACTATATTGGACATGACAGTAAAGCTGCTGCTTGTTGTTCGCATTCAGATGTGAAGAGGCACATTAAAAGGCACAGAGCAAGGAAAAAAATACCAATATACATGGAACTCAAGAAAAATATAATTTGGCCCCTTTAACTGTCTTTATGTCATTGGTCTTTCATTTTCTGACTATACACTGTATTTAATCTCTCCACTCTTTGTATGGCTCTGTCATAGCTGTAAATTACAGATTTTTATGATGGCCATTATGTTACATTGCTAACACAACATGCTACTATGAGCAGTCATTACCAGCTGAACATATGGCTGCTAATATGATTAATCTTTGCTTCAAAATAAATGGAATTTCTACATATTTCTGAGATTAAAACCGAGAGAAACATATGCATGCATTTAAAAGTGGTGCCATCTGGACATTTCATGAAACCCGCTCCACTTGTTCCTGTTACTATTTTAATATAATATCGGAATTTTTAAATGGCACTCAAATGCTTGCAATCTGTTTCTATAATGTCTGGACTTGTTGCAATAGAAAAAATAAAAAAACATGCCTGTGTTTATAATAAATACAAGCTTACCCTAGTAAAAAAGTAATATATTTAAAATACATTTATTTAATACTAAGTATAGTTCAAACGTATTAACATATACATGTCGCTCGAGACTTACTGATATAAAATATATATGAATTAAACTTTATTTGGAGTACTACTTGTGCACAATGCACATTTCTTAATTTTAGACCTAAAACGTGTAACTATTTGAATGTAACTAATTATGAGGATTGTATGATCTTTGAATAATATTGGTCTTTAAATGCAAGATATTTAAAGTGTACCTAAAGTTTACTTGCAATAGTTCCACTTTAGCACAATCACATATATTTAGTTGGACTTCTGCACTATTAAAGTGCATTAAGCACAAAGCTAGTTGTTCCAATTTAACATACTTTAAGTATACCAGTTTAGTGTAGATACTAAAAGTACAATTGCAGGGTATTTTATATTAAGTACATATATACTGTATTTGTAGTAGGTAGTGTTACGACCCTCCCTTGATGGTTAAGCGTCTAGGGATTAGGAAGGGGAACATTAGACCAGATCGGACCACTGTCAACATTACAGTCTGTGTGCGAACAAGAGTAACTAACACCAGAGAGAAAATCAAGCAAACTTGCTTTATTATTAAAGGCTGTGACAGTTATTTTCACAAAATAACTTAAATATATATAAATGCAAAAAAAAACTAGACACACCGGCAACCTCAGCCTATTAAAGAACTGGAGAGAATGAAGGGAGCCCGGACCGTGCCAAAAGAAAGAAAATAACAAAACCAGAAGAAATCTTACTAACCCATTTTAATCTAATGCTGAACTAAGAAAATAAAATGTAAAAAGAAAACAATCTTCAACGTCCAAGACGTCGTAACTCAACTACACTACCTAACCAAACAAAAACATACAGAGAGTGGCACAAGTCCCTAACCTAGGGTGTCTAGACAACGAAATAAACCTAAATGTGCACCATGTAAGTCACGTGACATAACTTACCTACTCCCTTCACCTCCAATCCAGATTTAACAGAACTTTGAGAAGCTTTCTAAGGCTTTCAAGTATCAAAGGACAAAGGCTTCAGGACAGCAAATAGATAAGATATTTTACATGGCCGTCAAAGCACATTATGAACTAAACCATACGAACTAAACCAAACAAAAGAACACAACATAAAATAACCACAGCACAAGTTCACAAAGACCAGCCTCTCTAATACACCGGCGTTTTCCTTTTATAGCACTGCTGGACGTCAATCAGCGAGCGCGATTGAAGAACACTCCCCCCCTCACGTCATCACACCCAATCAACTCGTCCCGAATGATTGACAAGCGAGACGACCAATCCGCACTCCACCTGCGAAAGTGAAAGTAGAAGAGAGAGAAAAGAAAAACGAGAGGGCGGCCAAGAGAAAGAAAAGGCAAACCTGGAAAAAGAATACCAAAAACAGAAAAATACTCAAACAGCAACTCAACGTCACATACGTATAGGGACGTAACAGTAGCATGAAATCAATGTATTTCAAATACATTTTAGTATATTTATTTTTCCCTGGGGCACTGCACCACATTTTTGTCTTTTAACTCTATGCATTAAGGTTAAATAAGTCAATAAAGATATTGCAGTTGATATTGTTTGTAGTGTACTGGAAAAGGAAGACCAAACCTGTATGATACATATTATATATGGTAAATGATCTAATATTCAAGATATTTCCATGATGATTTACCTGGCTATTCAAAATCAAGTAATATAATGCAGTCACAATTAGCTTTTATTATGAGGCCATTGAGATCATTAAGTTATTATTTTGATAGTGTCTCTGATTTAAAAATGTTATTGTGATGATTAGTTTGATTAATTTCTGTAATTCAGTTCAAATTGTCCATTTCAATAAAGCGATTCATATGTCTAAATTAGCATTTCATTTGTATCAATAATGTCAATGTGTTGATTATATTGCTGATAAGTAGTGCTCTATTGGTGCATATAAATAGAAATGATTAAAACGTTAATGTTTCTTTGCTGTAGTGGAAACATGGTTTGATTATTTTTAACTAGATTTAGACTTTCATCATTATATTTTATTTCTCACAAACAATGAGCTTTTTGCATCACAATATGTTAATTCATGGATTGGAGTCATGAGGATTACTTATGGCCTATTGTGATGTTTGTATCAGCTGTTTGGACTCTCATTCTGACGGCACCCATTCACTGCAGAAGATCCATTGGTGAGTATGTGATGTAATGCTAAATTTATCTAAATCTGTTCCAATGAAAAAACAAACTTATCTACCTCTATCTTGAATGGTCATTTATGTAATGTCTGAGCACAAAACGCATAACTCAAGGTGTCTGATTGTGTTTTACAGTGAGGAGAGAACTGCTAATCCCTGCTGCGGGGGGTGGTTGGTCTCCTTCAGGTCCATTTCCCTTAGCTGTTCTTTAATACCTATTTGCTGTTCATCAAAATCATTCAGGAATCCACAACCTGCTTAGAGTTACCAGTCTTAAAATACAGTACACCAGGGTACAGGCCCAAAGTCCCTCACAATGAGCTAAAAACATCCCTCCATCCTGTAAAATCAATTTTCAGGTGTTGCATCGTCATGGTAACTGCTCTCAGTGACATTTGCCTCTCACTTTCTCAATTTTCTAATCCCCAAACTCTCTGAAAATACTTCTATTTTCTACATATTGAATGCTGAATGCCTAATGAAACACTTTGTAAATGTGAAGAATATTGACTATTATAATTAAACAAATTATGATATAAGTAAAATTATATTTTAATCTACTTCAGGCAGTGAAACACTCTGGATTGTCAGCCAGTTACAAAGCAAATAATTAAATAAAATAATTAAATAAAATAAAAAAATAAAATAAAAAAGTTGAAAGATAATTAATGAAATCTAAAATTCATCCACTAAACCTCTGACCATCTTCACAAAAATACAAGCTCGATTTCTGTATTTCGCACAGTTTGCATTTAAAAATCATACTTGCAAATCACAAAAACATGCAAAACAAAACATGTTCCAAACAGGGTGCTCATTTACATATTAGACCATATCCATAGCTTGAGCGTGAAGGAGGGCGGTCAGGGACTTCAGCTCATTATCTAAGCCACTTCATTACCCTTGAAAATCCAAATATTTAGCTATGGGAACAGGTAAGTCACATCTTAACCACCTTAATTAGTGTACTGCAATATTACTATTGATATGGTGACAACAAAACAGACAATAGATAGTTTACATTAATGCAAACCGTGGAAACACTGAGACAACACTTATTTGCATTGGGCTTTGGATTGCATTCTGTCTAGGCGTGTGGATCTTGACAGCAAATTGACTGAATTTGTGATTCACTGGTTTTTGATTAGATTCAAAACCACTTTATGTTCTTTTTAAAGGATGTCTGAAAGAATAAAGAACTGCTACGAATATGTCCACGTACACTATAGTATTGATTATGATCAATATGTATAATTTATTCTATACTGCTACATTTACTCTGAGTCTGCAGATTTAGTTTTGTTTAATGGTTTTTGTGTCAGAGATTCATAAGCCACAGGCTCCAGCAGAACACAATCAATTCATTTTTACAGAAGATTTCAGATTTACTGTTTGAAAAACCGGGGGTCCTTATTGGTCACTGTGCTATTGTGAATGTCCCTGGGTTGTTTTCATCAAGAACAATGCGACGTTCCACTGGGCCTGCAACTTATTAATGGACCACATGCAATTTATATGTGATATTATACGTGGTGACAGATCTCTTTTATTTGTATTGTATTCATTCTCTATTTTTAGTGAACAGAACCTATTTTCTGTGGCGTATTGTATTATGCTAAATGTGCAACTGCAGTGTTTCGAAGAAGAAAATAAGATGTTTTGTCTGGCCATTACAGTATATTTGCAACCTCATTTGTTTTTGAATATCATCATTGTAACAATGTTGAACAGCAGCTGATGAGCTGGAAGGAATTGTAATAATTTAAGCAAAAAGTCTGCACAATAATAGGCCTTCACTAGATCTGAGGAAGGATTTTGTGTCACAGTTTACAATAGATTTAATATTTGCTTTCTGAATAGATGATCTTTTGGGTTTTGTCCTTAATGTGCATGCACTCTTTAAAAAAAAAAGATCCAAAAGGGAGTTTTCACAGTGATGCCACAGAAGAACAATTTTTGGTTTCCTAAATAACTTCTTAGTAAACAATTTTTTTCTTCTTTTCTTAGCATGAAACATTTTAATATTCCAAAGAACCCTTGGTCACACTTTATTTTAAGGTCCAATTCTTGCCATTAACCAACCATTAACTATGACTTTTGCCTCAATAAACTCCTAATTTGGTGCTTATTATAGTTAGTAAGATAGGGGTGAAGAATATGGTCATGAAGAGTATGTGCGTTATAGGTACTAATAAACAGCCAATATGTTACAGCCATATAATAGACATGCTAATAAGCAACTAGTTGATAGTGAGAATTGGTCCCTATACTAAAGTGTTACTGAACCTTTTTTTCTACTATAAAGAAGAGTTTATGTTAGTATCATGATGTGTTACACATACAGTGTGTGACTGTAATGAACAGTTGGCTATCTGTGTGATTTTGTTGTGTTATCAGATTTCACACTTCTCTGTGGGATCGATTCTGAGCCACATAGGTTAGGAGCGCCGTGAATGGGACACGTAGAAGATGCTATCAGCGTAAAGTGGATCTCTGACAGGGTCTTTAATCAAGGCGCAGAAAAAGAAAAAAAAAACAGTCAACCACGATTCCCTCATATACAGACCCTTGACCCTTGCATTACATTGCTGTCTTGCTGTACATGCCAAACGCAACTGCATCTATTTTATTGGCCAAATTGGATTCTCTGAGGGTAATGAAGACAAAAGTGGTTGTCATCGCCTTGAACTGCTGACTAATTAATACTCTATGTGTGTGCTTGGGGTGGTGGTAAATTAAATTTGTTTTTGTTGTTGTTGTTGCTTTTAGACATTGAAGTAGTTGATTAATTTCATAAATCAGTAAGAATGTGGGTATATGGACACTATTAAATAGCAGGAGTTAATAGAACCAATGTGTCTTGTTAGAGAGAAACAGCTCTAATATAAATAGAAGGGCTGGTGGAGTCAGCCGTAGCATGCGGTTGTGCAGTGTCCTATCTAATATGTCCATGCTGGCAGGGTCTGCGACCCATCTGTTTTAATGAAAAGCACACATGTATGGACACACACACACACACACACTTTTGTAAACGCCAAAGGTCAGATGAGTTTCTAGTGTGAAACATTTGCTCTCCACTGTGAGAAAATAGGGCTAATATTTGTCTGTCAGTTTTCACCTGTCAACTCTGAGTGTGAACACAGCTGAAGCCCTGAATAAATATTTGCTGTTAATTGAAAACATGACCATAGATGTAAAAACTGGATGATTTTACCAGTTGATTAGTTGTTTTAAATATTTGGAAAAGTTTGTATCCGATCCAACTTCTAACTAGAGATGTCAATCAGAGGGAATTCTTTAACAATACCATTTATTAAACTTAAAGAATAAATATTTGTAAAAAATAAATGTAATTGTATATGTACAGCCAGTCAGTTTTATGATACAAATTGATATGGGGGAGAAAATAAAAATATTATGGCTGCTGCATATAAAAAAACAAAATTGTTTGTGTGTTTGTTTATTTATTTTGCGAAAGAAAAAAAAAAACAACCTCATCAAGAGTCGTTCAAGAATCAGTCTATAGACAGATGCATACCCCTAAAGGAAAAAGTAATATATTTGTTGATCATATGCAGCATATACAGGCGTTTTCATATCATCAGTTGTTCACTGATCAGTTTGCAAAAAAAAAATATATAAAAAATACGAGAAAAGCAGCACTTAACGAAACAAGTATATCACTTTAGGAAATGTATAGCTTGATAGTTATATCTAAAAATGTACTGCTTCAACTGCCTGAAGAGTCACTAGAATGGTTCAAGGAAAAAGTAAAAGGATTGATATAGCATGTATAGAAGACTTTTTCTGAAAATACTGTTAAATGGTGGCTTAGAGGCAGTACAGAGCTACTATTAAGAGTTCCACAGGTAGAAATGGAAGCAAACGCTGAGCTGGAAAGGCCATTATCAGTGCATGAATTGTACTCGGCAGTACAAGGCATGGCTAATGGTCTTGCCCCAGGAATTGATGGGATCCCTATGGACTTTTATAAATCATTTTGAAGTGCAATAGGGGCAAACCTGCTGGCAGTACCCAATGAAAGCCTTGCTGAAGGGCAGCTACCATTGAACTGCAGGATGGCTGTTTTTACAGTACTGCCAAAAAGGGAATCTAAGAAAGGCTGCAGACCTGTTGCTGTGCTCTGTGTTGATTCTAATGTCCTCTCCAAAGCTAAAAAGAGGCACATCTTGGCTCCAAGAATGTGATGCTTGTGTCCCCCAGACAAAGTTATACAGTCTACAATATGTAGGTCGGTGCAAGACAGAATTTCTATTCCTTTAGTGTGCCTTCACATTACAGAAGAACTTCATCAAGACCACATCAGCATGCAGATGAGTTAAAGTTAAAGAACAAGATGACAGTAACAAAGTAATGGAAGATTTTCATCAGTGAGAGTAAATTGGGGTGAAGAAAAGCTTTGGGTTACTGATAAATGCATGGAAATTAAGGTTGTTTAAATTGGGAAAGCAGTGTGGGTACATTTAAGTAATGATTTTGCTGTTAAAACTAACTGAGAAAGAATATTAGAGATGGATGGCAGGGTTGGTATAGTGACTTGTTTGTCTTTCTGAGAAACACCATTATAAACAGCTTGGCTGGTTCAGCCCTGTGGTGCCTATTGGCAGTACTAGAACCTCCTGTGGATATTTCAAGGAAAGTACAAACAGTGATTGTTGATTTTGGAGGTGATCAACCATATTGGGTAGCACTATACTGGGTTATAGGGTAACATCTGAATTTAGGTTATACACTTTACAGGAGAATATAGGGGTTCAAAAAGACATAGCACAATAAATTGCCACTGTTTCAGATTAGGAAATAAAGAAAATAATGTACTTGTATTGTATTACATACTGTGTAGTTCAACCTACTTCTATGTGGGTTGTTGAAACTACTTCATTGTTTGTTTGTTTATTTGTTTATTTTTTAAATAAGTTATGCTCACTGAGACTGAATAAATAATAATAATAATACCAACTCAATCCGAGCAGCTGAGTCCTTAGCCATCTTCAAGAATCGTTTAAAAACACATTTTCTTCCATCTTTATTTGACCCTCTAACTCTAGCACTCTCTAATTCTATTCTTAAAATACAGTTGTAATCTTTTCTGGGAGCATCCTAGGCTGTTTCGTGCTGATGGCCTGCACCCCAGCAGAGTCGGGGCGGAACTCCTGTCGGACAAAATCTCCAGGACGCTACGCTCCATTTGACTAGTAAGCCAATTCTCAAATAACTGCTATGATGACTTTTGTTCTACCCACTTAAATGATAGAAGTACTTGCATTGTCCAATCTATACAGACTGTGTCTGTTCCCCGAATAGTAAGGTCAAAATATAAATTTAATGCAGGATCTAGAAAAAATCTGATCGTGATTAAACCAGAAAAATGCAAAATACATGAACAAAAACAATATTTAAAGCTTGGGCTCCTAAACATTAGGTCACTCACACCCAAAGCAGTAATTGTATATTAAATGATCACAAATAATAGTTTTGATGTACACTGTTTGACTGAAACCTGGCTTAAATGATTATATTGGTCTAAATGAGTCTACTCCACCAAGCTACTGTTATAAGCATGAGCCCCGTCAGACTGGTCGTGGCGGCGGTGTCGCAACAATATATAGTGATATTCTCAATGTTACTCAGAAAACAGGATACAGGTTTAACTCATTCGAAATAATTCTGCTTAATGTTACACTGTCAGATATGCAAAATAAATCTGTCCTATCTCTTGCTCTGGCTACTGTGTATAGACTGCCAGGGCCATATACAGATTTTCTAAAATAATTTTCAGATTTCCTCTCAGACCTATTGGTTAATGTTGATAAAGTGCTTATTGTCGGGGATTTTAACATTCATGTTGATAATACAAATGATGCTTTATGACTTGTGTTTACTGACCTAATAAACTCTTTTGGAGTCAAGCAAAACATCACCGGGCCCACTCATCGTTTTAATCATACGCTAGATTTAATTATATTGCATGCAATTGATCTTACTGATATAGATATATGTTGTGTCTTAAGTAATACCTGGTGCTGCCGCTGGAGGCGCTAAGTAGGGGGAAGAGGAGAAGGAGGAGGGAAAAAAGGAAGAGTAGTATGTTTAGCGTGCAGATGTGAAGTTACTGTTCAGAATAAATGCAAGCCTCGGAATAGAGATACGGTGTCGTGCTTCTTCTTGAGATCTAACAAATTGGCGACGAGGATACTAACTTTTCAGTACTGACTTTATTGACTGATTAAAAAAAAAATGTCTGTGAATGTCTCTGCACCGGCAATGTTCCTGTCCTGCCCGGGAGACCCTACCATGCCATTCGACATGTGGTTACGCATCTTTGACAATTATTTGCTGGTAATCAACGCAGTGGGCACTGCATGGCCTGATGCTCGGAAGAGAGCTACACTACTTCATTGTTTAGGTGCCGAGGGTCAACGCATCTTTTACGCTCTGCCCGACACCGGTGAGACATATGATACTGCTGTCGCTGCTTTAAAAAGACAGTTCATGCCAAAAGTTAACGTTGTCGTGGAGCGGCATACGTTCAGAAAAAGAGTGCAAGCCCCACACGAAAACATACAACAGTACGTTGCTGCTTTGCATGCACTCGCCGCTAACTGTGACTTTGGTGATAAAGTCGACGATATGATTCGTGACCAATTGCTGGAGCATTTACAAAGCGATGATATTAGACAGAGACTGTTACTCGAGCCGGACCTGACATTACAGAAAGCAACCGGCCATGCAATACAATTAGAAGCTGCGGCTGAGCACGCAAAAAGAATGACGTCTGACAGGGATGCTCCAGTGCGAGCTGTACAAGTTAAGTCACACCATGCGAGAGGGAAACATCGTTCACGTCCAGCTGCTGCCCCCACTTCTTATGCCCGTAAGTCATGTTTCAGATGCGGTTCAGACAAGCACCTAGCTAACTCAGCACAATGTCCTGCTGCAAAACTTTATTGCAAATTATGCAACAAGAAGGGACATTTTGCGCGAGTGTGCCGTTCAGCTCCAGCGAGTGATGTGCGTGAGGTGCAAGTGCATTACGTCACAGTACTGTACTTAGAGAACTCGACTGATGCACCACAGAAACTACATTGCAAAGTGACTGTTAATACTCCTGCTTCACCTGGCACCACAGTACATTTCGTCGTGGATACAGGTTCTTCTGTGTCCATATTACCCCTCCATATTTATAAACGCTACTTCAGTGACACACAATTATCTACACCTGCCATCCGACTTGTGACTTATACTCAGGAATGCATACCTGTACTTGGATGTCTGCAAGCACAAGCACGTGTCTCCAATGCATCAGCTGCGGCCACATTTTTCGTTGTGGATAAAGGGACTGCTCTGCTGGGCATGGATTTGATTTCTGCCCTGAAACTTCAAATCAATGGTGATAATGTCTGCACTTCCGTCATGACCACCAATACCACACCCGTGGACGATACCGAAATAGGATGTGTAAAGAACTTTGTCCACAAAGTAAAAATTGAACCCCTCAGTGAAACCTGTGCGTCAGAAATTCCGACGCTTACCCTTTGCAGTCCGAGCTTCTGTTTCAGCTGAATTAGACCGTCTGCAGAAAGCTGGTGTGATCGAACGTGTGGATGCTTCGGCATGGGTATCTCCCATCGTTGTTACAGGGAAGAAAACTGGTGGGATACGGATGTGTGCTGATCTACGGGAAGTTAACAAAGCCGTCATTACCGACTGTTATCCCTTACCACACATTGATGAAATGCTTACCAGCCTTAGGGGTGCTACAGTCTTTTCTACTATCGATTTAGCTAATGCATACTATCAGCTTCCCCTGCATGATGATAGTAGAGATATTACAGCCTTCATCACACATGATGGCCTGTTCAGATTTTGTAGGGTTCCTTATGGCTTGGCTTCGGCGCCCTCTGCTTTCCAAAAGATGATGGCCACCATCCTGGAGGGAGTACCAGGCGTAAAAAATTACCTGGATGATCTCATTGTGTACGGAGAAACGGTGGATGAGCATGACGTGACCCTGAGCACTGTGTTGCAGAAACTGAAAGAGGCAGGACTTGTGCTAAATGAGAAAAAAATGCAATTTTAGACAGACTTCACTGCGGTTCCTGGGACACACAATCAATGCTAAGGGCATCTTACCTGACCAGGAGCATCTGGACGCTGTCCGTAAAGCTCCGCCTCCATCAGATGCAACATCTCTGCAATCCTTCCTAGGATTAGTGTCGTGGTACTCAAAATTTCTTCCTGGATTTGCGACAGTTGTTGCCCCAATGCGTGAGTGCGCTAAGGAAAAAGGACTGTTTGCTTGGACTCCTGCTGCTCAAAACAGCTTTGAGGACATTAAACGGATGCTTGTGTCTAGTCCTGCCCTTGCCATTTTTGACCCCACAATCCATTCAGTAATTTCAACAGATGCAAGTGACTATGGTTTGGGTGCAGTGTTCGCCCAAATACAATCGGATGGAACAGAAAAACCAGTGGCTTTCGCTTCCCGCACACTTACTGATGCTGAAAAAAAATATTCTATAGTAGAGAAGGAGGCCCTGGCATGTGTGTGGGCTACTGAGAAATGGCGAACTTACTTGTGGGGCCATCGCTTTACACTCCGCACAGACCACCAGGCACTCACCACCTTACTAACCACAAAAGGAATGGGAAGAGCCGGAATGCGGATTGCTCGCTGGGCAGCACGTCTGCTTTGTTTTGATTACAACGTTGTCTATCGGCCTGGTTCCCTGAATCACACAGCAGACTGCTTGTCTCGTCTTCCCATACCTGCACCTGCTGATTCCTCTACTGACGTGGAGCCTGAAATTGTAGCATTCATTTCCTCAACATTATGCTCTCTTTCCGTGACTGACTTTGAAACTGCCTGTGCTGCTTGTCCTGAACTGGAGAAACTACGACAGCAAATCACACATGGCTGGCCACCCTCCATCAAAGCAGTGAGTCAGGACTTGATTCCATATTTCAGAGTGAGAGACGAACTCTCAGTAAAAGATGCTTTAATTTTCAGAGGAACGAGGCTGTTAGTCCCTGTAGCCCTTCGACACACCGTGATTTCCTTGGCACATGAGGCTCACCAGGGAGTAGTGCGTACAAAACAGAGACTACGGGAACTTTACTGGTGGCCGCAGATGGACTCTCAGGTCCAGTCAACAGTCTCTACATGCATTCCCTGCCAGTCTAATGACAAAACTCAGGTGACGCACCCAGCACCCCTGCAGCCAGTTCAGTTTCCTGAGGGCCCATGGAAAAAATTGGGTCTGGATGTCGTCGGACCATTCGAAACAGCCACCCCTGCTTGTAGATATGCTATAACACTCAAAGACTATCATTCCAAGTGGCCAGAACTTGCATTTGCCAGCAGTGTGACTACTGAGGATGTTGTCAAATTTCTGAGCACTGTCTTTAGTCGTCATGGCAACCCAGAGTGCATTGTTACGGACAATGGTACCCAGTTCACTTCTGCTGTCTTCGCTGAGTTTTTGAAACAACGAGACATAAAACATATCCGTACATCAGTGTACTATCCGGCATCTAACGGCGCTGTCGAAAGATTTCATCGCGCACTGAAAGGGTGCATCCAGACAGCAATTCAACACACACAACCATGGAACAGAGCTGTCACAGAGTGGCTGCAGGTGTACCGGGCAACACCGCATGCCACTACGGGCGTGTCACCATATGAACTATTGTATGGGAGGAAGATGCGAACCAAGCTTAACATCCTACCTTTACATGGTGAGGGCAAAAGTGATCTTGCTGCTGTCCGTGCAAATGTGAAAAAGAAACAGGATAAAATGAAACAATACACAGATCTCAAACGCAGTGCTCGCACTCCTCTCTTTGATGTGGGAGGGAGAGTAAGGACAAAGCTTCCGCGCGCAACTCCAAAAGGTCATCCGAGATTCTCTGCTCCTGTAAAAGTAGAGAAGAGAGTGGGACCCAACACATTCTTGCTCAGTGATGGAAAAAAGTGGAATGCCGCTCACCTGGCATACTCACCTGGATTGACTGACTGTGCTAGTAATACGTTACAGCAAACACTTAACACTACACACAATCCGGTGAGAGTCTCACGTATGAGGCGTATGCCTAATTGGCACAAGGACTATGTGATAACCTAAACAGGACTGTCCTGTATCTCAGTTGCGCACAATGTAGCTTAAAAGGAAAGACAATTGTTCTGTATGAGTTCAGCACTACTGGTTACAAAAGTGTTTGAAGTAACTGTAAAGAAATGCTGTTGAATTTGTTCAAATGTCAATAGACTGTTTGCTGACCGTTCATGTATTAATGTCATCAGTTTAGGCAATATATATGACATTGAATGTTCTGTAAAGGCTGTTACTGAATAGTAGCCTAGGTTGTTACAAGTTACAACTACTTTATTCAGAGTACATGTTTTTTTCTTCTGGTTAAGAATTGTGTTTTACAAAGAGGGGAAATGTTGTGTCTTAAGTAATACCTGGTGCTGCCGCTGGAGGCGCTAAGTAGGGGGAAGAGGAGAAGGAGGAGGGAAAAAAGGAAGAGTAGTATGTTTAGCGTGCAGATGTGAAGTTACTGTTCAGAATAAATGAAAGCCTCGGAATAGAGATACGGTGTCGTGCTTCTTCTTGAGATCTAACAATATCGTACCTCAAAGTGATGATGTTACTGACCATTTCCTTGTATCGTGCATGCTGCATATTACTGATATTAACTATATGGCTCCACATTATCGTCCAGGCAGAACTATTTTTCCAGCCACTAAAGATAGATTCACAAATAGACTAACCTGCCTGATTTATTTCAACTGCTCTGTGTACCCATAAATACAAATTAACTAGACAAAATGACTAGCAACATGGGCACTATTTTCTCTAATACGTTAGAAACTGTTGCCCCCATCAAATTAAAAAACGTTAGAGAAAAACGTGCTGCGCCATGGTACAACAGTTATACCCATTCTCTCAAGAAAGAAACGCGTAATCTTGAGCGCAATTGGAGAAAAACTAACTTGGAAGTTTTTAGAATTGTGTGGAAAAACAGTATGTCCAGCTATAGACAGGCTCTAAAAGCTGCCAGGACTGAGCATATCCGCAAACTCATAGATGATAACCAAAATAAACCGAGGTTTTTATTTAGCACAGTGTCTAGATTAACAAATAAGCAGACATCACCCAATCTAAATATTCCCTCACAGTTTAATAGTAATGACTTTATGCATTTCTTCACTGATAAAATAGATAACATCAAGAAATACAATAACAAATGTAGGTTCTACGGCGTCTAGTACTTCAGCTTCATTCATCGCACCCAAAGAAAAACTGCAGTGCTTTACAACTATAGAACGGGAAGAGCTAAATAAACTTATCACTGCATCTAAACCAACAACATGCCTATTAGATCCTGTACCCACTAAATTACTGAAAGAATTGTCACCTGTAACAGAAGAACCGCTTCTCAATATTATTAACTCATCAGTATCTTTAGGTCACGTCCCAAAACCATTCAAGCTGGCGGTTATTAAGCCTCTAATTAAGAAACCACAACTAGATCCTAGTGAACTGGCAAATTACAGACCCATTTCAAATCTTCCGTTTATGTCTAAAATTTTAGAAAAAGTTGTGTCTGCTCAATTGTGCTCATTCTTGAAAAAAAATAATCTCTGTGAAGAATTTCAGTCAGGTTTCAGGCCCCACCATAGCACAGAAACTGCACTTGTTAAGATTACAAATGACTTGCTTCTTGCATAAGATCAAGGCTGCATCTCATTGCTAGTTTTACTTGATCTTAGTGACACTATAGATCATGACATACTCATAGATCAATTACAAAACTATACGGGTATTCAAGGGTGGGCTTTAAGATAGTTTAGATCCTACCTGTCCGATCGCTACCACTTTGTTTATTTAAACGGGGAGTCATCTCAATTATCACCAGTAAAGTATGGAGTACCACAAGGATCTGTCCTAGGTCCTCTGCTATTTTCAACATACATGTTGCCCCTTGGTAATATTATTAGAAAATATGGAAAATTAGTTTCCATTGTTATGCTGATTATACTCAACTATATATCTCAACAAGACCAGATGAAACTTCTAAATTATCTAAGCTAACAGAGTGTGTTAAAAATGTAAAAGATTGGGTGATCAATAATTTTCTCCTATTAAATTCAGATAAGACAGATATATTACTTATTAGACCAAAAAACAGTACACAGAATCTCTTGGATTACAATTTGCAATTAGACGGATGTCCTGTTACTTCCTCTACAGTAAAAAATCTGGGTGTTATATTAGACAGCAACTTGTCTTTTGAAAATCATATTTCCAATGTTACAAAAACAGCATTCTTCCATCTTAGAAACATTGTCAAGCTACGGAACATGTTACCTGTTTCTGATGCAGAAAAGCTAGTTCATGCATTCATGACCTCTAGACTGGACTATTGTAATGCACTGCTAGGTGGTTGTCCTGCATCTTCAATAAACAAGCTACAAATAGTACAAAATGCAGCGGCTAGAGTCCTTACCAGGTCAAGAAAATATGATCATATTACCCCAATTTTACAGTCTCTGCACTGGCTACCTATTAAGTTCCGTATCAGTTACAAAATATTATTACTTACCTATAAGGCCCTAAATGGTTTAGCTCCTGTGTATCTAACTAGTCTTCTATCACGCTACAATCCAACCCGCTCCCTAAGGTCGCAAAACTCTGGATTCTTGGTTGTACCTAGGATAGCAAAGTCCACTAAAGATGGTAGAGCTTTTTCATATTTGGCTCCCAAACTCTGGAATAGCCTTCCTGATAACATTCGGGGTTCAGACACTCTCTCTGTTTAAATCTAGACAAAGTCTCTTTAAGACAAGTCATGTCACTCGGCGGCCATCTTTGAAACGCCTCTCGGGCATCCAAGTGCAGCTCCTATCACTTTGTATGGGGAAACATCAAATTATCCAAAACTGCTCACTAAGCTTACGATTAAATTCCATATTTGAAATCACCAATGAAATCGGACAACAACTGTGTCATAAATATTGTTTCTTTTGCTCAAATAGCGTTATAAAAAGCTTATTTCTCAGGCTAGATCAGCCAGTGCGCATGCGCAGTCCTGAGCACGCGTCTCAGAGCGCTGACTGTTTCTATAGCAACTGGGACTTCTAACGGCAGCTGCATGATGCACTGACTTTACCGATTAGCGATTGGTTCTTTCATTCAGAAGGCGGGGCTTCCTGCGATTGAGCGGACATATTAAGCGTTGCATTTTTCCCCATTCAAAACTATACGAGTGACATGTCTTGGGTATTCTATAGTCTTTGATCTAGATTAAAGACACATCTCTTTAGCCAAGCATTTATATAATGCATTCATATAATGCATCTCATAATCTTGTACTGCAGTTATATCTGATCAAACGCACATTATTATTCTTTAGCTTTGGTTGAACAAATCATTTTTGCTTGGATGGAACAACAGCTACGCTGATTATGTCTCTATTTGTTTCTCTGTTTCTGCCACATTACACAAGCTTCAGTCTGGATCCAACCCTTAAATGATCTGAGATGACCAAACACCTGAGAAGAGATGATGCCAACCCCTCAGAGGACCTCAAAGGATGCCAACCCTCAGACAACATACATGTTTACCAAATTTTGCCATAAGTTAAATATATTAAGTTTCTACAATATATAAATATATTGTAGAAACTTAATTTTCTGTAAAGCTGCTTTGCAATGATTGTATCGTAAAAAGCGCTATACAAATAAACTTGAATTGAATTGAATTAAAAAAAAACTAACACTAGCTTTTCTAATCTTTTTGTATTCTATCTATTTGTTTTCTTTTTATTTATTATACAATTAACAAAAGCAAAAAAAGGCCTCTAACACTAGCTTGCACTGTTCTTTTTCTATTCTATTTTCTTTTTATTTATTATATAAAAATAATAATAAAAACCTTGCTACGTGTACTCCGTTAAGCTAACTGAGACTTGTTATAGCACTTGCATATCATTGCTCTTTTGTTGATTTTGATTGCTTCCATTGTCCTCATTTGTAAGTCGCTTTGGATAAAAGTGTCTGCTAAATGACTAAATGTAAATATATATATATATATATATATATATATATATATATATATATATATATAGGGGTGTCAACTTTAACGCGTTAACGCATGTGATTAATCTAAAAAATTTTACGCTTAATAATTTTTTTACGAAAATTAATCGTTTGATAAGGTTTGACCCCAACTTCTTCCCGTCGTCGCAGCGCGGAAGGTTATCTGTCAGTGTGTGATGAGCGTAGAGTGAACCAGTGTTGCCAGGGTAGCGGCTGTGGCACACACACAGGTGAAAGTGCTCTAGTTATTGGCGATTCTATTGTACGGAACGTGAAAATAGAGACACCAGCCACCATAGTCCATTGTTTACCTGGAGCCAGAGCGCCTGACATCTTGGCAAATTTAAAAGTGCTGGCTAATGCTAAACGTAAATTCAGTAAGATTGTTATCCACGCCGGCGCTAATGATGTTCGACTTCGCCAGTCGGAGATCACTAAAAATAATGTTAAAGTGGTGTGTGAACTTGCAAGTACGATGTCAGACACTGTAATATGCTCTGGCCCCCTCCCTGCTTATCGGGGTGATGAGATTCATAGCAGACTGTCATCACTAAATGGCTGGATGTCTAAGTGGTGCCCGCAAAACAACATAGGTTTTATAGACAATTGGACGAGTTTTTGGGGCAGACCTGACCTGTTGAAAAGAGATGGTGTTCATCCCTCCTGGGGTGGTGCCGCTATTCTCTCTAGAAATTTGGCACATAGTCTTAGAGTTCATACTTGAAGAACTGGAAGCTCTGATCGGAACGGAAGAGCGGTGTTTTGACCGCGACTAGGCCGCCTCACTGTCACCCAGTTGCCCTGCTGCGGGGGCGCTAACGTTACCGGAACCGAACAATGTACAGGAGTCCCTGAGCTAATCACATCCAAAGCAGTATCTACAGCCCTCACATTCTTACTGTCCTCAACTAAAGTTTGGATGCGTGTCTCTAGTTCTAAAACCTTCTCTGTCAGCCTAACTATTTCCCTACATTTATCACATGTGAATCCCTCATCGCTAACAGAGAGAGATAAACTATACATGTGGCAAACTGTGCAAATAACAATAGCAGGAGAAGAAGCCATTACTCACCGTGATTGATGAATGATACCAACTTAACTTACCACTTACCACCTACCACTTACCACTGTTGTTTGATGAACTCGTGAAAAACGGAGCGAGAGAGAAATGAAAACGGAGCGATTAAAAAGAAAACAATAATAGGCGCGAATAGCAACGCGAATGGAACCGCGAGTGACAAGCTAACTGGCTAGCGAATGCTAACGCGCTGCACTCGCGGTTTTAAAAGCGAGCGATCAGATTAGTTTGATAGATAATACCAGAAATATGGTGGGAATTAAGTTATATATTATTACTTTAAACAACAGACAGTGAAAGTAAGGTAAATATTCAATAAAAAGCGGAGCTACAATCGCAAACCTCTCAGCAGTACAACAGACCTAGGACCCCGTCACCTAGACAGCCATCAGGACAAGATCTCGGGAACCAGATGAGCCCTCCAATCTGACTTTGCAGCAGTTGGAATTGAACTGCTGTGTCGTCTGGCCAGAGGAGAAATGGCCCCCCAACTGAGCCTGGTTTCTCCCAAGAGTTTTGGTTCCTTGCCGCTGTCGCCTCTGGCTTGCTTAGTTGGGGACACTTAATTTCCAGCAATATCGTCGACTTGATTGAACAGAAACTTTTTGAACTGAACTGAGCTGGACGATGCCATCACTGAATTCAATAATGAAATGCCTTTAACTGAAAATTGAGTGTTTAATCTTGTCATTTTACATTATTGACACTATTTTCCCATTTTGATATTGTGCAGTTGCTTTGTCACAATTTGTATTGTTAAAAGCGCTATATAAATAAAGGTGACTTGACTTGACTTGACAGGCACAAGTGGCCATGGGCTATTTTGAAAATGCAGTCGCGGGAAAAATTACAGAGCCGTGGGTTGCGGGTTTTCAGGCTACTTTTATAATCTACTGCGGCCGCCCAAAGTGTATATAGACAAATAAAAATGAAAATAGATCCTTTTACTAATGTGTATCATACTTGGAATGTATACCTGGCAACTTCAGAACGGAGAGGCGCGCAATGTAACATCACAACGTGAGTTTCAGCCACAGCATACAACACAGCATAAATAAACATGACAACAGCCACTATAGATTATATAAAATAATAAACACACGATTACGATAGGATATGGTTTCTATGTGATTTTCTTGAGATGAATGCGTAACTTACATCTGAAATGCTCATTTTTGCAGCGATATAAAAGGCTATAAAGAGCATATTTTAACAACAGTAAACAACCAAATTCCACATGTGATCGCAAAAGGAAGTTATTACAAACACTCGATGGTGGTTTGTAGTGAGTTCTGAGTAAAAGTGTACTATTAATCTCATAAATTGTCTTATGATGCTAATGTTAGCTCTAATGCACCAGAACAGGTCCAATTCTTCTTCATAATGCATTTTGTCATAATATTTCACGTAAGGTCGCAAGAAATGTTTTGTTGTATTTATTTAGAAATACTTTTGATAATAGTTGGGTAAATGTATTCTGGGATTGAAGCGATGTGGCTTGGTAAACGTTTTAATGCCTGTATAAAGACTAATAATGGCTAAATAAAAACAAAAGAATAATGATAAAAGAATAATAAGGATTATGTCTCATACCTGGCAGAAGTGTGAAAGGTTATGTTTTTTTAAACTAGTTTGTCATGCATTTCTTTATTTCAACACATTTACAGGTAAATCCTAATATTTTAAATTTGTGATTAATCATGATTAATCACAGTCCAGGACTGTGATTAACGCGATTAAATTTTTTAATCGATTGACAGCACTAATATATATATATATATATATATATATATATATATATATATATATAACATTAAAATTATTTCATTTTTAAAGATTTTTAAGATCTCTCAAATATATAATTTACATCTTCTTTAGATCTATCTATCTATCTATCTATCTATATATCTGTCTGTCTGTCTGTCTGTCTATCTATCTATCTATCTATCTATCTATCTATCTATCTATCTATCTATCTATCGACCGACCGACCGACCGACCGACAGATAGATATATCGATCTAAAAGATATATTTGAGAGATCTGAAAAATCTTTAAAAATTAAATAATTTTAATGTTAAATGTTCCATTGCATTACATCTAAAAAGACTATCAATAATAATGTGACAAAGTTTCATATCCTCAATAGTAAGTCATGAGGACTCAAATGACTCCATGTCCTGAGAAAATCCTGGCTGTATTTTTCTCTTTGGGTTTTTAAGTATTTGGTTTGTCGTTCTCCTAACATATTGACAACATTATTACATAAATAAGTATTCTGTAGTGATATAAACAGAGTAAGCTGCAGTATTAGCAGTTCAGTTAAGGTTGTGTAATAAGAAGCAGCCGCACACACCCAATCCTCTCAGTGTGTGAGCTTTAATGCAAAAGACTGATGACCTTACTGCTGGGTTACAGAAGATGTGCAGATGTAAAACTGAATCCAAAAAGCCAGTAGAGCTGCCATCGTCGGCTTTATTTCATGTTTTATTTCTGTTTCTCTAATTCTGGATACTAAAAGGTTGTTGTGTATACAATTTTAATGCTTCGCACTCATTGTTTTTTTAATTTTCTGTCTTTCCGTTGATCAGTCATGCACGCGGCTGCCGTGTGCTCCAGAGATGCTGTCGCCATGACGACATAATCAAACTATCTTCTGATTGAATCAGTCTCTCTCCCTGATGATTAGATCTGCTCTGAGGGATCCGTGTGTCAGCAGAACAACTAACTGCTGGCTTCAGAAAGACTGCCATCTCTGGGTCTGAGACAACACCACATCCCTTAGAAAAGACTAATTTTCTTCATTATAAATATTTTAGAAAATATAAATATTTTAAAATATATATATATATATATATATGTTAGGTTTTGTTTTAGGGATTGGGAATAAAAAATATCACTATATATATTTTAATGTTACAATTTAAATTAACTATTTAAAAAAAAAAAAGTAATTTGTTCGTTAGCCGTTACTCCAGTCTTTAGTGTCACGTGATCCTTCTGAAATCATTCTAATATGCTGATTTGGTGCTCAAGAAATATTTGTTAATTTTTATCAATGTTGAAAACAATGTTTGCTGCATAATATCTTTTTTGTGGAAACTGTGATGTACAACCATTCAAAAATAAAATTTGGGGTAAGCAAGATTAATAATAATAATAATAACTTTTATTCAGCAATAATCCATTACATTTATTTTATTTTTATTTTTTTCCTGAGGGAAAAAAATATGAATATTAAGCAGCAGAAACTGTTTCTTAACGTTTATAATAAGAAGAACTGTTATTAATTTTTGAGCACAAAATCAGCATATTAGAGTGTTTTCTGAAAGATCTGGAATAATCGCTGCTGAAAATCCAGCTTTGCCATCACTGAAATAAATTACATTTTAAAAATGTATTAAAATAGAAAAGTCCTGTGGTAATAATTGTGTAATTGTAATAATATTCAGAATAATACTGTTTTTACTGTATTGATCAAATAAATGCAGCCTTGGCAAGCATAAGAGTCTTCTTTCAAAAATATTACAAATCACACTTATTCAAAATTTTTGACTAGTAGTGTAAGTGTATGAGGGTGTATTTAAGTAAATGTGCGAGTGAATGTAATAGTGAATGTTGGCACAGCAGATGGGGCAGCAGCAGGTGGTGTGGTGTGCTGGGACCTCTGCAGCCTTCATGAGCGCTCTGCTGTGATGCTGCCTGACAGCGCCGGGAATTCATGTGTCTGACAAAGACTTTCAATCCATTAGCAAACTCCCTCACAAAACACATACAATCACCCTTCATTAAAAACTGAGGCTCTAGACCTCCACAACCTCAGCAAGACAAACACTCCCTCACACTGACCGCTCTGCCAGATTAGCTTTCCGCTTGTTGGATTATTGTCGTGCAGATGTTAGGTGTCCGTCAGGGGTAAACACATTATCCAGGGGGAATTAGATTGATGAATAGAATTTCCTCATTCAAATTAGAGCAGACAAACAGGCGGGAGGTGTGTGTCTGCGCTGATAACATGCAGGATTTAAGCCAGAGATGAGCAGCCTCACCTGAGCTCACAGACAGGAAACATGGCTAATCTTTCTATTAGCTCATCTCAACACCGTAGCCAAAGGTTCATTTAGCCCATTACGTTCTGACTGACTGCAAACACATGGGCTGTCTTGTCTTTGGTCCAGCACACAGTCTGTATTGGGAGAAAAACCCTGCTGAACAGATCAGGTTAGACCACTTTGATCTTCCAGTCTGGTTTATGTTGGTTAGTGCTGGTTTAGTGCATTTCTAGCTAATTTATCATTAGCAACACTGACCAGTAAGTGCATCACGTTAAAATGACTGATCAAGGAAGTCTTGCTGGTTAAGATAGTTGGTTAAGATAGACACTTGGTTGGAACTCCATGCAAACATGATTGATTTTTCATTTTCAGTTAACACTAATGATTCTTTGTCATGGAAATTATCATTACAGTAAATTTAATTTTGATGAAAATGTGGGGAAAATATTTATAATGCAATCTTTTTGAAACTGTGGAGGTTTTCATTAATTAATCTGTTGTATTCTAGGATGATAAAGTTTGGTGTACAGTTTGACACTTTTTGCATATTATTGTCAACTAAAATTTATTGTATTATTTATGTATGTATATGTACAGTACCTGTATATATGTTTTTATTTTATTTTATTTTATATGCCTTTTTATTTTAGTCAGGGACAAAACTAATTAACTAAAATAAAAGAAAAAATGACATGAAATATTGATTAAATGTATAAGTAATAATTTAATGTTTGGGTAAAGTTTAGTCTGTTTGACACATTTTGCATATTATTGTAAATTAAATTATTATTATTATTATTATAATTATCATTATTATATTAAAAACTTGAAAAACAAACAAACAAACAAAAATAAATAAATAACTAAATAGAACTTAAATTAAATAATATGGCATGAAAGATTGATTAAATGTAAAGGATATTTTGTAAAAAGACAGACAACTAAATGTCATCCTAAATACTGTAACTTTATTTTCTGATATAAGCAGTTATTTTCTGAAACTAAGCTGTTGCAGTGAACAAGTGAATGTGTTTACATGCACAGTGTTACACCAATTATGTTTAATAAGCTGAACATGCATAAGGTCATGTACATGTTTGAAATGGTGCTGTTTTACTGAGGAAAGGTCACAAAAGGCTTTAGAAAAAGTTGATCGCCTTTGTAGACACCTTTATTGGAGTTTTGTCAGCTCATTTAGTGTGCACATATCTGTTTAGGCATTGACGTCAACAAAAACAGATCAAAACAAATCTCAAAATATCACATGAAGCTTTTTGTTGTTGTTGGGTTTATACAATAAGCAGAACTTCATCACCAAAATCCATCCAGCAATTCTTTAATATGTACTTTAATATTTAAAGTAAAGAATAAAAAAACAAATATATATATATATGCACAAGCTTAAGACAAAATACATTTACTGGAGTAGCAAAGTAAGACTTATATAAAGTATATATGTATAGGCCTATATGTTTAATTATTAATTTATCTGATCCCATGTGGCACTCTGTTTAGATTTAAGCATTTTAAACCTCATTATTTGATTTTATTTATGCTTACAAAATTGCCATTGGGGTAAAAAAATGTATTCTCTGAAAACAAGTCTTATGTAATATCTTATGCAATGTTGCTCCTCAAGTAAATTGAAGTTGTTTTGAATTTGTTTAGATGTTTTTACTGGGAATAAATGAGGCTATCAGCAGGCGAAATTCATTTTTAATGAATTTCCCCTTCACGTGTGAATTTCTCAGAGACAGTGTGAGTATCACATCAGCTCAGCTCCTTCTGAAATATAGAGGAATCAGAAATCAGTCTGGCTGCATGACTGACCACTGTGTGATACAATCCATCTCACTCTTATTTAACACTCTGCTTTATTTAATAAACTGGATTGCTGGACTGTGTCCATCTCTAATAAGCTTTTATAATCCACATACACACAGAGAGAGACTGAATATCCACAGGATGTGATATCTCATGACCCCATATGGAGATGTATACAATGGACTGTATTAGGGTAAATGACAAACCCATTAAACCGAGCAGGTTTTAGGGAAGAACTCACGGAGTGAGGTGAAGCGTGAGATTGCTGTGATTTGTGGAAATGAATCGACATGGCCCTCTCAAACTATGGCACCTTTTGCCTCTTATTCTTAATGAGTATCTTTGTCTTCTTTTCCAGTATACCTAAATGTCATTTAAACATTTACATTTCAATCTTGTTTTAAAAAAGAAGAGAAGAGAGAGAAAAGAAAAAAAAAACTCATTCTCTCACTCTCTCTCAATGGCTGTTGTTGCATGTTGTCACTGTGAGCTTTGGTGTACTAACAAGTGATTCTGGTCATTAACATTTGTTTTCCAACCTAGGCATGCTGGGTTGCCTCTACCAATTGTAAACATTTTTTATTTTTTTTTTTGCGAGACTCTAAAAACATACCTATACAATTCACTGCAGTTTCTAACTAAAATTACCACTAGTGGCAGTAAAACACCAATAAATTGTATTCCCTTCACACAAATTCTGACTGCAAGGGCAGATTATTAATTAATAAAGATTTATTTTAACACAGTTACTTGCACAACACTATGTTAAGACCTTAAACAGTTTTACCATAGTGTAATATTTGTAAAGTAATGCATTTTGACGTTTGTGTTACAAAATCAGCTCCATATGACTTTTTTATATATAGGCCTAGTAAATTTTCTCTGTCGCTCACCTGGTAGAGCATTGCACTTGGAGTTCAATGCATGATGCAAAGTGCTTGAGTCGAGTATGAGTCACGATAAAAGAACACAAAGACTTGCGGAAGCAAGTTAAAATAGCATGGTTGTTTCAGCAAATGTGTTTCTATTTCATGTGCGCTTTTGTTAACGCTATCTGCTAGGTTTAGGGTAGCATAAGCATTAAGTTATTTTAAAACATTAACCTTTTAGTGCCACTCAATAGATATTTCATTTCCGAACTGCCACAATACATACAGCAACCATTCTAATAAAATGATGCCAGATTAACATTCAAGTGTTTTGGATAAAACTGAATGCTTATAGCACCACTCACTGGATATTTCACTTTGTAAATGTTGCAAAATGTGCAAGAAGCAATGTAATATAATTTTACAGAGATGTCACCACGTTTTCCATACAAATCGTACTTTTTTATGGAAATAGCATTGCACAATTTCATAAGAAATTAGTAAAATAGCTACATTTTCCTCTTAGATCATAATGGCAGATGTACACAGACATACTTTCGATTCCATCCAATTGAAGCACATTAAAACAGTGTTTTTTTCTTATACAACCAATATCTGTTGGTTACAGAAATAATGTCCCTTTCTCATCCAATTTAAAAAATACAATTAAGTCAATCATTGTTCTATCGCAGGCTGCTCTGCAAGCAGCAGTTCACATAAATAACATACATAAGGTCTCACATTTTGTCATTATATTTCATATAAGTCTTAATTCAACAGGTTTTTGTAACACAGGTATCTGAAGCACATGACCTGTTATGCCCACTGGCAACAGACAGAGAGTAGTCTCATCCTGATCATTACATAAAATGACAAATGTCCACTATTAATAATTGTAACCACTTAAACATATATACAAAACATAAGCACATAACAACATGCTAACACTCAGTGCCGCTAGTCTGGTGCAAAAATGTTCAAGGGTGGCAACATTTAAATGAACTTCTGTGAGATTTCAATTAAATTGGCAGAAGTTCTTGTTGAGTTATACAGAGAGAGCGATGAGAGTGACATGATCTCTAGCCATGTACATTATTTTTACTTTATCATGAAAGATAACACAAAATGAAGCTAATTAGAGAACTGATGAGGGCAGAGAAAAGGGCCTTGCCCCGGGAGAGGGAATTCTCTCTCTCTCTCTCTCTCTCTCGCTAATTCACAGATAGATGCCACGTTCCACCCCTTTCAAATTAAAAACCTTCAAAAACTTAATAGCTATGCCTTGAGCAGTCATCCAGTCAGAGAGATAGCCGAGTGCATTAGGGCAGGCTAATTATTTTACTGTCACACTGGCCTTGTATTACTAATGAGAGAGGGGGGTGGGGTTCACAATCCAGCTCTGTGTATAGCAGAGTTAATGTGACCCATGCATGATGTTAAGTATGGATCAGAGATTTTTTTTGTGCGTGTGTGAAATTTGAATAGTGTGCATATTTGTGACAGCAGCACAGCAGGAGGGACAGTGAGTCATCTAGCCCTGTTATTAAACATACACTCATTATTCCTGTCATTGACACTTTTAGTCTTATTTTTCCTTTTTAATAACTACCTGATGTTACCTATGTATTATAGTTAATATATATACCTTTTTATATCTTTTAACGAATTTTAACATTTCTCATTTTTATTTAGTTTAACTTGGTGTTTTAAAATACGTTTTTTTTTCTGTTCCCAAATGGGATGCGTAAAAAGATTGTGATGGCTGAAAAGAAATAAAATAAATACAATTATTTTGATTGAAACTATTTGCACTTAGAAACTGAAGTCAGATTTTTTTTTTCACAGTCTGTGTTTGGTTCAGGCTTACTACAGCTGCACATGCTTACGCCCTTGCCTGCCATACATCCCCCTTCTGACAAATCACCCGCCAACTTGTACTTTACATGCATGTTGGTGTTCTTCAGCAAAATCAATATGGACTTAATGAGTTTCATAATCAGAAATAGAACAGAGAAAGATAGAGAGAGAAATGGGCTGGATGACACTTGTGTTGTGAGAGTGAAGAATTAGGGGACCCGAATGCCCACCCCTGCATGCGAGCACACACACACAAATGGCAAACAGTGCTGTTTCGTGCTTGATTGATTCCGTCACCTTGCATTGTTGTTCTGTAGGACACTTGCATTACAAAACCCTGCAGGAATGAATGTGGAATTGTGGGATAGATAGATGAGCAGATGTCATAGAGAGGGAAGAAGAAGAGTGTGTATTCGATTAGAAATATCAGGCAGAAAATGATGAAGAATAAATGACTAATGTACATCTGCCATGTGCTCTCCTTCTCTCTGTTTATTATATTCTGAGCCTGTGCTGCATATCATGTCTGATGAATGATGATAAAACAATGAATATACTGTTAATTCTGAAATTAAGATAATGAATAAAATTAACTTAAAATGAAGATAGAAGTATTTATATGTCTAACGGTTTCCAAATATTAATGGGATATGTTTATAGTCAGAGTGAGGAATCAGGCGCGATTCTAGTATGCTACTTGGATCTAAACAGTGACTGAGAGTAATTTTTCTTGCCTTAAATGTGAGAGGTCACAAGTTTGAATGCTGCTTAAATGACATTTTTTTTATTAATAACTTAAAATAGCATCTGTTTAGATGTGGTGCCACATATAGCTGCATTTTATTGTGTGATTGCCTCATAGTGTTTTTCATTATGGCACTAGTTGAATATGACTCTTGAAATTTACAAAAAGCAAGCGAACAAACAAACAAGCTCTCCCTATAAAATATAATTTATTTGTGTTTTCCTTCACAAAACTAACCATGTATTGTTTGCTGCATGATAAAATGGTGCTGGTGTTATTTTAGTGTCATTGAATTACTATTATAGTATTTAGTAATATTTTATCAATATATTGATAAATACATGTCAATACATATCAGTAACAAATGTCAAATCGGCAACAATGGTAACATAATTGTTGCTTCTTTCCAGCCATCTATTGTCTCATCTGGGACAGGTTTGCAGTGGTAGCAGGCTAAGTAGGGCCACCCATACTTCCCTTTCCATAGCCAATTTCTTCAGCTCCTCCTGCGGGATCCTAAGGCATTCCCAGGACAGCTGAGAGATATAATCCCTCCAGCATGTCTAGTATCTGCCCAAAGGTCTCTTCCAAGTTGGAAATGCCTGGAACACCTCCTCTGGAAGGCATCCAGTAGGCATCCCAACCAGATGTCCAAACCACCTCATCTGGCTCATTTCAATGTGGAGAACTCATTTTGGCCACCTTTATCCATTATCTCATTCTTTCGGTCACCACCCAAAGCTCAAGTGAGAGTAGGAACATGTATATTAAATTGAGAGCTTTGCCCATAAGCTCAGCTCCCTCTTCACGATGACTGCATTACTGCTGTCGCTGCACCGATCCGTCTACAAAAGCTCATGCTCCGACCTACCCTCAATCATGAACAAGATCCTAAAATACTTGATTTTCTTCATTTGGGGAAACAAATCACTGCCTACCTGAAGCAGGCAGTCTACTGTTTTCCAGCTGAAAACCATGGCCTCAGATTTGGAGGTGCTGGCCTTCATTCCCATTGTTTCACAATCGCCCGCAAACAGCCCAAGTAAGTGCTGAAGGCCAATGAGGCCATCAGGACAACATGATAGACAAGAGATGCCACACTAAGGCCCCAAAAGCAGACACCCTGTGCCCCCTGGCTGCACCTTGAGATTGCGAACACATTCACACCTGTTGTATAGGGACCGAATGGCATGCATCAGCTGCCTTGGTACCCCATACGCCCACAATGTGCAACGTGCCTCCCACAAGACACCACAGGGAACACGGACATAAGCATTATCCAAGTCCACAAAACGTATTAAGACTGGATAAGCAAATTCCCATGATCCCCCAGGATCCTTGCCTGCATGGGTAAAAAGCTGGTCAACTGTTCCACATACAGGACAGAATCTGCATTGTTCCTCCTCCAGCCAAGATTAGCCAATAATTTTGATTTGCTTTTGCTAATCTCGTACACCCTTAGTGCCATACCACTCCAGAGTAGGGGTTGAACGACTTCTGATTTTTTAAAGTCGACTTTTATGTGATGAAAGTCAGTCGAAGTCGACTAGTCGCTGATGACGTCATTAATGAACACATAAGCCTGGAGTTGTGACTCAAACACCTTGTGAAAAGCTGGCATATAACACAGCACTGCCCACATGGCTATTGCTCCTATAGCAGCTCATTTTGATCAGTTCTTTTGTCTTTGGGTTATATTTCTCACAGATTTCTGCTCGTTCTAAACCAGATACAGATAAGTAGCACAGTAAAGATTACATTCATATGAATGCATTATTGCGTGTGTGAATTAATTCTACCTGGGAGCGTCTCTCTACTAGTAGGGAAGCTGTGGGATTTAGTTATTAAGAAATATATGCTAGAACTTTTCAGTTTCTAAGCTATTTTATTGAGAAGTCACAGAACAGTGTTGACAATACATTTCCGTGCTGAATGATACTGTGCGCGCGCGATGTGCGCGTGATGTACGCGCAACTGTCTGAAGCCTATGTGTGTGCGTTACAGTGCAGCAGCGCATTAGATTAGAACGACGATTAATTTACCTGTACAATAAGAAGAGCATGTTTTGATTTATAATTAGAGAATAATTATTAAAGAAACATGTTCAGGGTATCATTTAACTGTATAATAGCCAGGGCACAGTGTTTCTCTGTCTAAAACATAGGCTCGGCCCCTGATGTTGTTAGTCTAGTCCAGGCCGGCATCCTACGCACGAGTGCCAACAGTGGCACGCAGAGGGATAATCGCTGGCACGCGAGCAATAGGGAAAACTGTATACTGATGTACATATACATGATGTAATAACTTATCATAGTCACACAGCCTGTTAGGAGCTATAAATACTATTAAAGTGTGAGAATTAACTTACCTAGTCTACGGATGCACGCGTGACCGCTGCACATACTAGGCGTTTCAGATCAAATCCTCAGCTGTCTAACAGGTAACAGCGCTCTTCAATGTCAAAATGACTGAGATGGCCAATCAAATCAAAGTAGGCGGGGTTTACCATTCACAGATGCTGAGCATGAAGCTGCAAATAATTTAATATTAGTCAACTGTTTTATGATAGAAATGTTAAATGACCGACAGCTATATCCAGTGATGCAAACTACTTGATTTTTTTTTTCTCAAATATGGCCATTTTGAGAGTGAGTGAGAGTGAGAGAGAGAGAGAGAGAGAGAGAGAGAGAGATGTGAGAATTGTCTGTGTCTGTCTCTCTCTACAAACAATGAAGCTGAGTTTAGTTATTTTCAATGAGTGAGTTTACTTCAAAAACAGCGATTTTACCCCCTCATTGCTGAGAAATATAATGTAGCATAGCGATTCAGTACACACACACACACACACACACACACACACACGACGCTGCGATGTGACCCTCTCTCTCTCGCTCTCTCTCTCTCTCACACACACATGCGCGCACACACACACACGACGCGCAAAACTCTGCATTTGAACAGTCAATAGCAAATACTTGAACTAATAACAAAACATACAGTCGCTGATTCAGAAGCGCTAGATTGTCATAGCAAAGTCAGAATTACCTCCTATCCTAGGTTCACGAAACTGTCATCCATAAAATGCGTTGCTGTTCTGTTGTAAGTAATCTTAATGATTCCTAATTGCATCTACTTTCGGAAGGCCAAATAAAGTGCTTTTGCTTTTGCATAGAAACACACAGCATCTCCTTGACATGACTACCTGCATCAACATTACTGCGGTTACTGAAACCACGCCTTCTTTCTTTGCTTGAACATTTGGGCTGCATTATGCAAATATTTCCACATAGTGACATAGACATGTGGGGGCGTGTTTAAATGAGCCGTTTTAGGGGGGTGTGGCAGAGTCTTGACTTTGATAAAGAATATCTCTTTGGTTTTGAGACTTTAGTCTTTGCAACTTCAGGGATCTTATCTGTGCACAATCAGCTTGTAACACTCCAAAGAGAAAGACAAACTTGAAATCGCATCATATGACCCCTTTAAGAAACTATTTGCATGAAAATCAAATACTGTTTTTTATCGTATCATTTAAAAAAAATTCGGGGGGGGGTTAACCAGTGGTTAACCAGAAAAAAAAAAAAATGGCACATCATGCTGAAAAGGTTGCCGACTCCTGGTCTAGTCACACATCCGGAATCAGCTTTGTGAATCCAAATACATCTTCAGCATTTAGTATGTGTGATGATACCTTACAATGTCGTTTTCTCTGGTGACCATCAACCTGAAGACTAAGACGCATTCCCCTCACACCTCTTAGTTCTTAGTTTTATCTGTAAGTGCCTCATTGAAATGTATAATACAATGATTTTCTGATTTGCATTCACCAAACATTTTCCTTTTCCTTGCAACTACGATGTGTGACAAAGTTCATTCTATATTTTACTATGTGTGAAAGCATAGATTCATCGTTCTCAAGAGGCTGTTAAAAAAACTGTCTCTATTAAAACAATATATTACACTGACCTTTTCCATAACAGAACATGCACCACTAACTTATGAGATATTTCATATAGGTCAGCATGTAACCGTTTTTAAAAGTCATCTAAATATTTCAAAGCCACGAACATGGGGGTCGGTATGAAATGTTGGATGTGTGTAAATGTCTGTACTTGTGGCATTTTTTCAAAACATACACACACACACACAAACACACGGAGCAGTTGAGGCCAATGATTCTTGTAAATTAGGACAACAAAAAGAGAATGCCAAACCTCTTAGGGAACATTTGCACACATAAACAAACCAATTTCATAGATTTTCATATACTCTGGAGACATAAATTTCAGACTCTCATCAAACACAATTAGATAATTGCATTACCAGCTCACCAGATCAAATCAATCATGCTCAGAGACCGAGACAGAAAAGCAAAGAAGGAAAGACAAAGACAAGTGGTCTCTTCCCAAACTCTAGTGAGCTGCCTCGCTGTCTACGGTCCACATAGGCAGTTACCTTCTAAGGCGCCATGCTAACCAAAATGGAACCTAATTAGTGACTGATTTGAAACACTAGCCAATAACTCCATTAACGCTCACTTACCAAAGCAACGCTCCTCACAGACACTCTACAAACACAACTGATTCCAACAAATGTTGCTAAGCTAACCACAACATACTCCAATTAGCACAAACACATGGAGCACACAAATAAGTCGTTTTGTTCCAAAATATTGTGCTACCATGTAAAATATCTTATTCTGTTCATATTCTAAGGCAAAAGTATCAATCACAGAAAAAGCAATCTAATTTCACTGCAATAAACACAATGATACCTACTAAATATTTAACATGATTGACAAATATGAGATAAATGTTATATTGGAAGTTGATAAATAAAAATTGGACTGTGTCCTATGGTGTGACAGCAAAAATGTTGAAAAAAAAAAACTTAACATACAAATAACATGAGAAATAGCATGAGAGAGGTTTATCTTCACTGGTAGAGGTTTTTTTTTTTTTTTTACATTTTTGCTGTCACACCACAGGACACATTGATATGTCAACTACCCATATATACTTATATTTCATTAATAGCACTCTGTAAAGACCGTCAAAGTTTTCCATAGCTCATGTCTCATTTGGAGGGAGAGATCACATTTGTTGGCTGCATACGTCATTGACACTGCCTCATTTCAGAAAAGTAACCATTACTTTCCAGAATAAGAAAGAAATTACAGTAATTGACACCTCACAAGAAATGAGACACAGCTTATTTACAATGTATTTTTGCAGCATTGAGCATTTCAGCCAGTTTCAAACTGGTTTGTTGAGTGTGTGAATGCAGTAGCCAATCAGAAGCTTTTAAGTCAGAATCTGCCCAATATGGTGAAGTTTTAGCGTGAGCTCTGCGCACTCGCAAATAATTTCACTAGAACCAACAAAGTATAAACACACTGTAATAAGAGATTAATTTTGCAATACAGACAGTTATTTTTAATAACATGAGTTTTCACTCATGTCAGTTAGCTTGTGCTGAAGTGATATCAGCTTCATTGGTTTTAAAGAGAGCACTCTTTGTTTGGTTTCTGTACATAACTTACTGAACATAACTGCCATTAATCCCATTAATAATCTGAATAAAAGGTTGTTGTTTTTTTCTCTTGCTGATAAGTACACACTGCGAAGTTTCAAGAGTAATAAAATTAAATAATATAAAATAAAAATGACTACTCAAAATTTGGTACTGTGATAACACTGACCTCATCTGTTGTGGATCTTTGTTTTTATTTGTTTCTAAGTTACAAATCTCTGCCCACACAGAGGATACTGCCAAACAAAGAAGATTGCTGTTAGTGCTGCAAATTTGTGTCAAAGTTCACCAAACTTGAACCTAATGTGAACTTTGTAAAGGGACATTTCTTCCACAGAAGCCCATTAGTCTACATTCTTAATTACATCAATTCCTATTTAAATGAATATATTTCGTATGTGAACCAAATATTAAGAATTAAACTAAAATTATCTTGTTTATGAGGCAGCATATTCTGGTTGACTAATTTTTCTGTTGACTAAAGTAGTCTGCATTTATGTTCAAAACTTGCCTATGGTGGCTAAAATGCAGTCTAGGTGGGCAGCTCAAGGGTTGGGAAGAGAGCAAAGGTGTGTGAGGCTGGAAATGTCAGCCCCAGTGAGTCATAGAAGGAAACAGGAAATAGGGATAATGTGAACAGAGGAGAAATGGAGAGACAAACAGAGAGGTAATGAGTATGTCAGAGATGAGGTCGAGCTGGAATCGATACAGAACATTTCATATTCTCACCATTTGGAGTGCACAGTGTATGTGCATGTGGACGTCCCCTCTTGACCTTAAAGTAATGCTATTCCGTCCCACTAAATGTCATCTTACTGATGGGGGTCAGTTGGGTATTACGAGCAAAGGACAGAGTGTGTGTGCCTGTCTCTTTGCGGAGTGAACGATCCATTATGGTTGATTATTCAGAATGTATCTGCTGGCAAACAGGAAGTTGGAGTCCGCCCATAACCCAGCAGCATTACACTCCTCCACACAGCTCAATCAAATACAGTCCCCAGGGAACATAGGGATGCAGTGTGTGTTAGTGTGTTCTGGGTGCCAGCATTCACATTGTCTTGTTTTCCGTTTGACGCCAACAGTCATGAAAGGTAAACTGGGAATTCTTTAATTTATTGACTGCCTCAGACTTACAGGAATAACAACAAACATGTCCATTCGTCAGATTATCATTAGATGCATATAATAGATACGGTCTAAAATCTAGAATGACATGAATAAAAAGAAGGCCAATTATTGGAAATCAATTGCTTTTCTCTCTCCCTGGAGAAGAGCATGATGGGTAATGCATTAATTGATTATGACTGTCGGATAGAAACGATGACGTCACCCAAGCTGTCATTCACTGAAGCTGGCAAATGGGATTTCTCTAAACACAGACGTCAGTGCTGAATATCACCTCCTATTTTGTGTCTCTTCAGCTCAGTGATTTGAAACGCCAGAACTGACATTAATTATTGATTAATGTGTAAAAATATAAACAACGACCAAAGTAATGATTAATTATGGTAATTGTCTCTGTTATGTATTAATTAAGAGCTGTGTGCAAGCTGCTCTATGACTATGAATAAGAGTGAGATTAAGGAGAAGCAGGAAACAAATTGTGACCATGTTCACAGTTAAAGTTGATTACAATAAGTAATTCAAGTACAGTGTATTTGCATTAGCATTTTATTGTTGCTGCTTTGCTGCAGGATGTTGGTGTTTTTGATTTAATGACTAAAACAATTGTCAAGTGGCATAATCACCAGGTAAAGACTACTCAAATATTTTCAATACATTTTTACATATCCTAATCAAAATTTTCCAAAAAGATTTTGGAAGGAGTTTCACTTTTGATTAAAAGCTCAGGGGCGTTTTTTTGAATTTCCGCCTAAATTTTCACACTCAAATTCAAATGTTTACCCTACACACATACAATGGAGGAAATTAAAAATTATTTTTTTATAAATAACATTATATGTGTTTCAAATATTACAATAAACACTAAAAAAAACATAGGCGCTTTTTGACTTTTTGTAATTCAGGTTCTATTAGGGCTTGCTCTTTGCAACTTACTTAGTTTGATGCCACTAGATGCCAAAATGATAATTTTTCAAATAACAGCTTCCAAACAGGAGTTACTGCATCATAAATGAAGCAAGTGAAATTATCCTATTTTGCACATACAAGTGTCATTTTGAGTTTCCTTTGCAAAAACAGACACATTTTACTATGTGCCATAAGCACTTTTCTTGATTATTGATTTAATTATGTGTCATTTTTATGTTTTTCTAAGTAGTGAAAATACAAAATTGCATAAGCGGAGTGGAGCAAATTTCACATTTTGTGTTTTATATTATCAGTTTTATTCTTTCAGGAGACACAAGACTGTATAAATTCTAAAATATATCTAGTCTATCACAATCTAAAATAGAATCCACATCATCCAGCTTTATATCATTCCATTTATGTGCATTCTGTATTGTATAATGTTTGGAGCATCCGCTCATCTGCTTTAGATGTGCCCGCATCACCTGCATCCTTCACGTGTTGCCCCAGGAAACAAGCTAACAGCTACTCCTCCATGCTACTAAAGCTGCCTGTCACGGTTCTCTGCCCTTCAGACCAACAAACAAACAAACATACCTGTTCAGCCACACTGCACTGTAATATCATGTATATTTACTGTATATTCACCGAAATGAATACTGTACACAATTTTCTATCGCTATTGATTCATACGAGCATTAGCTGTGCCCAGTGTTGGGTAAGTTACTTTCAAAAAGTAATTAATTACAGTTACTAATTACTTCATCAATATTGTATTTAAATTACTTTACTAATTACTCTGTCTGAAAAGTAACTTAGTTACTCAATAAGTAACTTAATTATTCAAATGGCGAATTAGGCTACATCTTAAAATCCCTATAAACCTTAATATAAATTAAACTCTGTATTCTTTCAATTTGAGTCAAACATAGAATAGCCTTAAATAAAGGCTTATTTAAAGCCTTTTAGCTTTAAAACAACTGTAATACTTAAACTTTTTTTTAATAAAAAAATTACCTTCGTTGGTTAGCAAATAGAACAAAAAAGCTTAAAAGTTAAACAATACATTTCAGTTTGGCAAGATGTTCAGGAAAAGCCCAACTAGTAAAATCCGTACAGATTTATGTAAAAATAACACTTTAACTAGGTAAGAATAAATTACAGAAATGATTTGGGTGCGTGTCTATGGGGGAAGGGGGCGGAGTCTTTTTGCCAGGACTATAGCCGTTTCCCCGGTAACTGCAGTAAACAAAGCAGTGCTGCACCTGACTTTGAAACTTGCAGCCTCACACACACACACACGAAATCGTATGCCTGATGAAAAAAAATATATTTAAGACATGTTCATATTTTAGAAAATGTAGTTAATATTTGCATCATTAATGATTTATCTTATCCACCTGCGACCCACCCGCAAATAATCAGAATGCATTTTTTTATTACCCGACCCGCGGATTATCCACAGCGCCCGCCGATATAACTGCCATCCGCGCATCACTACTGCACACAGTGCGCAGATATCAACAGCATCACTGGGTTGTAAAGTTGCCAAGTTGAGGGAATTTGTATGTGTCGATTGTGTGAGAAGGATGCTTTTCATACAAGATCTGCAACCGGACAACCTTGGAATATATTGACTTGATTATTCATATAATGAGGTTTACGCCATACTCAGTGAAGGCGCTACACCGGGGCTAGGGGAATAGCCCCGTTTTAGCCCCCCCAATAAGGTGACAATATGTCCCGTTTTTCCCGGGACAGTCCATATTTCAGCTCTATTTTTAGTGTCCCGCTAGAACAGCATAATCAAAGGCAACCAAGCTTGTCGTAGAACAAGTTTACCATCCAATCCACAATTCGTTATCGATTAACTAGCAGTAAGTGAAGCCGGGATAGGCGGAATCACAGCTGAATGACACAACTGATGCGCTATATCAGCGGCGCGCCCGCACGTTCCTACAACGTGCGATCAGTTCTCCTTGAGCCTGAATTGTCAAATAATGCGAGACACTATGATCCAAAAGCGCAACTTTTGTTAATAAAAGTTTCATTTCTTCATTTAATATAAGCGAGTTTGTTTTTATTGTTGCTGTGTTTTCATTTAAAAAAATAAAATAAATAAAACAATGAACCACAAACTACGCATTTGTTTTAAAAGAGGGAAAAGACCTTACAACGCAAGTAGGCTATAGCCTATATCCGTCTTATTCATTTTGTTAATAAAAGTTAGATGTTTAATATAGGCCTATGCGAATTTGCCATTATACTATTTTGGTTGATGTGTTTTATAAACCTAAACTTATGATGCTTATAAAGAAAGGGGAAATCCAAAGACCGTTTATTTATTTGTGTTAGGCTACAATGCGGGTAAAACATATTTCCCTTATTCATATTGTTAATAAAAGTTCAACGTTTAATATAAGTGAATTTGTCATTGTACTGTTTTATTGTATAGCCTTTATTATTATTATTATTGTTATTAATAATAATGAGCCAAAAGCATTCGTTTGAAGTAAGAGGAAAATCCAAAACCTTTTATTTATTTGTTACAAAGCGGTATGTCTTATTCGTTCAGTTAATACAATTTTTATGTTTAATATAAGCTACTTTGTCATTGTAGTAGGCTATTGCTGATGTTGTGTGTGGGATTTTTTTTTTCATTAAGAGTAATACTGAATCAAACTTAAGCATTTTGTTCCAAGAATAGGAAAGATAATGTTAAAGATCAAAATAAGCGTTGCAGAGGTGAGAATGTGAGATTGGTTGCTGCTGAGGTGCGCTCTCGATCTTTCTCTGTATCTTTGTAATGGCTGTAGAAATGACCGTTAATTCTTGATTTGGGTACGGCACAGACATGTTACAGGTAATAATATGATTAAAAAAGGTCATGGCAACAAACAAATTCCTAAGTCAGTTTAGTTGAAACGACTTTCACAATCAATTTGATTCAACTTAATTCATGTTTCACTGTTGCTTATTGTCTTGTAGGCTTAGGCTTCATTTTTCTATTAATTTTAATGAATATACAAATTAATAAAATGAGTTTTATTTATTTTCTGTTACAAAATGTTCATTTATTTATTTGTAACACTGCGATAATGCTTCTGTTAAATGTGGTGTGCACCATAGCTGCTTTAATTTTTTTTTTAAACGATTTTTTTTTATGAATATGGATTATTTTCTTAGCACCCCACATATTGGTCTAGCCCCCCTTTAGCCCCGGTAGAGAAAAAATTATGGCGCCGTGCCTGGCCATACAAATTACGGGAGTTTTACCGGAGGTGAATGTAGCAAACATATAAAATACGCCCAGTGGGATTTTTTTTTTATAGCAAGATTAAAAATACGGGAGCAATACGGGAAAATATTTAAATGGGATGACAGCGGGATAGAATGGCAAAATACGGGAGAATCCCGGGAAAAACGGGAGGGTTGACAGGTATGGATATGTGAAAGACTGTACCTCAGTTTTATACAGATTACATAATCAGATAATATTCGTTTTCGATTTTAATTCGTTCATTTAAACGAAGACACTTCAGGCTTTAAGATACATGAAAGATTGTACCTCGCTTTTGTTTCATACGGATTACTTAATCAGGAATATTTGTTTTCGATTTGAATTTGTTCATTTAAAAGTAAAATTCAAGCTTTTTAGATTCTATTGATTTTAGTCTTATATATATATATGAGTATTTAAGGTTTCTCTGTGAATCAGGAAAATCTGAAAGTGAACGAGCCGGCGCGCGGAGGGTTAAAGCGCTGCAATCAGTTTTATCTTTAGAGGGTAAATTTACATTTCAGATTCAATATTGATTTTAGAACGGTTGAAATTATTTACTGTATGTAACGCAAGTACTTTATAAGTAACTGTAATTAAATTACCTTAAAATGAACAGTAATCCCTTACTTTACTTTTTCAGTGGATAAGTAATTTAATTACAGTAACGCGTTACTTAGTAACGCGTTACACCCAACACTGGCTGTGCCATGGCATTCACACAGTAACAATTTTATCAAAAAACAGGAGCAAACACTCTCAAAGCGCGCACACACACTAACCAGAAGCGCGTCCTCTCCTCTCCAAGTTGCGCCTGCTCGCTCTTCAAGTCAAGTCAAGTCAAGTTGAGCTTTATTGTCATTCCGCTACATGTGGGAATGTCATCTATAACTTATATTTTCATGTCCAACGATTGCTTTATCCACGACGCAGATGTGTTCGCCATTCTCCGTCTTCAAAACAATCCAAAAACTACATTTCCCAGTGTGCAACACCATCAGAGCTCAACCGGACACTGAACGCGCTCCCACCCCCTTCTAACCCAGAGGTGTCAAATTTCACACCTCTCACTGGCCACTGAAAGTAGAATGACATCTAATCTGACCTATAGTAGCCTCTAAAAAGCACAGATTTGTAAGAGCCCATAAGAGCGCTTGGTCGAGCGCGCTTATAGTTTGGAGATCTATTGTCTGGGGAAAAAAAACTGCGTCATTCTGCTCTGGAGCGCGTCTGGATCACACAATGATTTCTCAGCATTGGAAGCACGCAGAAATGTGAAAATGGTCTCGTTTGAAAGAAGAGATCCTAATCTAAAAGATAATATAGAGTTTGTGGCTGTTTGCGGATGACTGAAGCAGTAGTAAGAGTAGGAAAATGACTAAAACAAAGTTTGTGAAAAATTTATAAATTTGACATCGCGATTCTATTGAAGATCATAGTCAGATTCCTGAGAATGAGAGCTTTCTTGTGATATATGACTTGACTGTATTGTGAAAAATATAAAAAATACACATTCTTAGGAAAAATTGTTCGCAATCGTTAGGCGAAAATTTGTGTGTGGGACAAATACATTTCTAAGCTTAATTGTACAGCTTTATATATCATAAAATATGGTATTCTTCATATTCATATTCATATTCATCATATGGTATTCTTTGTAAAGAAGAGGCTCTAAGCTTTCAAATGAGACCATTTATGGGCTGATACCATATAAGGAAGGCTATGTAAATGAAGCATACACATTTTTTTTTCGCATATATGGGTCCGCAGAGTTTTTAAATAAATAAATAAAAATGTTGGTCCTCCATGTTGGTTATATCATATTGACTATGTTGGTTATACCACACTGACAATCAAAGTCAATGTGTCATTTTAGCCCTAAATCAATCAGTCAATCAATCAATCAATATTTAACTCATATTGTCACAGAAGAGAAGCATTTGAAATCCATGTTTGTTCCAAGTGGGAGCGATTGTGTGTCTCAGTTGACCACCTGTGATCAGATCGCCCAAGACAGATGTTAAAACCAGGTGTATGCTGTACCGGAAATGCTGTAGGTGACGTCAGACGCTGGAGACTTGGCGGAAAAACTGAATGAACAACGAGGACAGCGAGGAAAATTTAGAAACTCTTCAGGAATACATCGACTGGTGCTTCGACGTTATAGTCATGAAGAAAAACCAAAATGCATGTTCTCCAGCCAAAAGCGAGACGCCGTCTTCCAAAAGAAGTCGCCCAGCAGACTCGCCTGAAACAACATCGCCGACGGGTAAAAGCTTTACCGACATCCTGGAGTCAATCGACAAGCGGTTGTCCAGCTTCGACGCGAGGTTGTCCCTGGTCGAGATCCTGCACCGTGAATTTAAATCCCTGAGGGAATCACTGGAATTCAGCCAGCAGCAGGTGGAAACACTCGCTGCTGAAACGCATCTCTACGGGACTCGGTCAAATCTCTAACTGAAAATATGACCCATCTAAGTGAAGATAATAAAAAAATAAAAGAGACTGTCATCGATCTCCAGGCCCGTAGCATGAGAGATAACCTGGTGTTTTCAGGCATCCCGGAATCTGCCGAAGAGGACCCAGAAGCTACGGTAAAAAACTTTATCAAGACGTACCTGAAGCTTCCGGAAGACACCGTGGAAAACATCTGCTTCGAAAGAGTCCATCGGATGGGAGCGAAGAAACCTGGAGCCCCGAGGCCGCGTCCAATTGTGGCCAAATTCGGATACTTCAAGCAGAAAGAGCAGGTGAAGAGTCGCGGCAGGGAGCTGAAAGGAACAGACTTCGGCGTAAACGACCAGTTCCCCAAAGAAATCCTGGAGCGACGCAAAATTCTGTTCCCAATCCGACGCAGTCTCATCCAAAAGGGCTCCCGAGCTGTCATCGCAGTAGACCGGCTCTACGTGGACGGACTACTCTACCGCAACCTCCGTACCACTCCGTGGTTATATTAACACCACTCCAGATAAGAATCCATTATATTTATCTTTTCTTTTTCTCTCTTTCCTCGCTTGTTCTTCCATTTACCTCTAAATATTTATGTCATTTCGATAATTTAATACGATATCATAACAAACACGTACAGTCAGTCTCCGCAGCGTTTAAATGATTTTGCAATGTTTTCGTTTCTGTCAAGTTTTTACTTTCATCCCTCTATGCTTGCTTCTTTGTATGTCTTTCTTACTTCCAACTCCTTTCACGGCACCGATCACCTGCTTTACTACACATATAAACAAAACACACTATATTACACATCTGCTTGGCACGACCATGTACATATACACTCAGCATTAACGCAACCACTCAGACCTTACAGCACACACAGACATGAAGGACATACTCGCATACAAGCGCGTACACGCCCGCTCATATCTTATTCATTTGAGCATCACACACGCAGCGAGCAGCATTAGCTACACACACACATCTATGGTGCATTAAGGTTTGTCACATGGAATGTGAATGGAGCTGGCTCCAAGGAAAAAAAGTTAAAAATATTTAGCCAGCTTAAAAAACTACAAGCAGACGTTGTATTATTACAAGAGACTCATAGACCTGCCACAGCTACAGATCAACTTAAAACAACTGAGTTTCCTAATGTGTTCTCAGCCTGCTATAACTCTAGGCAAAGGGGGGTAGCAATTTTAATACATAAAAATGTTAATTTCACAGTACTCAACACAGTTATAGATCCAGAAGGTAGATTTCTAATCATTAAATTATCTATATTTGACAAAAAGTTATGTATTGTTAGTATATATGGTCCAAATGTTGATGATCCCTCTTTCTTTCATGGTTTTTTTACCGCACTTTCTGAACAACTAGATTGTGCACTTATAATTGGGGAGACCTCAACTTTGGACTAAATAAAGAAATGGACAGGCTAAGTACAGCTGGAACTCAGCGCAATTGGAATCCACAAATATAGTTAAACAGTACATGAGCGACTATGGACTTTGCGATGCATGGCGTTCTCTCCACACCAACAGTAGGGAATTTACTTTCTTCTCACATGTCCATCACTCTTACTCTCGTCTGGATTATTTCCTAGTCAGCAGCTCACTGCTGAGTGACATTTCAGACACAGAGATACACACTATAGCTGTCAGCGATCATGCTGCTGTTTCTTTAACTCTAGTAAATAAGAAGACCACTCCACCAAGTAATAACTGGAGATTCAATACATCATTGCTTAAAGACGACGATTTTATTAAATATTTTAAAGAAGAGTGGGCTTTATATTTAGACTATAATGACCTGCCTGGAACATCAGCATCTGTTCTCTGGGAAGCAGGCAAAGCTGTGATGAGAGGTAGAATAATCTCATTCTCATCGCATAAAAAGAAAAGAGAAAATAAATGTATTCAGGAATTAGAAGAAACCATAAAAACTTTAGAAGAATCCTACGTATCCTCCCAGGAACAGGAAATGCTGAAAAAAATATGTAAAGCAAAACTAGAATTAAATGAAATTATTAATAAAAAAACTAAATTCTTAGCACAAAGACTTCGCTGGCAAGAATTTGAATATGGTAACAAATCAGGTCAATTCTTAGCGAACCAGTTAAAAATAAATAAAGAAAAAACAACGATATGTGCTGTTAAAGATTTAACTGGGGATACAGTATATGACCCTGAAAGAATAAACAACACTTTCAGAGATTTTTACGAATCTTTATATTCTCCACAGATAAACCCATCTAAAGACGAAGTTGACCAATTTCTTGACAATATAACTCTTCCGAAATTAACAGACAATCAAGCGATGGCATTGGATTCTCCACTGACATCAGATGAACTTCAGGAAGCTTTGAACAGTATGCCCAATAAAAAGGCTCCAGGTCCAGATGGCTTTCCAGCAGAATTCTATAAAGAATTCTGGGCTATTCTGGCACCAACATTCTACAGAATGTTGCAGGAAACCAAAGAAAATGGCAGACTTCCACCAAATATGAATTCTGCCAACATTAGTCTCTTACTAAAACCAGGCAAAGACCCTGTATTGCCTACTAGCTATCGTCCAATATCCCTTATTAATGTGGACACTAAAATAATCTGCAAAGCTATCTCAAAAAGAATAGAGAAGATAACCCCTCTCATAATTCATTACGACCAAACTGGTTTCATAAAAGGCAGGCACTCCTCAACAAATACTCGTAGGTTACTTAACTTGATAGACTATTCATGCAATAGAAACCTTCAAATTACAATATTGTCTCTAGATGCAGAAAAAGCTTTTGATAGGGTTAACTGGAATTTTCTATTTGCAACTTTACACAAATTTGGTTTTGGAAACTCTTTCATAAACTGGTTAAAAATATTATATAACTCTCCAACAGCATGTGTCAGGACAAATGCCCAAACGTCCTCTAGCTTCTGTCTTAAGAGGGGCACCAGGCAGGGATGCCCCCTCTCCCCCTCACTGTTTGCAATTTTTATTGAACCACTAGCAGCAGCAATTAGACAGGCAACAGTGATTAAAGGCATTAAATGCAAGAATGTAGAACATAAAGTTAGTCTTTACGCAGATGATGTGTTACTTTTTCTTCAACATTCACAAACCACTCTCTCTGAGGTAATTACATTAATAAACTCTTTCTCAAGAGTCTCAGATTATTCAATAAACTGGTTAAAATCAACAGTTCTTCCAATTAATTGTTCCTTCCAGAATTCTTCCACTCCATTGCAATCTGGAAATATTAAATATTTAGGTATTAATGTTTCTCCTAAGCTGACAGATTTGATTAAATTAAACCACATCCCACTTTTAAAGAAGGTAGAAGATGATCTAACCAGATGGAGGTCTCTACCCATATCACTCATGGGAAGAGTCACCTCAATAAAAATGATGGTTTTGCCAAGAATTAATTATTTATTTGCAATGATCCCGAGTAAACCACCACCTGACTGGTTTAGATCTTTGGACTCCTCTATCTCTAAATTCCTTTGGAAAGGTAAACCCCCGCGTATTAGCTTAAAAACGCTGCAAAAGACCAAGGATAAAGGAGGACTAGATCTACCTAACTTTTACCACTATTTCTTAGCCAATAGGCTTCAACACATTTCAGGGTGGTTAAAACACACCCTCTTAGATGAGCCTTGGCTAGATGTAGAACAGGCATTATGCAATAATATAGAGATTTCGGATCTGCCATTCATTAGCTCGATCAGTAAACGACACGTATGCTTTAAAAGCATCAGTATCAGCTCTTCTCTGACAGCATGGTGGGAGTTTCTAAAAATGACGGAGTCTTCACTAATCCCATGCAAACGTACCCCTATCTGGAACAATCCTGACATATTGCTAAACAACAATATGATAAACTTCACAGATTGGAGTTGTAAAGGTATTAAATACCTGGAACATATATTCAAAGGGACAGACTTTATTCCCTTTGACAAATTAATTAAACAATATGGGATTAATAAGAACAGATTTTTAGAATATCAACAAATTAAATCTATTGTAAAAAGGAAATTTAAGTCTAATCATATCAATTTACAAATACCACCAAGTGTGTCAGATTTTCTTAATCTCAAAACCCCAAATTAATGTCTAAAATATACAGGGCACTTTCCAATATAGATGAATCAGTATCACTTCCTATTGCAAAATGGGAAGCAGATCTATCAGTAAGCTGGGACCATAATTTCTGGTCTCAGATATGTTTAAAAACCTTTGAACTGATTAGAAATCCTGGATTACAATTAATACAATACAAAATTCTGCATAGAGTGCACTACACAGGTCATCGGATGTTCAGGATGGGTTTTACAGCTTCTAACAACTGCTCACACTGTAAAGGCAATACACCTGACAATTACATCCACGCTCTATGGTTCTGTCCACCTGTTCAGAGGTACTGGTACAGGATTTGTGAAGACTTATCAAAGTGTCTTAAATGCTCTATTCCAGCCTCTCCTTTAGTCTGCTTGTTGGGCGACCTAGATGGTGTCACTACAGAAGATAACACAATCCACATGGCTTTCACTGCCCTATGCATTGCTAAGAAACTGTCCTCATGAACTGGAAAAATAAAAATAATCTTAATATCAACCAATATAGAGATTATTTGTGGGATTATATTAGCCTTGAAACAGCTTCTGCTGACACATTAGATCAATCTCTCTGGGCTCCTTTGATCAGCTCCATCACCTAGTGTGGGTGGGGGTCCCGATTCTGTCCGGCTGTGGTTTTTGTTGTTGGCGTGGGGTGGCAATATGGGCCTGGGGCATCTGGGGGTTCCCTGGGGATGGGTTTCTTGGGGGGTTTGGCGCTGGGGCTGCGGCCTTGGCCTGGATGGGGTATTGGTGACTCTTAGATGCTGTTTCTCTGGCGGCGGCATGCGGCGCTGCTGGGGATGCCTGTGCCGGCGGACGTAGGTTGCCAGCCTGGCGGCCGCACTGTTCCGGGGTTGGTCCGGGGGGGGTTTGGGGATCTGGGGACGCTCTGCCTCCGGCTTGGGGTCACGGCTGGGCCTGGGGGCTTGGGTCCTGGTTGGTGTGCCGCCGGGAGCATGGGTTGGTGCATGCGCTTGGGCCCGGCTCTGGTGTGGGGGTCTTCGATGCATCGGTGCCTCCGCGGGGGGGGGGTCCAATAGAGGCGGGTATACGGGCTTTACCTGGGTGTCTTATTGTCTTATGTAGTTTGGGAAGTGACTGGATGATGGGGTGGGGTAGTTTTTCCTCTGCTGTGGGTCTGGTGGGCCGCCCCGGGCTGCCATGGGCCCTGGTCTGGATGGGCCTGGGCCCCCCGCCCTGGGCAGATTTGGGGTAACGGGGGTGCCTATGGGGGTCAGCGGGGGAGCTGGCTCCAGAGGGGGGGGTATTTTGCCCCCTCTGATGTCTTCCTCCCCATCCCTAAGGCTTCACTTCTCCCGCTCCATCACACCAACACATAGGTAGGGTTTTGAGGTGCGGGTGAGTCGCTGGGATGCGGGGGAGGTGGTACTCCTCTGTCTCCTCGTGGCCGCCTGCATCTCAATTACACATTACAGCTTAGACATTCTCATTACTTACTGTCACATGACACATACATATAGGGCCTTGGGGGTGGGCACACTGAATGGCATCCGGAGGGCGGTCTGTTCATTCAGCCTCCCTCTGGTGCCAGTGCCCACTTCTCAATTTTAAGTTGCACATAGACATTGAGGGCTCTAGGGAGGGGACGAGCTGACACAAGCTTGTGGAGGGTGCCCTCCCCTGTTTTAAAAGCACCCCTGTTTTAAAGCACCTTAGAACAACACACACCAACACTACATTTGAGCGGGGATTTTTTTTCACACCCCTGTTCTCTGTTCTCTGTCTGGGGCCGGGGGCTGTGAGGATGAGCTGGCCGCCCGGTCGGGGTCTGGGCTGTTGATTTTCTCTGCTGCTGCGGGGACCGGGGTGGTCTTCCTGTCCCCACGCCGGAGCGAAGGGGGTTCAGCTCCGGGATCGGGCGCTGGCTACCCTCTGGGGGTGGTGGTGCCTGGATCTAGGAGTATAGAGTGCATATGGGGAGTGTGAGTGTGGGTACTGTGTCCATTTTTGTGTGTCTACATGTGGGGCGAAGGTGTGAATATTTGTTTGCGTGCATGAGGGTGGGAACATATGCTTGTGTATATGTGTGCTTGTCGTCTACGTCTATGTGTCAGGTCGGGCCTTAGACTCCGCCTCACTCATCATCTTAGTCGACCCCCACCCCACCACCATGCCCTGCCGGTGGAGGATGCCGCCGTGCGTTGGTGATTTCTCGCGCCGGGGCAGGATGCTCGGGCGAGCGCCGGCCCGCTCTCGGCGGTCGATTGGCGGGGCCTGGCCCTACTGGCCTTGCTGGGCCCCGTTTGTGGGGTGGGGGGCCTTTGGGTCTCCGGGCCCAGGGCCTGGTCCGCCCTGGTGTGGTCGGCTGCCGGTGGAGCCTGCGGGCTTGCCGCCACGGCACCCTGGGGCGCCTACACTGTGGCTGTCGGAGGTCCCGCCTTCGGGCTCTCCTCTGCCCTTTTTTGGGTGGAGGCCGCGGTTGTCCCTGCGGTGGTTCTCCTGGGGGTCTCGTGCCCTGGGGGGCCTCCGGATGTTTGGGGCCCGGGTCTGTTCCGTGCCTGCTTCATGCCTTGCGGGATGGGGCTGTTGTTCCCCACACACACTATTAAACATTTACATGGAGGAACCTTATGAACACAAGCGCGCTCACACACACAGGTGTACACTCAAGCATTCACATTGGTGTAAAAACAGGTGCTCACAGACACACATTGTCTTGATCTGCTGTTGCTTCAAAACTTATTTTGTAATATTAGTTATGTGTGCTGCTCAATAACATTTAACATTTAGAATTTATTGTGATTTATACAGATGTTGGTTGTTGCTGCAGTCTCTTTGATGTTGTGTCTTCGGTTGTTTTCTCTTTTTGTCAGCAGGTATTGAAGCAAATTGTCTGTTTTTTTGTTTTTGTTTTTTCTCCCTCTCTCTCTCTATCCCCCATTCTCCTTTTTTCTCTCTCTCTCTTCCCCTTCTTTGTTGACTTTCCCCACAACCTTTTTTTTTTTTTTTTTTTCCTATCTTCTTTCTTCTTTCTCTCTCTTGTTTTCTCTGTCCCCTGGTCTTGTCTGTCACAGTGTGGTTAAGTAAAAGGGTATATAAAATTTAATTAATTAATTAATATTAAAAAAATAAATAAATAAATAAATAAATAAATATATTTAATTAAAAAAAAAGAAAAAAAAAGGCTGTGAATGATGATAGTATAGCCATGCATATGTACTGTCATGTGTTATCTGTGCTACTGACAGGCCAAAAAAAAAAAAAAAAAAAAAAAAAAAAAAAACCAGGTGTAAACAGGACCACTGTGAAACACCAGCCAGGAATGTTTCATCAGCACAGACTATATATCAGTCCAGAAATATCAGTCCAGCTACCTGCCGTTGCTATCCTTAACAAAACACACGCACAAAAACAAAAGAATTTCTGAGCCCCTCGTTCCTTGTTCTTAAACTACTTATGATTCAAAGAGAAGACCACAGAGAATTCACAGGTACTGAAATATTCTTTAGGAGATCATACACAGATATCTCTGATTCATGTTTTAGTTTCATTCGCTCTGTGGAGTTTTTTTTTTATGTCTTGGCTTCTGTTGTTTGTTGCTTAAGTGTCTTCAATTTATTCAAAGACTACAGCTTAATTTCCCATGGACATCGATTTCAAAACCCTGCCATGGAAAGACCTATCGATTCACTGTGTTGCTTCATGGCTTCACCACTCTCCCTAGAGCCAATCTCTCAACTTCAGTGTGTGGGAAAACCACTGTGTGAGCGTGTGTGAGAGCTCTTCCAGTTTATAGATACAAAATGCTAATTTCTCCTTCCATAGAGATGGAGGAATACTAATAGATTCAGAAATGGTGGAAAATTCACGTTAGGCAGGAGAGCGCACATGATCGGGGAACTGGTACAATAACCCTAAAGCAAGACACAGTTCTGGGAATTTTTGATCTCGTTTATTTTTGGAAAACTTTTGGAGAGGAACTTTTAATGAAACATTTCACCCAAAAATGAAAGATTTACTCACCCTCATGTTGTGCCAAACCTGTGTGAATTTCTCTCTGCTCTGGAACCCCAAAGGAGATGTGGGGCAGAGTATTTCGAGTGGCTTTTTTCCATATATTGAACGCCTGTATATGACTCATGGACTATGGTTATGAAATACATAAGACCCAGGACTGACATATGTACAGGGCTATTGGGATAAGTGCCTCGGGGGTCTCATACTGTCAGGGGCCCCCTAAGTCTTCTAAAGGAAACTGACCCCTTGGAGTTAGCAGCACAAGCTGACAACTAGAGCCACCAGGCCTCTCAGCAAATACAGTACAAACTCACCACAACTACTACTACTGGGACTCCTAATTTCCACAGTACAAGGGGAACATGCTGGCCCCACAGGAACCACTATGCATGCAGTTCAACCTGACCACTAGGACCCCTGGACCTCTCTGTGCATAGTTTAAGCTAACCACGAGGACTCTTGATCTCTTTTAGCACAAATAGAGGCAGCACACCATCAGGCTCCTCGGTGCATACAGTGCAGACTAGACCCACTTGGCTCCTCTGTGCATATAGTTCAACCTGTTCACTAGGGCCCCTGGACCCTTCATTGTTCTTAAACTACTTATAAACTACAATACTGTTGGATATACTGTAGTTCAAGCTGACCACTGGGACTCTTGATCTCTGCAGCACAAAATAGAGCAAGCACACCCGTAGATTCCTGAGTACATCTAGTACATCTGGGGCCCTTTGTGCATATAGTTCAAGCTGACCACTAGGGACCCTGACTGCTTCTGTGCATTCACCATGAGCTGACCAGTGAGACTCCCGATCTCTGCAGCACAAATAGACCAGGTTCACTACATGCCTACCAGTCCCTTCAGTGCATCTAGTGTAAGCTAACCTTGGGTCCCCAGGCCCCTTTGTGCATGCAGTTAAAGCTGACCACTAGGGGTCCTGGGCCCTTCTGCACATTCAGCATAAGCTGAGGACTCAATCTCTGCAGCACAAATAGAGCAAGCTCACCACTAGGCCTCTTAGGCTTCTCGGTACATACAGGACAGACTAACCACTTGGGGACCTGTGCCCCTCTGTGCATATAGTTCAAGCTGATCACGAGGACCCCAGGGCCCTTCTGGACATTCAGAACAAACTGACCACAAGGACTCTTGGTCTTGGCAGCATAAACAGAGCAAGCTTACCACTAGGCCCTTAGGCCCCACTGTGCATACAGTTAAAGCTGACCACCAAGACCCTGAGCCCCTTTGAACATACAGCAGGAGCAGACCCATAAGTGCATACATTTTAAGGTCACAATAGGCTCTCCATCTACTTTTTTGTAGTAGTTCAATTTTAGCTTTCCAAAATACTTTGGTGATATAAACATCAAACCTGGACCCATCGCATCTTGACATGACAAGTTTGAATAGCCAATTGTTTTTTGGGTGAACTATTCTTTAAGGGGTAGTGCATTTGCATACTGCCAGTATAAGAGAGCTCTGCTGTCTGTGTCTGAGTGTGTGATCATTATCTAATTACCCTGTGCCAGCCTGACGAGCTCTCAGGTGAATTGTCTGTCTGGTGGAAAACCTCAAGGAGCAGAAGGCTCATGTCTGTGGGGGTTCATGCCTCCCTGGGGCAGATATTTGTTTTGTGGGAGGTCAGTAATGCCACAGTGTCAGTTTAAATTCAGAGACAAAGACTTGTCAGCTGTATAAGACAAGTATACTCGCTTTATCACACGTGTGATGTTCAGACATCTGACCTGCTTCTAGAAGAGGCCTATTAAATCCTCCTGTGATAACAAGCTCTTAGCTTTCTTTCTTTCTCTCCCTCGCTGTCTCGCTGGTGTGGTACAGACTCTGACCTTCTTCTGCTGCTAATTACCCTCTCCAAACATAAAACCCCATGTGACAAGCAGAAGGAAACCAAAGCTGTCATTCAACAACAAGTACCATTAAATGCTCCAACTTCTCTTTTCTTTCTTTCTTTCTTTCTTTCTTTCTTTCTTTCTTTCTTTCATAGCAAAGGTTAACGCTGCAACATATATATATATATATATATATATATATATATATTTGTTTTTTTTTTTTTTTCAGTAAATTTTGAGTCCTTAAAAAGAGACAAATCTATTTAAGACGCAAAAACTGTATTTCTATCTTGACAACTCCGAAGATTTTAGCATGTTAATGGATATGACAATGTATTTGGTCTTGGCGGAATATATCTGCTACATTGCTGATTTGCTGCTGCAGCTGGTTATTGCTGTTGTTGTAGATTATTGCTGCTGCTGCAAAGCGAGTAGAGGAACTTGCTAATGCCAATATATACATTGAACGGTCCTGTGAGCATTTAAGACATACTGCTGCGGCACAAGTATCATATACAATTAACCTTAGCAGATCTAGCTGGGAAAGTGGAGGGATTCAGAGGAACTCTGAAAGTCCCCCTGTAAAATGCTGTAGTGAATGGTAACCAGCCATTTAAATGTAAAGCAGCAAGCTCATTGGCTGCATATGCATATGCATATAATATCATCAGTTTGCGTTAAAACGACCCATCAGCCTGTGTCATCTAGAGTTACATGACAGAATTTGGCATATATATATATATATAGAATTAATATATTTTGAATTAGGTATATTTTTCTTAGTCCTTTGTTTTGTTTTGTTTTGTTTTGTGGAATAACCCCATATTATATTTATACTTAAACAAGAAAAGAAAAGAAAAGACATTCTGAAAAATAAAACACTATATATACTACATATTATATAGAGCCATCTCATCTTACATAGATTTTCCTTCTAATTTATCTTGATTAAAATATGTTTATATACTGTATTTTTCTCAATACTTAATTTTGATTAAGAATTTTTTTTTATTATTCAACATTAATTAGCATGTTGGTCCACTCTGGTTTATACTAGACAGTACTGGTTTGGTTCTGGTATATGGAGGAATATATAGCCAAGTCTAGATGGTAACCATCATTCTGCAGAACTCTCACAAGTTCAGAAACAAAAGTAGCTGGCCAACCAGTATGGTCATTCTGGTGATGTTGGTGAAACAGCTCAAAAATGTTGCTGTTAACCAAGTGTTGCAATTCGAGTAGATTTTGTTTCTTACTGTCAATACTTTTTTCTCTTTTGAAAACTGGTCATCAGCTTGTCATGGCAGAATGTTGAACAATCCTTTTTTATGTTTTATTGACCAAAGGGGTTTTGCTTTCTAATAATCTCTCTCTCTTTCAGTCTCATTCTCGTCCATCCATGCTCACACTGTTCTCACTGTCAATACTTTTTTCTCTTTTTAAAAACTGATCATTAGGTAGTTTGTCAGAATGTTGAACAATACTTTTTTTTCTTTTTTTTATGTTTTATTGACCAAAGGGGTTTTGCTTTCTAATAATTTATCTCTCTTTCATTCTCATTCTCGTTCCTGTATTTCATTCAGTCCTGCTGGGGACAGATTTTCTGGGTTACTGAATACAGTAGTGCGTGAGCATATTGTTCTGTTGACCCTGGGCGACTGTCGCGGAGAGAAATGTCACAGTGCTAAAACACAGTCCTCCTGTCAGTGTATACACAGCCAATATCACAGAGCGCTGACAGAGCTATATCATGCTCAATATATATTCATCCAGCAATGCATGTCAGTGGCAGCTGAAAAGATCACTTTAGATGTTGACCAGTGGGGATTTCTTTAAGACTGCAAGGGAAGCTCGGCTTCCCCTATAATGTCAAAAAATGAATGGTCAAATCAGGGGCGAGGCCAGAAATGTTTAAGTGGGTGGGCCGACATAAAACCGGGTGGGCAAGGCCGGAACGTATTTTGAGCAGGGGGGCTGAGAAATAAAACCGGGGGGGTAGGGGGGAGATGTTGGTCACGTGACAAGAGTGATGATCCAAGAGCGCAACTTTTGTTAATAAAAGTTTCATTTATTAATTTAATATTAGTGAGTTTGTCTTTATTGTTGCTGTTTTCATAAAGAAAAAAAGAAAAATAAATAAAACAATGAACCACAACGCATTTGTTTTAAAAGAGAGAAAATACCTTATACACTAGGCTATATCTGTCTTATTCATTTATATACGTTAATAAAAGTTAGATGTTTAATATAGGCCTATGCGAATTTGCCATTGTACTATTTTATTGCTGATGTGTTTTTTACAGTCTATGGTTTTAATTAATAGGCTAATAATGAACCCCAAACTACGATCATTTTAAAGAAAGGGGAAATCCATAGACCGTTTATTTATTTGTGTTACAATGCGGGTAAAACATATTTCCCTTATTCATATTGTTAATAAAAGTTCAAAGTTTAATATAGGCCTATAGTGAATTTGTCATTGTACTGTTTTATTGTAGTAATAATAATGAGCCAAACTAAGCATTAATTTGAAGTAAGGGGAAAATCCAAAAACCTTTTATTTATTTGTTACAACGCAGGTATGTCTTATTCATTCAGTTAATAAAAGTTTTATGTTTAATATAAGCTACTTTGTCATTGTATTGCTGATGTTGTGTGTGGGATTTTCTTTTTCATTAAGAGTAGCCTAATACTGAATCAACCTAAGCATTAATTTTGTTCCAAGACTAGGAAATATCTAACGTTAAAGATCAAAATAAGCGCTGCAGATGTGAGAATACGAGATTAGTTGCTGCTGAGGTAAATAGACGCTCTCGAACTTTCTCTGCTGTATCTTTGTGATGGCTGTAGAAATAGTCGTTAATTCTTGTTCTGGGTATGGTGCAGGTAATAATATGATCAAAAAGTCATGGCAACAAACGACTTCCTAAGTCAGTTTAACTTCAAGTTGAAACGACTTTCTCAATTTGATTCAACTTAATTCATTTTTTACTGTTGCTTATTGTCATTGTAGGCTTAGGTTTCTTTTTTTCTATTAATTTTAATGAATATACAAATTAATAAAATGAGTTTTATTTATTTTCTGTTACAAAATTTTCATTTATTTATTTTTTAACACCGCACCCCCAGCACCCCCGTTTTTTCTTGGGCTACACGCCAGGGGGTGCTACAGCACCCTCAGCACTACTTCCCGCGGTAATGGCAAGGTGTATGTAAGAAAACTGCATAATTGCCAACAGAAAATACAGCACAAATGTTCAATGCACAACACTTCTAAAGCATTAATTAACATTAATTTTAATTTCAACATTTACTAATAATTATTAAAATGTAAATTTATCTGTTAACATTCGTACCTGATCTAACAAAAAGTTATAGCCTATTTTTATTAACTAACCTTAAAAAAAGATTAATTAATACTGTAACAAATGTATTACTCATCATTAATGTTAGTTAATGCATTACCTAATGTAAGTTTATTGTAAAGCATTACCTTAGTCTGAGACGACGGAGCTTCGCAGATGATCTTATAATCAAGGGTCTCTGTCAGTTCGCATTCAAAGGAGAGTAAACGAATACCGCAGAAATGTGCGCAGCTGCAATTATGCAGTTTGTTGTGGAGAAGAGTATGTAGCACAACGTTTATGTGTTTCTTTCTACAAAGGACGCATCTATTTAGCGGTTTAAACACTGTACCATTGCTAATATGATGCTTTAAACACGCTCATAAGTTTCTAATCTAAATCCATCACCTGGTGGTCTGGTTTCATTACGACCTGATGGCGCCGCACATGGCTGCTTCGGTTTGTTGCTCGTTGGTACTTTTTCTATTTTTGTTTGTTTGTCCTGTCTTAAGCAACGATTTTCCGATCAGCTTCACTAGAAACGAACTCTTGGACATAAGAAATAGCACATCAGATAACCTTTTGCCGACGTTTGAACATTCAGACGTTTTACTGGACATTTTAGTTGGAGGAGCTGCGTTCCTATACAAGCGCTCCAGGCGACGCAAGCGAGGGAAGCGCGCTGGTACGCTCGTGAAATCCAGACAGTGCGGTTTAAGGACTCCGCTGCCGAGTATTCACCTGGCGAATCTCCGCTCCCTTGCAAATAAATCAGACGAACTACAACTCCTCACCCGCACAAACAAGGACTTTTTAAACTCTGCTGCGCTTTGTTTCACGGAAACCTGGCTGAACGGAGCTTATCCCGGACAGTGCGCTTCATCTATCCGGATTCCAGCTGTTCAGAGCAGACAGAGTCACCGAATCATCGGGGAAAACGAGAGGTGGTGGATTATGTTTTTATATCAATGAAGGCTGGTGTACAGACGTGACAGTTTTAAAGAAGATGTGCTGCCCAAACTTGGAAGCTCTCTTTATCATCTGTAAGCCTTTTTATTCACCGCGGGAGTTTTCCTCGTTTATTCTGGTGAGTGTGTACATTCCTCCTGACGCGCGTGTGAGCGCGGCGCTAGAACTGTTGGCCGACCAAATCACACACATAGAGCAGCGTTACCCGGACTCTTTCATTGTAATTCTCGGTGATTTTAACAAAGCTAATCTCACACGCGAACTGCCTAAATACAGACAGCACATCACATGCCCCACCAGAGACAGCAATATACTGGACCATTGTTACACTGTTTTAAAGGATGCATACCACTCTGTCCCCCGTGCAGCGCTGGGACTCTCTGATCACTGTTTGGTTCACCTTCTACCAGCCTATAGGCAGAAACTTAAATCTTCTAAGCCTATCTTAAGAACTGTAAAGAGATGGACTGTTGAAGCAGAGCAGGATCTACAAGCCTGCTTCGAACTTACTGATTGGAGTGTTTTTGAGGCTGCAGCTACTGATTTGGATGAACTCACTGACACCGTGACATCCTACATTAGTTTCTGTGAGGACATGTGTGTACCTACCAGGACTTATTTAACATTTAACAACGACAAACCTTGGTTCAGTACAAAACTCAAACAGCTTCGCCTGGCCAAAGAGGACGCCTACAGGAGTGGGGAAAAAGCCTTGTACAAACAGGTCAAATACACACTGAATAGGGAGATAAGAGTGGCAAAGAAGAAATACGCTGGAAAGCTAAAAAAACAGATTTCAAGCAACGACCCTACATCAGTGTGGAAAGGCCTGAAAGCCATCACCAGCTACAAGACCCCTCCCCCCAGCACTGAGGCCAATCAACAACTGACTGAAGACCTGAACAGTTTTTACTGTAGGTTTCAAAAACAAAAGCCTGGTCTGACACCCCACACCCACTCTGACCATCCCACAACACAGACATAAACACCCTCACCCTCCCCCTCCATCCCCCTACTGTTTCTCAGCCTGTAATCAAGATCTGTGAAGAAGATGTAAGCAAAGTCTTCAGGAGACAGAAGATAAGGAAAGCCAAAGGCCCAGACGGTGTCTCTCCAGCCTGCCTCAAAGCCTGTGCTGTTCAGCTATCATCCATCTTCACATTGATCTTCAATAGATCACTGGAGCTGTGTGAAGTCCCCTCCTGCTTCAAACGCTCCACCATCATCCCTGTACCCAAGAAACCAAAAATCACAGGACTTAATGACTACAGACCTGTTGCTTTAACGTCTGTGGTGATGAAGTCATTTGAGAGGCTCGTGTTGGCTCACCTGAAGGACATTACTGGACCCTTGCTGGACCCCCTGCAGTTTGCTTACCGAGCAAACAGGTCTGTGGATGATGCAGTCAACATGGGATTGCACTACATCCTCCAACATCTAGACAAACCAGGGACTTATGCAAGGATCCTGTTTGTGGACTTCAGCTCCGCTTTCAACACCATCATCCCGGACACCCTTCAGAATAAACTGACACAGCTCTCCGTCCCCACCTCCATCTGTCAGTGGATCACCAGCTTCCTGACAGACAGGCAGCAGCTAGTGAGGCTGGGAAAATTCTCATCCAACACCTGCACCATCAGCACTGGAGCTCCTCAGGGTTGTGTTCTCTCCCCACTGCTCTTCTCCCTCTACACCAACGACTGCACCTCTAAAGACCCCTCTGTCAAACTCCTGAAGTTTGCAGACGATACCACACTCATCGGCCTCATCCAGGACGGTGACGAGTCTGCTTACAGACAGGAGGTTAAGGAGCTGGCTGTCTGGTGCAGTCTAAACAACCTGGAGCTCAACACGCTTAAAACTGTGGAGATGATCGTGGACTTCAGGAGAAACCCCCCAGCTCTCCCCCACTCACTATCATGAACAACTCTGTGAATGCAGTGGAGTCATTCAGGTTCCTGGGAACCACCATCTCTCAGGACCTGGAGTGGGACACTCACATCGACTCCATCGTGAAAAAGGCCCAGCAGAGAATGTACTTTCTTCGTCAACTGAAAAAGTTCAACCTGCCACAGGCGCACATGACACAGTTTTACTCTGCTGTTATTGAGTCGGTTCTGTGCTCTTCTATAACTGTATGGTTTGGGTCAGCCAGCAAATCAGATATAAGAAGACTGCAGCGGACTGTTAGGACAGCAGAAAGGATCATTGGTGTGCACCTGTCCAGCCTTCAGGATTTGTACTACTCCAGAGTGAAGAAACGGGCAGGTAACATCATCACAGACCCCTCTCACCCTGGGCACGACCTGTTTGCGCTTCTCCCTTCAGGCAGACGCTACAGATCTCTGTGCACTAGAACATCTAGGCATAAAAACAGTTTTTTCCCCTATGCCATCTCCAGCCTAAATAACTAACACAGGAATTATTACCTGTGTTCTGTAATTCTCTAACCCTAATTCTTGCCTGTAATTCATCCCCCATCTCTAATTATTTTCTCTCTCTAGTACTATGTAAATATGTATGCATAATTTTCTATACAGCTGTATATATAGAGTAAATAAGGCACAAATCTGTACATAAATATTCTGTTCCAGATTCAGACACATTATTATTATTGTTAAGGCTTATTTAAATGTTCTGTTCTCATGTCAGATATGTATGTTTATATGTATGTATGTATGTATGCATGTATGTACCAAGAGCTTCTTAAAAACCACAACAAATTCCTTGTGTGTTTGCACACACTTGGCGAATAAAGCTGATTCTGATTCTGATTCTGATTTGTAGGTGGCACGGATTCAGTGCTAAGACTTAAGTTTCATTTGGGATATCCAATATTTTTAAAGACTGATTGAGGTTTGTTTCACTATTTTCAAATTCAACATTATTTTCAAACGTGCGCATTTTACTATGTTCTTACGTCGTAAACATAAATGTGGGTGGGACTAACTGAATCAATCATCATTTTGGTATGCTATGCACCTATTAAGAAGGAACATTTATAAACTGCCTGTAATTGACCATAAAAACTCACGTTAAATATATTTTAAAGTAAATATATGAAGTTATAGGGAAACTAACGTTTATTATTATTATCGTTTAATAAATAGCCTATCATTCATTTGGAAAAGTACCAACTTCTCATCTTCGCCACTGGGTCAAATATGTACTATTGTGTTAACATTTTATTGACTAAAAATGCGTTAGAACACGTTCATCTCGAAGACGAGTTCGTTCAGAATCAGCTACATATAGCAGGTCGGCTGACTCGATTTCCTTCTCATACATTCCCGTAGTGTCACAGTTTATTTCCCTGTTGAAGCCTAGCGTCCATTGACTTCAATGGGGCTGCTTTGAACAGTTTTTTTGAGTGCTTCGAAACTAGATGGTCATTGGATAAATGCTGCGATTATGTCCCGCCCACGGACGCTCAGCGTCTCTGGGGGTGAATGGAGGAGTGGGCTGGCCTGGACTCCGGGCTTCTGCGTGATGATTGGAGGGTCTGTCGAAAGACTGCATCTCCTTTTGATTGACAGCGATTTTGTACTATAAAAAGTCACTGACGCTGAAGCACAGTTGCCAAGTCCGCGTATTATACGCGACTTTGGGCTTCTTTTTTTGTAAAGTTGCGGGAAAAAAAATCCCTGGTCGCGGGTTGCGGTTTTTTGGGCTTATTTAAAAAAATATGGTTGCTTGTTAGGGAAATCTGACAAGCAACTTTGTTTCTTTATTTATGTTCGCCGTATTCTCCAATGCATTGATTGACACGCTGTCTGCTCGCAGTTAATAGCCAACCAGTGCAATAATATAAGTGCCATAGAGTAATTTGCCATATGTTCCGCCCCCTCATTGGAGAAAAATCACATTCAAAAAGAAGGCGCGTGACGCTGTAATCCAAGCGATGATAGAAGTAGACGTAGAGGAGTGGGAGGACTTTCTTTTAGCCTAATTATTTACAATGTTTTTGTAATGTATTAATTATCACGGGCTATAATAAAAAACAAGTAGTAATACTGAGTAAATATTTCTTTTTTTAGCATTTAAACTTAGACCACATTATTAGATTACCTTTTGACTTCATGAATACACATAAATGACAGCTTAATGATTTTTAAAAAATCTTTTTTAAAATCTTTTTAATAATATTATATAATATTTTATTTTTTAATATAATATATATTATAATTTAATATAATATGTTATATATTTTTCTATAATATTTATGTGGCATTTGGTTTTTTTTATGTCATTTATTTGATAGTTAAGTATACATTATTTTATTTTAAATGGAAGAAAAACCTGTTTTTGACCTCAAAATAAAGCACTTTTTCTCTGTATATGGCTGTGGGGACGAGCAGTTTTGTGGTGCTTGGAATTCTTTATAATTAATTAAAAACAAATATTGCCACATTGATGGCTCAAGAAGGTGTAATTGTTCAAATAACACATCGTTTCATTTTAAAATATATGTAAAAAAATTGTAACCAAGTGTTTTTCAAGTGTAATATTTCTGTAAAGGCTAGGGACAGAAAAATTGACATTTCCATAGAATGACATCTATATATTTTAGGCTATAAATATGTGGCTCATTTATTGGTAATAAATAATTGATAATAAATAATATTGAAGATAATAATTCATCAAAAAAAAATATTGGGCTTGTTTTTGAAGCTGCGGTTGCTTATTTGGAGACTGAGGTCTGAACTTCAAGTCCTGTATTCAGATCAGGACTTGCAGGGTAACAGGGGAAAGCTGTGTGATTACTTGGTGTTCCTTAAAGACATGGAGTTGGACAGTGCAATGCCTCAGCTTTACAAACTGTTCTCATTAGTGGCAACAATTGGAGCTACATCTGCAGGTATAGAAAGGAGCTTCTCCTGTTTAAAGCGGCTCAAGTCCTACACCCATAACACAATGGGCCAAGGCCGTTTAAGCAGCCTAGCTCTGCTAGCCATTGAGAGGACACTGGTCAAGTCACTGGAAAAGACGCCTAGTTGGTACGACAGGGTCACAGAGCATTTTCTTGAAAAGGAATGTAGGGCAGAATTTAAGTATAAATAAATGGACAATTTTATGATGTAGGCCGAAAATGAGCTTCCCCTCTTTGAAAGACCAGCAGCCGCCACTGATGTTGAGGCATGATAAATTTAGCCATGAGTTTCAATCGTTATGAGCATACTATGAGCACATGAACAATCCATCCATCCATCCATCCATCCATCCATCCATCTATCTATCTATCTATCTATCTATCTATCTATCTATCTATCTATCTACAGTATCTATCTATAAGAATAGGAATGTCTATCTGTCTTTCCGACTCCCTACCCACAAACAGTCCGTTTGACCTGTGTGTCTCTTGCATACTCAGTGTGATTCACATCTCCATAGTGCTGAATTATAAAACCTCACCTAAGGCACTTGTCTGTTTATGTTTCTACAAAGTACTCATGGTTAAACTGATATGTTCCTCCTCTGCACGGCTCTAAGCTGTTATTTATCTGACGGCGATTTGTTCACATTTATACTACTCAGATCTAGCAGGCACTGCATAAAAGTCCAGGCAGAAATTTTTTATTTTTGGTAGATCAGATGCTCAGGAGTTCTATGATAATTAGTGACTTCTGTGTGGAATTAAGGATAATGATTCTTTTATGATGCTAATACATCAGTGATACAGCACTGCGACAGTTAGCACAGTAAAAAGTTATCAATTAAACATATGCCTCATTAGCATATTTGAGGGCAATTTACAACGTGAAATGATAGATGAATAAACAGAACGCACAAACATTCACGCCCAGATGTGTTTACATTGTCTGAAGTTGGTTGAGCAGTCTGCTCATCTTCATTAGCACTCTTTGGAGTTTGTACTTGTTTCCTCATGCTTGAATAGTTTGAGGGATGGGCTGCAACCTAATTATCATACTGTCCGTTATAGGATAAGATTAGTGTGTCCTAAATCCAGTGTTGGGCTAGTTACTCAAAGAATGTAATATATTACTCATTACTAGTTACTCCTTTCAAAAGTAATAGTGTTACTTTACTTATTACTTTCTGGCAACAGTAATTAGTTACACTACTAGTTACATTACTTTTTCTTCACGCCCCACAGAAGTTGTAACTGTGTATCTTCCACATAAAATTCTTGTAGAATGTTACTAACAACATATTTCTGCCTCATCATTTGACCAAAATCCACATTGGATCGCAGTCAGAAGTTATTACAAATACTCAATAGTGATTGATAGTGACATTCAAGTAGAAGTGTTGTATTAATCTCATTAATTGTCATGTGTAGCTTGAAGCTAATTGTAATTTCTCCATTACCCATACGATTATATTTCATGTATATTATGAAATCACATAAGTTTGTAAGAAACCGTTTAATTTTCCAAAAATAGTTTTAATTATAGTAATATAATGTAGCACATGCTGATCAGAGGGATGTAATGCCAGAGTAAAGTAAAGCCACAATTTACACAACAGTGTTCAGATCATATATTTTCCTGACAAAATCAATATAATGCAATATTTCTATCTGCTGAATGTAAGCTTTTCCATATTCCATCCAAGCTTGCCTGCTGCATTGGGGACATCACATGTATGTGCGAGTCATGAAAATTATGAAAATAAATCTAGGAATTATTTAATTGTTGGATTTTAATTCAGCGAGGTTGAGGCATCAAAAGTAACTAAGCTGTTTTGTGGATGGTAACTGTAATATTATTACTGAAATCTTATTAGTAATTAGTTACACTACTAGTTACTGCAAAAAGTAATATTATTACAGTAACTAAGTTACAGTAACTAGTTACTGCCCAACACTGCCTAAATCACAGTGCATTAAAAATAGTGTGTTGCTGGTCTACTATTTCTAGTGGAGTTTTGATTTATGCATCAGTACATGCTTATTAATTCTAATATGACCCACAACCCCTTGCACCACAGAAGATGTGGTGTTTCTCTTTTGAATTCAGAAGCAGCATGTGCAGTCAGTATTTTTTTCTTCAATAAAACCAATTTACAAATAGGCTATTGTAAATTGAAAAGACCGTGAATTATGGAAGCCAGATTAGACCATGAAAAAAAAAAAAAAAAAAATGTAGTGTGACTTTTTATCGCACATTATGACTTTATTTCACACAATTGCAATTTTATATCTCACAATTTGAAATTTCTTCTCAGAACTGAGAGTTTACATATTGCAATTATTTTTTCTCACAATTCAGAGTTTACAACTAGCAATTCTGTTTTTTTGTTTCAGCCATGGAATAAAAAGTTTAAAAATGTAAATGTGACTTTTTATCTCACACTTCTGACTTTATTTCTCACTATTGCAAATTTATACCTCATAGTTCTGACTTTTCAGAATTGAGAAATTATATCTCGTAATTGCAAGTTAACATCTTGCAATTCTGAGTTTATATCGCACAATTATGAAAAAAAAAATCTGAATTGTGAGAAATAAACTCAGAATTGCATGAAAAAGTCAGCTTTGTAAGATAAAAAGTCAATTGTGTTTATTTATTTATTTTCTAATGGCATAAACAAGGTTCCATAGTGAATAGGGTATGTTATGGCTTATTAATATACTGAAATGTTCTCTTAATAATATAATATAATATAATATAATATAGTATAGTATAAAACAATTTTGCTACTCCCACAGTTTGCTATGCGACAATACTATAACTGAAGCTTACTTTCTACTGAGATTTTAGTGCTAATACATAATTTTTGCCATTATTGTCCATTATTGTCATATAACCTTGTCACTGTGCATGTGGTATCTAGCTATTATCTTGGAAACATTTATGCATTTATGTAGTTTTGTGTAAAAAAAATAAATCTTGACAGTCAAGAAGGAGAGGTTTAAATTTGTATCTGACAGTTCTTCCAGTTAATCCATCACACTGGAAACTGAAGGTCAAGTCAAGTGCATTGTGTGCTACAGCACTCTATGCAGTATGCTCTGTAATATACTGCACAATTTGAGCAAACAGAATTGGTCATAAGGGAATTGTATGCTTACTTAAACAACAACAACAACAAAAAATCACGTTACCTACAATATACAAACCGCATACCACAAAAATAGCAGTTTTTAGTATGCCATTCTAAACATAGCTGTAGTCTTGTTTTTTGTTTGTTTTTTTATAAATCAGGTGACTGATCATTCATCATAGGTATGCAGGTCTGTTTATGTGTGAGCGTGAATAGGAATGTGAGATTAGGTGAGGTGAGACGTACCTGTCTGATGTGTGTGTGTGTGAGAGAGAGTGAGAGAATTCAGCGTGAGGATGTAAATGGTGTGTGGAGCAGTTATCTGGGACACAGAGAGCTCTAGATGATCTCTGAGTGCCACTCAGCACATTAAACACTGCGGTAAGCGTCTGCTCTCCTGTCTGCACTCTCGCTCTCGTCTCCAGATGAGCTTGGAGTCAGGTTTGAGCTCTTCACCTTCAGATGTTTCCGATACACAAAGCCGCAGGGCTGACTGATATAAAGCTTCATTCGGTGCTCACAGGACTCCGCCACCAGCCTGGAAAATGTGCCCTGAATTATTTAGTTGTCCTTTAATGCCTTTGTGACCCACACATATCTCTTCTTCTCTCATTTTCTCTCTTTTTTTTCTCACACAGTGTTTTTTTTTCTCTCCAGAGGGTGACCCCGGCCTGGACTGGCATGAGCGTCTGTGTGTGTGATTGGATGGATTTTTGAGGTGTGTATGATGATAAATTTATCTCAGCCGTGCAGGCCGATGAATGACACAGGCTCACTGGATTAAATTCATCCACATTTATGAACTCCATATGAAATAATATCACTAAAGCCCCATTTTTTGGATCTCTTTGAGGTTTTTCATATTTCCTTCTGTAGATATGTATGACAGGAGTAAAATATGAGTGTGTCTGGGTGCTTTCTTTGAGGAGACAGTGTGTGAAGACAAAAAAAAAATCAGACAATAAAGCTAAAGAAATATTACAAAATATGATAATAAAAATCTGATAAAATATGAAAATTTTCCCCAAAAAAATACACAGTGACACCAGCAAATAAAGGTTCAGTGTCTTTTTTTGCCTTTCTTGATTTCATTGCATTTGTATTGCAAATGGTGGTACGAGATCTGAGAATCTCTTTCAGATTTAATACTCATTTAAAATGTTGTTTGTTAATTGAAGTCTAAAGGCCTAGTTATCTAAAACACTATTAATGACCATAACTATAAAGTTTTAATAGTCATTCTAAAATAATAAAGAAGATAACGACACAGAGGAAATATATTGTTGGAATCACTTTCAGAATTAAAAAAAACTAAAACAATGACAATCATCCAGTATCCATCAAAAACCACTTGGCACTTAATGTGAAATCTGTGTTTAAAGGCACTGTTTTTTAAATTATTGATCGCAAGTGTGAATCAAATTTGCCTGTTTAAATATCAAATGGCACATACATTTCCATTACACTAAAAAATTCAAATGCAGAAAGAGGAATTCGCCTGATTTCAGAAGACCACTCTGTGAACAGCTGTGTATCAGGATGTCTCCCTATGGGGGTGTGGGCCGCAGACAGGGCTGAGGAAATGAGAACACTACCTGGGCCAGACCTCACCTGTGTCTGGGCCTGACACCTCTCCACAGGACTCTCTGCCTTTCCTCCCACATTCTGTCCATCCTGCTCTGCCGCGAGCCACACACACACAAACACACCTTTGCTCTCTGCTCTTGAGTGCATGGTCAGCACTTTATTATTTGGCAGCTAGATGTGATCAAGATCATCATGTCCTTCTGCTGCTATAGTGTGTGTGTGTGTGTGTGTGTGTGCCAGTGTGAACTGAAGCCTGTTTTTATATGTCCTCAGTATATTAGCATTGTGAGCTCCATTTCATTTAACACCTATTGAAGCGTGTATGTATAATACGTTCTAAAAGCTAATCACTGTGCCTTTTAATACATATTTTAACGTCTAATATATTTTCTTATTACACAGCACTCTGGAATATATGACTGTGATTAGTGAATCATGACATTCTATGTTCAAATATAATTGTATGATGGCAGCTAAACTGTAAAATTGACTGTTGTCACATTGGTTGTGCAAGTTTAATGTCTCCCGGATCACTTAGTGCATTCTTTTTAAACACAAATCAATATAACATGTCCATTTATTCAGTTATGTGTTTTATATAGTTTAAAAATGGCAATGAAAGTCAGTATTGTGTGAAAGTTAATGGATTATTTACTGGAGTTGACAGTGTTAGTATGTGATTTTATGTTTAACATAATTTTAAACCTTGTCAACACTTTAGAAACTTTGTATTTTAACATTTATTCCAGTGAAATTTATCACCCATTAGACTTAAACTGTTAGATCATTGAAGTAAAAAGATGTTTTTACTGACAAATAGAGCTTAACTTTTAATATTAATTTAATGATACACTGAATCACTTATAAGACAGAATTCTTTTTAAATTTGTTTTTGCGAAAATGACTGAACTGCTCTTAAAAAAAATAAACTATTATTGACTTTTACAGAAAAACGCAGACAGAGAAAGAAAATGAAAGTCAGTATATTTTTCAGTCAGATATTGTGTGTATGCATTAAATGTTTGCCTGCTGACACGTCAATCAGTAATTAACGCCACATGTTGTGTGGTTTGAAGAGGGCATGGGTCATTGTAGTGACAGCAGTAGCAGCTGGGGGCAGTGACAGCTCTGCATGGCCAGGGATTATGGGAAATGGGGTTCACAAGTGAGGTCAGTGATTGATGGCTAAATGCAGGTCCCGTAGGACGGCTGGACGGTTGCTACTGGATACTGGTGGTGTCTCGGCTCCAGGCAAGGACAGAAGGGCAGATCGAAAGGAATTACACCCGGATCTCTTTCACACTGCCTCTCACCTTCTGCTTTCCCCTGGCAACAGACACAATTAATGACACTCATAGTATCAAGCATACATTTGTGTTTATTAGCATAGATGTTTTTCAATCCAGCTGCAGCCTAAGTCAAACCCACCTATATAGTAACTGTCTTTGTGAATGAGTCACTGAATCATTCACTCACTCGATTCATTCAAAAACTTGTTCTGAACTATTTTCGTTTGCAAAACTGAGTAAAATAGAGTCTAATATTGAGTCCAAAATGTAACACAATATTAACTTATATATTATATTTGTGTTTATGTATCCTTCTGTTTTTGTTTATTTAGATGTGTGTTGATTATGTTCATGCATCTTGATGTTGTTTACGCATGTTTTTACTCTTTTCTTGGTATCAGCATATGAATATTTAAGCAGTCAGCTTGAGCTTAGCAGGTTGTGATGGGTAATTATGTGTTGAATCTCACTAATTAGAGGCGTCTGTCTTCACCTAATGAAGGATAACCTGACACACATAAGAGATTAAGTAAGTTTAAAGGCAATGCACATCTTCATTTATGAGTGATTGAAATGCTAATTTGTTGGCATCATCTTGACCTGCTGCAGGAGAACTAGAGCAAACAATTATTGGACAAAAAATCATATTGCACAGATGTTCAAAGATTTCACTCATTGTTTGAGCTGTTAGCATGAGGCGTCAAACATACTTTGCATACATATGTATATTAAAAAATAGACATTTGTTGCTTTGTGAAGTAAAAATGTGTCAAAGTGCAATTCTTAATGCAATGCAGCATTTTCAGGGCTGCCACAAGGGGTGCTATAGCGGGTATTAGAATAGACTTTCCTTTCTCAGTTTTCACATTCAGGTGTGTGTTTCCCAAAAACATTGTTAGCCAACTACGGATGCAAGTTCCGTCGTTACAAATATAGTTCAATCATTCAGTGTTTTCTGAAACCAAAGTTTAAATGAACATTCGCAAACAGCATCACAAACTTACATGGTTGGAACTAGAGCTGTCAACTTGTGGTTAGAAGCATATTTTCTTGTTAGTAAGAACGTAGACTTTAATCTTGCTGTTGGTTACAATAAGCAAGCTAACATGCAGTACAATCTATATCTTCAATTCAAATTAAATATATGTTCATTTCAATATATATATTTTAGCATGTCCTCAATAAGCACCATTTTTGAAGAGTGAGCATGTGCATAAGTGCCGAAACCCTGAAATATGATCTAAGAGGGAACCTGTGATGAATCAAACATACAAAAAAAAAAAAATTACAAGGAACAAAAAATAATCAAGTAGCCATCAGATGCCATATTCATTACAGCATCGGAGATATCAAATCAGTGAATTAGCAGAAGTTATTACTCCACAACCTTCATGTACTCCACAAACTTCCATTAAGGACCATCCTGTATTATTGAACCAACATGGTTCAAACGACAGAGATGCAACCATGTTCAGGAAACAGTTGTGACTAGTTAGTTTCTACTATGATGCATCATACTTTGGCAGTTAAGCAGTGAGTTCATTGTATGCGAAACACACTCCAGGGTGCATTTCCCAAAAGCATTGTTATATAACTATGGTCATTAGTTCCATTGAACTCTCCTTGTAATGATGGAACATACGACAGTAGTTGCTTTTGGGAAATGCTGATACTGATAGTGGAACAGTTTAAAGAGAACTTTCTTAGGTAGTTAGAAAAAACAGACACTTACAGAGTAGTAGTAACTCTATCACTCTCGAGTACTGAGATTTGTTGCTGCCTAGTAGTGCCAAAATGCATGTTAAGCATGCTCAATTCCAGACTCACAAATTGCTGGCCATGCATTTGCACCTGTGTGCTTGCATAAAGTAGGGCCTACTTTTCTGGCCTAAGTGATTGTAAACAGTGGCAGTCTCATTATACCGTGCTTACAAAAGTCACTGAACCTGTGGTCTATTCATCTGAAGCAATCTGTTGGTAGTTAAATGCAAAAACAAAACCCCCAAAAAAACATTTTCCATGACATGAACTCTGGAAAAAGCAGAGAGGATAAATGGATAAAGGAATAGATGCATTTACATTTACATTACATTAAGGGCTTTTAGCAGATGCACTTATACAAACAATAGTGAGTGCTTTGTTATTTATTTAATTTGCATGTGATGTTTTACTGACTTACCTTTGATCAAAACTAAAGTATGTTGATAGTTTGACTGAATAAAATATTAAGATACAGATATTTGCTTGTGCTGCTTTGTAGCAAGTACACGAGACCTTTATGAGGTCACATAAATTCACATATCACATATTGAAATCACATATTTAAGCTAAGCTTTTTTTTGTTATTGTAATTTTTTTTTTTAATGGTTCATGAAATATGAATCACTGTCATCTGAGATTTTAGTATGGAGATAAAGGTTAGGGTTGTTTTTTTTTTTTTGTTTTTTTTGTTTTTCAGTAATATAACAGCACACCATGAGTTGGTTGTTTGCTTTTGGCATTTGGACCCAGAAATGGTGGCATGTGACTTAACAAGCGGATAGGCTTATTAACACACAAAAGCAAATAAATGAAGTCTGGTCCTCCTTTAAATTTTATGACAGCATTTTAAATAGACTCTGTAAAAATTAAACCATTACTGCTGCATAACAGAATGTTAAAATATTAATATTAACAGCTATTAGTGGAGGGTTAATCAATCCTGTACTTCTGTCTGTCTGTATTTCTCTCTTCACTGGTGAGAGTTTCTTCACTTCTAGAGGTGTTATTTCTCACTACATGAGGACACTGTCTGACAATCCCCCCCATACACAGAGCAATTTTAGGAATTGCTGATATTTGAACAAGGATTATAAGCTTCTTATTTTTTATTTTTTTTACTTTACAGTCATTGTCTAATGATTATTCAGTCAGAACTATTTGACCAACTAATTTCCTATAGTAATTGACTATTAATATGAACCAGAGCAGAGCCGGCGCTTGAAAGGGGGCGGCGAGGAAGAAACTGATTGCGCAAAATGTAAAAATCAAATATAAAAACATTTGTGGCCCATTCGTTTTTTTGTTTTGTTTCTGAATCTCATTGTCTGATGCTGCCTTCACATGGTATTGAAAAATTCCTTCTTCCCTATTTTGAAGTGCTGTGTTTTAGAATGATGTATTATGCGTGGAGAAGCTGCTATAAAAGACGAGAGCGGCAGAGCGCAGCATTCTAAATGTAGCGCATTTACTTTGAAATACAATGGAAAATACCGCAGTGGAATGAGAAAATCATTCTGAGTGAATGACCCTACTAAAAGGTATGCCTGCTTAGCAAATACAGATGGCATTAATAAAACAAAATCGCCTATCAAATTCTTGACATCCAGGGAAATAACTGTCTTAGGGCAGCAGTTTTAAAGCCAAAATACGGGCAAAAGATGTGGCAGAATATATTTTGTGCCCCCTTATTATGGATAAAAAAAAAAACTATAAAAGACCTTTAATAAAATATAAAAGTAAACAAATAAATAAATTGTAATTAAATTATATTTACAGTAATACACAGCTTCATAGCATACAGATGTTAAGCATGTTTATACGAGGTTATGTTATGTTCACATGTTTTTCTTGAATAAATTATAGAGGCTGTAGCATTTCTATTGCAAAAAGGTGGCCAAAAATAAAAGATTAAGTGGATATTTTAATTAAATATCATGTATAGGAACACATATGTAGGAATACATAATATAGCGTATTTCTAAAATTGTTTAATTATTTACATTACCCTTTTTTCTCTCTCGCAAGGGTGGTCTTTGCTCAGAACAGAACAGAACAGAACAGAATTTGGTAAAAGGTGAACATGACTTCGCCATAGGACATGTTGATTATGTTAAATATACTGATAATTCATTATAAAAGGTATAAATGAAAATCACGTGCTGTGTATTTTTGTAGTTATTAAATTCTCATTTTGTCAGCCTAGAAACAGGCTAACATCAAACTTATTAGAGACAATTGTGAGTCAAGTCTCTTGTGGGCTTCACATGAGGAGCGCTATTTGTATTATGCACCCAGTTTCTGCATGCAGAGCACTTTAAATCAGTTGCTTTTGATTTTTTTTTTTTTCAGGTAGTACACAGCAAGGCACTATGTTTACAACTCACTAGGTTTTGGAACAGTGCCATATTTAGCTCTGTGCCACAATCAGACGCATTCGCAAGGGAAATGGCAATAACAGAAATGAAGCAAGGACAGTCTTATGAAATACACTTTAGTTCCTTTAGTTATAAAGTATAGTAAGTGACCATTATAAGCCATAAGCTGCTGACATCCCAACTGGTTCCTCCAAACTAGCAGCCCGGATCTTGCCTATTGCCACAAATACAAGTATGACTGCAGTCTTCCATCTGAGAGCTACACATTAATGCAAGAAACCCAATCAGCTCTAGATGCTAATGTGCCACCAGCTGCTCCTCTTTTGGCATAATGGATTGGATTTGGGAAAACGATCCAATAGTATTTTGGTAATTTGTCAATTAGCAGACACTGTTTGCACTAATTACATGGATGGTCCCTCTAGAGCAGCCTGGGGTTAAGTGTCCTACTCAAGGACACAGTGATGATATGGTTTCTTGGTATCTCAGTTCCGGTTCACGGGTTCAAACCAATGGGGTCTATAATGCCCATAGAAAGCTATCCATTAGTGTTCCCATTCATTTCAAAAGCAATTGCTCAGCTGGTTCAGAACTCGCAGGAAGTACACAACCTGCATGTTACCATCTTTTCTCATGAATGCTCAGTTCTGCTGCCAGGTTGTTCTGAGCCATAAATGCCATGTGACTAATTAGTCACTGGAAAATTAAGTCATACCAACACTGATTGGCTGATGGCACCACACAAATCAGTCAGTTTAGAGCAGACAGCACCATCCAGGTCACATATATTTCCAGGCCTTAATGCGTCGGCAAAGCAACTGCCATTGAAATTGTTAGGAATGCTAACGGATAGCTATCTCCAGCCATATTAAACTGCCTTGGTTTAAACCTTTATCTTTTGGGCATGTCAGGTCATCCTAAAAAAAAAAAAAAAAAGCCATTCATACTAGTAAAATTCAGGATATCTGTAAAACCAATCAGCAATCCAGCTCACTTTAGGTTGCATTCAATATTTTTATTCTATCTAAACCATTAAAAAGCAACAATGACGGAAGGAAGATATGAAGTTGCTAAAGTTCATGTTTTGTAGTAAAGAAAAAGTGACTAGTTTCTGTATTTTTGTTCTGAAATTGATTTTAGATGTGGGCTGTATAGCTAAAGGCGGCAGTTATGACATTTTGCCGCCAGACAGATCTAAATGTTTATGTTTGTGATGCTTTTTAGCCTTTAACCTAAACATAAATATAAACATAAAGAAATGCAACCCACACAGTGATTAAATCTAACACCAGGCCCTCAGGTGAGAATAATTAAAGGCAATTCAGTCAAGCATGACAGCATGTTTGTCAGGGGAGGTTTCATTCAAAGAGCACAAAAACAACAGCTCAAAACAAGACAGGGAGAAAAAGGGAAATCTGTATTATAATAAAGTTAATGTACCGCTTCAGTCCATCTGAATAATGTGTATAAATGAAACAATATATCAAACTTTGATGTATTTCTTTCAACCCCATTCTCATCCAGACAATATATTATCAGTCAAATATTTAGTAGCATACATATACAGTACATTCACGTTTAATATACTGTCCTCCACAATGCTTATATTTAGTAATTACTCTGAAAATCTTGAAAAAAAATGTAGATAACATTTTATAACCCTTAAATCAAATATCAAAGTTAACAGTACCATAGTCTCAACCTCAAATAATGCGTAAATGTATGCACTTCAGTTTACTTACTATTCTAAAGACTTTCAGTAATACAGTAATGCATTTCAAATGCATCTTTCCATTATGATACATTTAGATCCTTTTTTCCAAACCACCAAGCTTTGTAGATGAATTGAAATTGCATTTGGGTTCAAATACGCTACGCTGAAAATGGTTTTGTGGTTTAGATCCTGTTCCCAGCATTCACTGGGACATGAATTATTAATTTGGTTGCACTATTTGGTCATTCTTGCTTTGTGATGTCAGAATGTGTTTGTTCCTCTAATTGATTAACCATTAGTCAACTGTTTATAGTAGGGATGCACGATATTTATCGGACAGATAAATTATCGACCGATATGGGTGAAAATGATGTCATTTTTATTGCTCCGATAAATAAATGAAATCCGATAACTAGATCCGATATAGTAGCTTGCTGGTAAATCAATCAATCAGTCAGTCTGATTTATCTGAGATTCATCTGCTTTCCGAGTGTGGGACTTTAAGCAGCCTCCACTGTTGGAGCGGCAATGGCATTCCAACGTCATATTGCGCGTTCGCGACTTCAACTGCTACTTCGTGGCGTTCTACTATAACCGTCTACTACGGGAGAACAGCTGCTTTACCTGCATTCAGCTGTTGCTTAAAGTCCCTATATAACTTCCTCATCCTCATGCACTAAAAATGTTGAATAAATGCATTTCTTTATGCATGAAATACTAGAATATAAATTTGTTGTTAATGAGTAGACCGTTCGCAAAACCCGCCCACCCTTAGTTACTGTTGCTATGCCCGACATACAATGCGCTCTCACTCTACACATGTTCTCACGCAGTGAAAAATACATCGCAGAGCAAAGAGGAAACTGACAACACACTGACAAAGAGACAGAGCAGGTTACTTCTGGTATGAAACAAGGTCTCAGGACCCTCAGCTTTTAAACTGTGTAATTTTTAAAGAAATTAAAACAATAAATACAGTTTTGTGGCTCTTTAATGTGTCGTGACAGATCACTGTATTGCCTCAGTTCAAACACGTGAACCGATCGTCTTTTCATATTTAACGTTACCTAAAGCAGAAATGAACATGAATAAACATCAGAAAGTGTTTTATTTCAACCGCGGAACACACCATTTTTCAAGTTTAAATCCACAGAAGTTAATGTGCTCTCCTGTCTGATTTGTGGTTAAGGCTAGAAGGGATACAGCTGCGGCTACTGGGCATGCGTATTTACATATTTTCCAAGCCTACAATATAACGTGAAACCTATGAAAATGGTTTTAAAAAGCACATAGCGCCGTAGTTTCATCACTTTAGAGTGTCGCAGTGACGGTCTTTTTGCAGTAAAGTATCTGTCATAGTTTAATGAGTGGAAGATGACATGAAGCGATCCGAGGTTATAGCTGCATTGTAAACAGATGAGCGCACATGTGCATATAAAGCTCCCGATCGGGGCTAAGTTCACGGGATTTTGTCAACAGAATGATAAGAGCACACATTTTAACATATTATTTTATTATTTCACACTCAGCATTTAACTTTAGCGCTGCAAGCCATGCATACAGCGCCGGACATGACAGATTTTCTGTTATGCAAAACAAGTACTTTAAAGGAATACCTTAGCTTATTACCGTTACCGTGGCAGCCATCAACAGCACAGCTTAACCCTCCGCACATTTTTATATTGAGTTATATTGAAAAAGTTTTAATTCAGTCTATCTTTTTTTACCCCGTTTTAACATGGACCAGACTTTATTCTGTCAAAGGTCTTGCAGCGAAAGCGATTCTAGTTTTGCATTTTAAATTTACTTTTAAAATTGTCATAATATTGCTGCATTTGTCCACAAAAATATCAACCACATCCGACTATTTTTAAGCTTAATGCATCTGCTGCTTGCTGATTCTTGAACAAAGCTAATGGGAAACAAGACTTGCACTGATTGTCATGACAATGACACAGAACCAAAGCCATCAACTTTGGCAGATGAGGCATGCATATTTTAATATGTTTAAGCATCATTGCATTTGACAAGGCCACCTTAACTTAGCAGTATTAAGAGGCTTTAAATAAACCTTCTAGATGAACTGTAAATCAGCATCATTATCAGCAGCCTGACTTGCGTCCCACTCCACATGGCCATCTGCAGGTGGGATGTCCCAAACAGACAAACAGATCACTTATATACTCTGAAAAAAAACTATTTAATTTATTCTAGTTTTTCAACCACTTCCTTCAGTTTTGGTTTTAGTTATCTATTTTAAAAATGTTATTTACATACGTTTTTTTTTTTTTTTTATTGTATGCAATGATATCATAACTAAAGTGAGTTTTATGTCAGGCTGATGTCGGTTTCCTGTCAGGATGATAAATAAATTCCGGCCAGGCGCTTTCAGATGGAACATTTCCCCTGCACCGATCAGGGAAATCTGCAAGATTCTGTGTCCTCCAGCTGGATTTGACACCACAATTCCCTGGCAAAGAAATGCAGGAGGATAATTGTGTAAAAGGAAGAGCCACGTTGACGGGCAGTTCTAATGTTTTTCTGTTTGCATCTGCATTGAATTGGCTCTTGACTCCTCTCAAAAGCAAATTTGTTAGGGTCACCTCAGCAAACCTCACTAAGACCCAGGAGGAGCATTTCCCAACGTTTCCAAGTGTTTTCGCTCCTGCACATTATTTTCAGCTCATTTAACTGGAATAGGACGATAGCATAGCCTGAAAAGAGAGGATTCATGCTCTGCTGAACTAAGTTTCCTCAAAAGAATATATTAATAGTAACACTTTATTTTCCGTTAAATCTGGGTTGAGAGATGGACAGAAGGAGGTTTGATGTGACATCATACAACTATTTAAATTAATATGATCAATTTATATTGTTGTATAAATATGGCAAACATTGGTGCTACGTTTTGGCTCAGTATTCCAGTGCAAAAACCTGCATCTTATTTAAAAACCAGCCACAAGATAGTTTAACCAGGCGCAAAATAGCACTACATTGTGAGCATTTCAAGTCATTGTCATTCTCTTCAGTGCAAACAAGCCGGATTTCTATGTAAATTAGACAGATATAGTGTGCCCTATTTACAAAACTTGCTTGGCGCAATTAACATAACAGAAAAGGATAGTCATTTAAAAGGGTTGTTTGTGTACATGGCAGCAGTAATTCATCAAATGATCAAGTGATGGAGAATAGTGTTAGAACTAGGTATGCAGTGAAGTTGATGCTGTAAAGTATACGTCAGACATTGGTAGTCTGCCGTGTCCTCCACAACAGGAATTAAAAATGTTATTAGCCATCAATTCCACTGAAAATGTCATCAGAAAATTTGCATAGAAATTAAGCCTGTTTCTTTAAGAAAATAAAGATTTCTTTGCACTGTGAAGTAATTTTAATGACATTTAGGATTAATCTGTAAGTGTTCATTTAAGGTACTGTACGGTTCACCATTTCTTTTGGTTTTCTCCATTTTTAATTCCATTCATTGTTTGCCTTTAGTACAATTTAAACCAACCCAGGCTCACTGGAAATGTACCTGTGATGTAAATTCTTCCAGATATTATATCATTGCTACTTGCACGTTTTGTAACACTTTCAAAGTGAAATATCCAGTAAGTGGCATTAAAGGTGTATTTAGTCAGACATCTGAAACAGATGAATGTAAATCTGGCAACACTTCAATAAATTGATTATTGTACATATTGCAGCAGTTCAAAAATATGAGTGATGCCAAGTTTAATCACTTGTGAAAATAACATACCACCTACACAAAATGCTACTTTGATCCTGTTAACAAAAGCAAATGTAAGATAAAAATGCATTTGATGAAACAGCCATACTATTTTAGCTTGCTTCTACGAGTCTTTGAGCACTTTTATAGTGACTCACATTTTACATCTACTGGTAACACTTTAGTATAGGGACCAATTCTCACTACCAGGTGAGTTACAAAGCAAATCTTCTACATTACAAAAGCCATACATATGGAGCTTATTACTGTATGTGATGCAAACATGATTCTGTATTAATTCATAAATCATGCACTATATAGGTTATAACGTTGCATTGTGCATGGAATCAAGTGAAAATAAATCTTTATTAATTGATAATCTGCTCTTGTATTCATAATATGTGTGAAAAGGCATAAAAGTTTTTGGTTTTGTCATATAATCTTAAAATTGCAATGTGTTTAGATAAGTTTTGGAAATTTTGGGAAAAAATAAATAAAAATACAACCCGAATTCTGGAAATGTTGGGATGTTTTTTTTTTGTTTTTTTTTTTTAATAAAATGAAAACTAATATAATTTCAAATCACATGAGACAATATTTTATTCACAATAGAACATAGATAACATAACAAATGTTTAAACTGAGAATTTTTACAATTGTATGCACAAAATGAGCTCATTTCAAATTTAATGCCTGGTACACGTCTCAAAATAGTTGGGACGGTGGCATGTTTACTATGGTGTAGCATCTCCTCTTCTATTCAAGACAGTTTGAAGACGTCTGGGCATCGAGGTTATGAGTTTCTGGAGTTTTGGTGTTGGAATTTGGTCCCATTCTTGCCTGATATAGGTTTCCAGCTGCTGAAGAGTTCGTGGTCGTCGTTGATGTATTTTTTTTTAATGATGCTCCAAAAGTGCCTTCCAAAACATGCAAGCTGCCCATGCCGTATGCACTTATGCACCCCCATACCATCAGAGATGCTGGCTTTTGAACTGAACGCTGATAACACACTGGAAGGTCTCCCTCCTCTTTAGCCCGGAGGACACGATGTCCGTGATTTCCAACAAGAATGTCAAATTTGGACTCATCTGACCATAGAACACTTTTCCACTTTGAAACAGTCTATTTTAAAAGAGCCTTGGCCCACAGGACACGACGGCGCTTCTTGACCATGTTCACATATGGCTTCCTTTTTGCATGATAGAGCTTTAGTTGGCATCTGCAGATGGCACGGCGGATTGTGTTTACCGACAGTGGTTTCTGGAAGTATTCCTGGGCCCATTTAGTAATGTCAATGACAGAATCGTGCCGATGAGTGATGCAGTGTCGTCTGAGGGCACGAAGACCACGGGCATCCAACAAAGGTCTTCGGCCTTGTCCCTTACGTACATACATTTCTCCAGTTTCTCTGAAACTTTTGATGATGTTAGGCACTATAGATGATGAGATTTGCAAAGCCTTTGCAATTTGACGTTGAGGAACGTTGTTTTTAAAGTATTCCACAAACTTTTTACACTCGCTTTCACAGATTGGAGAGCATCTGCCCATCTTTACTTCTGAGAGACTCTGCCTCTCTAAGACATCCCTTTCATTTCCCATCCTAGCTAATCATGTTACAGACCTGATGCAATTAACTTAATTAGTTGCTAGATGTTCTCCCAGATGAATCTTTTCAAAATTTCTTGCTTTTTCAGCCATTTCTTGCCACCGTGCCAACTTTTTTGAGACCTGTACCTGTCAGGGTTCTGTTGTGTGTGTCATCTGTTCCTGCCTCTTGTGTCCATATTTGGTTTGTTTCCTGTCCTCGTCAGATGTGATTATTAGTTTATTCTTGTCCAGCTGTGTTTGTCTAATTGTCTATGATTATCCCTTGTATATTAGTCCTGTTTTTTGAATTTGATTTCGTCTGGTCTACTCGTTACTTCCCGGTGTATCCTGTCTCTGAGTCCTGCCTTGTCCTGCCTTGATGTCATTAAATACTATTATTTGAGTTTATATCCTTGTCTGCGTGTTCCTGTTCCTCCCTCGTGTGTGCACCGTGACAGTACCAGGCATCAAATTCGAAATTAGCTCATTTAATGGATAAAAATTTAAAATTTCTCAGTTTAAACATTTGTTATATTCTGTTTATTGTTTATATTGTGAATAAAATATTGGCTCAAGTGATTTGAAAGTCTTAGTTATCATTTTATTCAAATTTAAAAAAACGTCCCGACATTTCCAGAATTCGGGTTGTAGGTAGTGGCACATTTATTTATTTATTTTCCAATAGGCCTAGGTAGTTTTAAACAGTCTTAATAGTCCATGTACTCTCTCAATTAATAGATCATAAAAGCTGCATTCAAAATAGTTATAAAAGCAATCAAAAAGTTGTTTAAAAAGTTTTGATGGAATATTTTGTAAAGTGTGTTTGTAATGCACAGCTGTGAATATAGTATTATTTGTTGCACTGAATTTATTTTATTCTAATTTTAATGGAAAAAAAGTCAAAGTCCTTTTTTAATACTGTATTACAGCAATCATTATTTTGGAGAATGAGAATTTGGGGGAGATGTTTCCTAAGGACATGCATCTCTGTCTGACTGTCAGTCAATTATTATTAAACTAAATAAAGCATCTCAATGTGGCACCGGTTAAAAGCCTTTATCAAAGTATAAACATGGTCACATAATTATTCACATGGATAATTACATGAATATTAAACTGTTATGATAATATGGTTATAATTAGCCAATCCTCAGTCCTCATTTGGCAGTAGAGATATTCTGCTGGCTGTTTATAGCGAGAATGAAAGGGCTGTGTCCCGCTGTGTGATCAGGTACCGAGATCATTCAGGCAGATCCCACATCTGACACACACACATCAACAAGAATTAGATACTTTGTGTTATGTTTTGATGACCGATAATGACAGTTATGCCCTTGCAGCATATTTCTCATGAGGGTTTTCCTTTGTCCTTGAACAGTTTTTAACATTGCCTTTCTTTTAATGACTGAAATCTAAAAGTAAAATTTTATTTGGCAAACTTTACATGATATTTGTCTAATTCATTCTGTGCTGATGTATTCAGTTAGTCATCAGAATCATAGAAGTAATAATGCACAGATGGGTGATTAAAAACTGATAGCGGCTAACAAGTTAGACTGGTGTTAGATTGTGTCTGTGTGACATTTGCTCTTCACCAGTTTAGCTACAGTATATGTACAGTATGAGAGAGACACTGATGCTAGCAACACAAACTCTTTATATATATATATATATATATATATATATATATATTTACCATAGATGCCATTTTGCCTGGGAAAAAAACAGATGTAAAACAATTTTAGGAAACTAAGAAATACACTGAATGAGCAGTGAAGGTTATGCTCTGGAGATTAGCATAACGTACAGGCAGAGACAGCAGGGAGAGTGTAAAGGAACAATGTTTTATGACTCTGTGGAATAACATAAAGGAACCAACTCTTCAAACAGAAAACTAGAAGAGGACATAGAATCTAGCAGTGACCTTTTCCTATAAGAAGCAAGCAACTATATGCTATACTGTTCTCAAGGTACATTTCAATAATAAAAATACTGAAGGACAAAAGATGTGCTGAAGATGTGCTATAGATACAAGCCACAAAATGCAACTACGTAAATGAACAAAACAGATACAGATGGACACATTATCTAATTACAATACCCTTAAGACATTATATCTCCTAGAAATGTAGTGTGCTAAATCAACAACGAACTGACGTGAACTGAAAAATTGACTGTTTACTATTGTCATACAACTATGCTAAGTAAGTGCAAAACAATATAATGCAATTAAAATTGTAAACCTGTACAGTATTATGTAAACAAATATGTGCAGTGTGCTGAAGAATGTGTGTCCTGTCATCCCTGTTGCATCAGTCATGTGACTGTGACGTCTGTCATCATGTGACAATGACGTCATGTCATTAATTTCATAAAAAATTGTAAAAATTATATTTGATACAGCCTTCCAGGTTTTTCTAATGTAACTTTAACTATATTTTATTTTGGACAAAGCTCTTTTTTAATATCTCTCTCTTGTAAAAAAGATATATTTTTCTCAATTGGCATGTGCTCACACTCCACAATTAGGATGTTCTTGGTCATCTGAATGACAAATATACAGTATGTGTATATATATATATATATATAAAGAAAATAAACAATATCAGTGAAAAGAGGGACTAAATTGCTACTCATATATGTGAAAACTATTATATAGTTATAATTAAACTATAGTAACGCTTGTGTCTCAACATGCCAGATGAGGTAGAAAAATAGTTATGAAATAATAAATTACATAGCATGAGATGGGACAATACAATTTATTGTCATTTAAGGTGTCTTCATTTCATGGATAAAAAAATGTTGATTAAAATTTCCTTTTTTTTTTTTTTTTTCCCAAGTGGAAAAGGCACTGTTTTGTGGAATGACCTAATGGCCAATCAGAGGCATTTAGATTAGTCACCACTAAAAACAGCAACATTTTGTTCAGTCTTGTAAAGTCTTGATTTTTTCATACGTAAAAAGCAATAAACAAATTAATAAACAATCATAAAATATTGTGTTGTCTGTGTAGTCAGAATATGACATGAAGTTTCCCCAAACACAAAAATGCTCTATATGTATTCTATTAATGAACATTAGTAGCCTAACAATCATTAATACAATATCCACACCAACAAAATCAAAATAATAATGATTTTGTGATAATATTTCAAAGCTAACATGTATTGAATTCCTGTTTTTTATATATTTTAGGTAGGCTGTTTATATTATGTAATTGTTGTGTAAATACATGCATGCCACCTTTGAGCAGCATTAAACAGTATTGTGCAAATAAATATTAATTCCATATCAGATGCAGCTTGTTCTACCTTTGCGGTGTAAATATGTTGCTGTTGATAGCATTATATTGGTAACAGTCTAGTATTTTGATTGAGTTAAGTGATTAGTTAAATGTAAGATATGGCATAATAGACAATGCAGATGCATTGAATGTTTTACAATTGCCCTTGCAAAGGTAAAGAATGTCTATAGAAATCGATTTCAGAGGGCAAATATATCCCCTTAATAAATAAAGGTAATTTCTGATAATGAGAGAGAGAGAAACCAACTCCATACACTGCTATGTGGCTCAGCTGGGACTCCATTCAGGAACCTTCTTGCTGTGAAGCAATAGTGCTACCCAATGAGCCACTGGGGCAAGATACTGCAGGACAAACAGAACCTGTCCAGCATTATTGGAGTGCACTGAGCTCAGGTGGTGATTCAGAAATGTGGTAAAGAGCTATCATCTCACATACACAATGACAGCAGCACTTTTCCTATTTATTTATTATTGTGTGCAGAGCTGCAGGCCATAGTGCTTTAACCAACATCTATTCCTCCCATTACGTCATATTGTATCCCTCACTCACATTCATCTCTGCCTCGGAGATGGAACTATAAAGAGATAAGGAAAGTATTTTTTTTATCTTTTCCATAGCAGAGTAAAGTCTGACAGCTTTCCTCTCTCACTATAAAATGATTTCCCATTATAGGATTTTTTTTTCTTTTTCTTTTCACTCTGGTGAGTTGAGTTCATTCCCACTGCTGGCAAAGGTAGAGCATGGCTGGCATCCCTCCGGCCTCCAGATGGCAACACACACATGCCAGATACCCCTGTTCCCTGACATGCAGGAACAGGGGCTGGCATCCTGTATGTGCCCTGTGCCAGGTATGCCATGCTCTCCCTTTTCTGTCTGTTTTCCTCTCCTTTCACGTTACCATGGTAATCATGGCTGGTTCAGGAGGGTTGAAGCACCATCAAAGTCTGATGCCCGGCGCATTGAGTTGTTCTGATGGAGGACAGATCATTTGCATATGCTGTTCATCTCGCTGGAGTCTTCAGCCAGAACTTGATCTCTGCAGGAGAGCTGGAGCAGACAGACACACAGTGCCATGTCAACATTCATTTAGCAACGTACAAGACAACGTAGAATCAAAACAGATCTGATTTAGTTTATTAAAGGAGAGTTTAGGGTTAAAAACAATGGAAGTCTATGGGACAAGGTTCTGGAACAGGGTAGGGTTGCACCAGACGTTTGTGTTCATATCTAAATTGAAACATAAAGTCCAAACTAGAAGCTTAGTAACTAATAACTATGTGCTTAATTTGATTGTACCATATGATCTTAAGGCAGGACGTAGCTAGTATGTCATAAGTTTTCCATAAAGGGTTGCATAGTCACATGAAATGATGTTCACCCTCAATGATCCAACAGCAGCCTTCAAATTCAAGAGCAGAAGTTGTGTTGAAAAACTGTGAATTTCAATTTATCAATTTATAACTGTGAATTTCAACTTATTTTGCTTTATTTTCATAAAGATTCTTAAAATAGCAATTTATGGTCTGTTCCTTGCAATCACATGGATTCTGAACATTTGGATAAAATTGATTCCTTTTGTGATTATACATTGAGTTTTTGGGTTATTCAATGGTTCTATTGTCAGTCACACATGCTGTCAGTATGTTAATATTGTAATATCTCAGTGTCTGTGCAAACGTAAGTAAATGTTGGTGGAACCAAACTAAGTAAAATACATATGAATACTCAAGAGATCACTCTGCATATTCATATAATGTTCCCTCTCTTAAAATGTAAATGAGTGTAAACTTTAACACCATCATGTGTCTAAAGAATTTAAATTTGTCAGTAAAACATGATGTTCGTCAGGTAAAACAATTCAATCAGTCTGCTGTTTTATTCCAACCATTCTCGCTCTCTGCCTCATCTCTCTGCATCATAACACTAGCATTCATAATCCAATCAAAATGCAAAAGATGAAATCAAGTCCTGCACTATGTTATACTCTGTTAACTATAGTGTAATAAAAAAAAAAAATTGGAATTTAAACATGTATATTTAAGGATAGGCCTATTCATTATTAATAATACAATTATGTATTCTTTTAAAGATGTAATACTGTAACATTTTTACTTATTAGTGTTATAAGGCTAGTATTGTCAAACTAAAGGTTTGTATACTTTGTTTTACTTTGTATACTTTGTTTTTTACGCGTATGTGAGGGTCTGCGTACAGTGTGCTTAATGCAAATTTGGTCACCAGAATAGAATGCGCACTCTGTATGCACACCATCCAATTTTTGTAACCTCGCATACTACATGTATGTACACACAGGACGCATATGCACATTGACTTGCACTAATCAGTTGTTCCGCAAGGTGGCAACACTGACCCGTTGTTTCACAGTAGAAAATTAAACTAAAGAGACAGAACAAACACAAAATACTGCAGTGGAGACGGCAACAACAACAGACGCCCGCACTGACAAGTGCTTGTGTGAGAGGGTTATGAGATAGCAGCAACTTTAGATTAAAAGAGTACAAAGACATTTTTATCAGACATAACTTCTGGAGAAAAATAGTGCAGACACTAGACAAAAATGAAATTTTATAGAGCGCATGTCTCAAGCGCCTGCATTCATGTACACAGGGGCGGACTGGCCATCGGGAGAACCGGAGAATTCCCGGTGGACTGGCAGCCAATTTGGCCCGCTGCCCTGCATTTATTTATTTTTTTATAATTTATTATTATTATTTTATATTGTTGTTGTTGTTTTTGTTGCCTACCGAATGTACTAAAGTGATTATTTCCGAATTCGCCATTCAATAATAAAACTCTAATAAATCATGCCTTGACTGGCAATGCGATTCGCCTCGTGCGCACTCCGCGCGTCCGCCAAAAGGATGCGAGACTCTAGAATGGAGTGGAAGCTCCCAGGTGGAGCAGAGAGGCAAAACTGTCCTGTTCAGGGCTTCAAGTGCAGGTCAGTTACATCTGTAACTAGACTATTGTAGTTGTATCTTTGTTTACTTAGTTAAACATTAAACTGCTAGCAAATGTTAACAGTAGCTGTCAATTACTGCAAACTTAACAAAAGGACATAATTACTATTGTAAAGAGACGGAATTTAGCAAATAAATATTCACATAGTTTTATAACGGGTTTAGGAGGAGTTATGGCAGACAACAACACAACCCTTAGGAAAATTAACCGTGGTTTTACTAAAAATCAAACCAAAAAAACATGGTTACTATAGTTAAACCATGGTAACCACAAATTAATAATGGTTTTGCTACACGATATAGTTTCACCATGGTATTTGTAGTAAAACTCTGGTTATACAAATAGTAATCAATCCACCAAAAACATGGTTACTTTTACCATAGGTCTAATAATACCATGGTTAATTTTCCTTAGGACCAAACATGACCCATGATAATGCAGAAACATATTCAATTTTAAGATTTTTTTATAAAGATATATTCAAGATGTAGCTATTATTGTGCTAATTTTGACAAGATAAAACAATAATGTAATACTTTTTTTTATATAATGTATTGCAATAATGTAATAATTTTTTTCTAAAATAAATGTATACTATGTGCAAACAAATTACAATGAGGTGGCTGTTTTGCAACAAGGTGCTGGAAAAGTGACAGCTGCAAGAAAATTTGTGAAAAAAGTAAACATACACATGAGAGACATAGAGATGTCAGGGAAAATGAAGAGACTAAAAGGAAAATGGAAGTTCAAAAGATAACCTTTAATTATTTTGCATGGCCCCAACCTAGGAATTGAAACTTTTTTATGCAATGATGATGATGGCCATGCAAAAAATATTGTTGTCCGGTTTCAAAATTTGTTGTGGGTGTATGGGATGGCCTGGATGAGAGTGAGATTTCCCAGCCTGAAATTTTGTTCCAGTCCGCCCCTGCATGTACACCTCAAATGGACTATACTTTGTACCTTAAGCATTCAATTTCTGTAGCTCATTCTGCAACCACCCAAAACACCCTAGCAACTGCATAGCAGCATGCTAATAACTGCTCAGAGTCTGAACATCTTAGCAATCACAAAGCAACATCCTGACACCACTCTAGTTCATGTTCTTGCTGTTTCAAAGCTAATTTTAGGTAGGAAAACAACGAACAAAAAGACCTTACCGACATAATTTGCCTCAGTATTACTCAGTTCAAAAATCACAAACTTGCACACTCACACACACACACACACACACATTCACAGTTGCACACAAATACATAAAACAGTTTCATCACGGCCTATTCTTGTGGTCTTAGCATGGGCACAGTTACGTATTATAGGACTACTCAGCCTCTCAGAATGGAGTGAATGAGAGCGAGTGGAAGAGAAAGGGTGCTGCTGAGGTAACCCAGCTACCAAGCCAGGCATCCCTGATCCTGAAGCTTTTAAAGCTGAAGATGTGAATTATGCATGCAGTGTAGACCCAATGCATGCTGACTGGCCTCATTCCCGCTTTTCTCTTTTATAATGGACGCTGCAGGGCAAACTGACCTCCTTCACATCAAAACTACATGAACGTCTGCTTATGCAGGCCAAACGTTCACAACTCGAGATTTAATCTAATATTACATTGTTTCATAGACTACTATTTGAATATCTTCAACTGAAAATATTTGAAAGACATTAAAGTGGTTAATGAGATCAAATGATGGTTCAGTTCCTTTAAAATGTATATTTGTAATTGACCGAGCCCCATCTTAAAAATGTTATTGATCAATCCCAACTTAAGGTAGCAACTGTTGCTATGTCTGCCATATTGTTAGACAAGCTTTTGCTCTTTTCCAATATATTATATGACATTCTATGTGTTTGGATAGTTTAAACAGAATATTAATTATTCAAAATATCTGGTTATCCAAAAAAAACATTGTCGATTTTCGACACCTATAACAGTTCCACAAAGAGGATACATGCAGTGTTTTTGTTTTTCTCTTTTCCAAACTATAAAATAAATCTTGAGAGGTGTATGTTTAATTAAACCATGTGTCACCCTTAATTCCCAAATTAAATTCCCCACCTGAATTTGCAGAGTAAATTAACATTAATAATTTAACATTCATTCATTCACATATTGATTTAGGTATTAGCAGAGGTGTTAATAACAAAATTAAACTAAATTAATTCACAACACTACAGTGAGTGTTGCAGAAATGTTAGGAATGGTTCTGATGCCTATTGATATACAGTGGTGTGAAAAAGTGTTGGCCCCCTTCCTGATTTTTTTTTTTTTGCATGTTTGTCACACTATAATGTTTCAGATCATCAAACAAATTTAAATATTAATCAAAGATAACACAAGTAAACACAACATGCAGTTTTTGAATGAAGTTTTTTATTATGAAGGGAAAACAAAATCCAAACCCACATGGCCCTGTGTGAAAAAGTGCTTGTCCCCTAAACCTAATAACTGGTTGGGCCACCCTTAGCAGCAACAACTGCAATCAAGCGTTTGCGATAACTTGCAATGAGTCTGTTACAGCGCTGTGGAGGAATTTTGGCCCACTCATCTTGGCAGAATTGTTGTAATTCAGCCACATTGGAGGGTTTTCGAGCATGAACCGCCTTTTTAAGGTCATGCCACAGCATCTCAATAGGATTCAGGTCAGGACTTTGACTAGGCCACTCCAAAGTCTTCATTTTGTATTTCTTCAGCCATTCAGAGGTGGATTTGCTGGTGTGTTTTGGATCAGAACCCAAGTTCGCTTCAGCTTGAGGTCACGAACAGATGGCCGGACATTGTCCTTCAGTATTTTTTGGTAGACAGCAGAATTCATGGTTCCATTTATCACAGCAAGTCTTCCAGGTCCTGAAGCAGCAAAACAGCCCCAGACCATCACACTACCACCACCATATTTTACTGTTGGTATGATGTTCTTTTTCTGAAATGCTGTGTTACTTTTACCCCAGATGTAATGGGACACACACCTTCCAAAAAGTTCAACTTTTGTCTCGTCAGTCCACAGAGTATTTTCCCAAAAGTCTTGGGGATCATCAAGATGTTTTCTGGCAAAACTGAGATGAGCTTTTATGTTCTTTTTGCTCAGCAGCGGTTTTGGTCTTGGAACTCTGCCATGCAGGCCATTTTTGCCCAGTCTCTTTCTTATGGTGGAGTCATGAACACTGGCCTTAACAGAGGCAAGTGAGGCCTGCAGTTCTTTAGATGTTGTTGTGGGGTCTTTTGTGACCTCTTGGATGAGTCGTCGCTGCGCTCTTGGGGTAATTTTGGTCGGCCGGCCACTCCTGGGAAGGTTCACCACTGTTCCATGTTTTCGCCATTTGTGGATAATGGCTCTCACTGTGGTTCGCTGGAGTCCCAAAGCTTTAGAAATGGCTTTATAACCTTTTCCAGACTGATAGATCTCAATTACTTTCTTTCTCATTTGTTCCTGAATTTCTTTGGATCTCAACATGATGTGTAGCTTTTGAGGATATTTTGGTCTACTTCACTTTGTCAGGCAGGTCCTATTTAAGTGATTTCTTGATTGCGAACAGGTGTGGCAATAATCAGGCCTGGATGTGGCTAGAGAAACTGAACTCAGGTGTGATAAACCACAGTTATGTTTTAACAGGGGGTGGGGGGCAAACACTTTTTCACACAGGGCCATGTGGGTTTGGATTTTGTTTTCCCTTCATAAAAAAAACCTTCATTTAAAAAATGCATGTTGTGTTTACTTGTGTTATCTTTGATTAATATTTAAATTTGTTTGATGATCTGAAACATTAAAGTGTGGCAAACATGCAAAAAAATAAAAAATCAGGAAGGGGGTCAACACTTTTTCACACCACTGTATTTCTAAAAGCTGTGATCAAATGAGGCTTATTCTTGTTCTTTTGACTGTAATTAAGCATTCACACATTACTTCCACATGAGGTCCATACCACGTTAATTATGAAAGAGAGGTCAGGTTTATTTCAATAACACATTTAATTCAGTTAAAAATATCTAGAGTTATTGATTAATTTTTCAGCAATATTAGAAATAATCAGGGAGGAAAAAATCAGCTCATGACATTTTCTGCTTATTCATTCATAGTTGAGCTTTATTGTCATTCCGCTACTTGTGGGGACATACAGTGGAACGAAATGTCGTGCCTCACAGGACCATGGTGCTACATAAATACAGACATACAACAATGAAGTAGAACACTTTAAACCTATACACAACTAACCTACTGACAGATTTTGACTAAGTATACTATATATAAATGTTTACCCTATACAACTAAAGATAAAAGATAAAAAATACAAACTATACAAACTATACGATTGCTTCACATAAATACTGTACATGTGCAGAGAGAAACATTGTGAGTCAAGCAGTACAACAGTACAAGATGATTTGTAGTGCACGAGCATGTAAACATACATATATTGCGGAGTCTTTTGTGGGATTGTGTACACACAGCAGTGTGTGAAAAGTGTCTAGTGCGCATAGAGGAGAGTGTGTTACTACAGGTGGTTTGTACAGGCCCACTCACCTGTGTGTAGCACACTTTGAATTGCACAAAAAAAAGTTTCACACAGTTTTTTTCTTTGGTGTGGTAAGGTTGGGGGGTGTTTGTAGAGGGGGGGGGCGTCCATGTTTCAGGAGGTAGGGTGTGCATGGGGTTTCAGAGGGGGGTGGGGTGATTTGGGTTCAGTGCTCTCACAGCCTGGGGGAAAAAGCTGTTGAGCAGTCTGGCGGAGCGGGCTCTGATGCTCCGGTACCATCTTCCTGATGGTAGGAGCTGGAAGAGACTGTGGGAGGGATGGGTGGGGTCTTTCACGATGCTGTTGGTTTTGCTGGAGCATCGTGCAAGGAAAATGTCCAGGATGGATGGGAGAGGGGCACCGATGATCTTTGCAGCCGTGTTCACTGTCCGCTGGAGGGTCTTGCGGTCAGCAGCACTGCAGTTCCCGTACCAGACAGTGATGCAGCTGGTCAGTACACTCTCAATGGTGCCCCTGTAGAATGTGGTGAGGATGGGTGGTGGGAGACTTGCTCTTTTCAGCCAGCGAAGAAAGTGTAGGCGCTGTTGTGCCTTCTTGGAGAGTGACATGGTGTTGGTGGTCCAGGTGAGATCCTCCGTGATGTGCACCCCCAGGAATTTAGTGCTGCTGACTCTCTCCACAGTCGAGCAGTCGATGGTCAGTGGGGGGTGGTCATTGGAGTTCCTTCTCCTGAAGTCCAACACAGCCTCCTTTGTCTTCTCCACATTGAGGGACAGATTGTTAGCACCACACCATTCAGCCAGCTGTACCACTTCCTCTCTGTAGTGCGTTTCATTGTTGTTGCTGATGAGACCTACCACTGTTGTGTCATCAGCAAATTTGATGATGTGGTTGGAGCTGAACTTGGCAGTGCAGTCGTGGGTCAGCAGCGTGAAGAGCAGCGGGCTGAGCACACAGCCTTGTTGGGCACCTGTGCTCAGTGTGGTAGTTCTCGAGGTGTTGTGGCCGACACGGACTGACTGAGGTCTTCCGGTTAAAAAGTCCAGGATCCAATTACAGAGGGAATTGTTAAGGCCCAGCAGGTTTAGTTTGTTTATGAGCTGTTGTGGGATTATTGTGTTGAATGCCGAGCTGAAATTAATGAACAGCATTCTAACATAGGAGTCTTTATTTTCTAGGTGGGTAAGAGCCAGGTGGAGGGTGGAGGAAATTGCATCGTCCGTAGAGCGGTTTGGACGGTATGCAAACTGGAGTGTGTTGGGGAGGCTGGTTTTGATTTTGTGCATGACTAACCTCTCAAAGCACTTCATCATGATTGGAGTCAGTGCTATGGGACGGTAGTCGTTTAGACAGGACAAAGGTGATTTCTTTGGTACCGGTATGATTGTTGTGGATTTGAGACATGTGGGGACGACTGCCTGGCTCAGCGAGGTGTTGAAGATATCTGTTAGGACATCCATCAGTCTTTCAGTACATGGCCAGGTATGTTGTCAGGACCCGCAGCCTTTCGTGGGTTAATCCTAGATAGGGTCTTCCTTACGTCGGCTGGAGACAGACAGAGCGCCTGGTCGTTGGGAGGTGTGGGCAGTTTTTGTGCAGGTGTGTCATTCTGCATTTCAAACCGTGAATAAAAGTCCCTTTGAATCTGACCCCAAATGCATCCCTTGCCTCATGCTGTGTAGGCCGACTGAGTTGAATTAAGTCCAGTTTGTTTTCCAGAGAGCGAACGTTTGAAAGCATGAGTATTGGAAGAGCCGGTCTTGTGGGATTAGCTCTTAGCCTAGCTCGTATACCTCCGCGCTTACCGCGCTTCCGTCCTCTCTCACACCGCTTGCAACGCCACCTTGTGCGGGTAGCGTCAGTAGGCGAGGCCGCGGTCTCGAGGTCCAGCTTCAGCAGTAAACAAAGGCCTTGTAGCTTCTCAGCAGCCGCTGGCGAGAGTTCGTGTTTGTATGCGTTGCCGATATCCAAAAGGCTTTGGCGATCATAGATGTGTTCTGGAGAGAATTCCTTATGAATTGGCGGTAAATCGACAATATTTGGAGACGAACAGACGACATTAAAAGACATAAAAGCACCGTCTTTGGGACCCGGAGCGGCCGCAGCATCAGATCGCGCCGCCATCTTGGATTTAACATTAGCATCGCCAAACACCACTATACTGGAGTATCTACTACGGTGGCCGAGAGAGCTCAACGTGCTGCAAATAGTAAAAACACCTGCAAATTAAGAAAAAAACCAGGGCCGTTTCTAGCCATTTTGACGCCCTTGGCGAAATCCCTATTGACGCGTGAACTTCCCCTTTAAATAACGTGATGCTCTGCCCTCTATATGTATGACGCTGCTCCCTTTAAGCGCTTTTGGAATGTTTTATTTTTTTTTTGGAAGCAAATTAATTGATTCAGCATTTCGACACTTCCGTAAGGATGCGTTAAATTTGACAAAGCGGTTTAATAAAGTATGTATTGATCTTGTGAATTAGCAATTTTTTTAATTGGCTGTAAAAGTTTTATATGGGAATATTACACGACACACTGAACCTTTCACAATGCGTTGGCGCAAAAATGCACACTTTCTCATGAAACATGATTTCTCAACTGCCACAAATACTGCCTACACAAAATACTGATTTTGTGCACTTTTTATGTAACAATATTTTAAATTGACCTTTGAACTTGCATGGCAAAATAAAAAAAGCCTTACCTTGCCAATACACTGACAGAACCCATTGATCTAATGGCATTGTTGAGCGCTCCAAATCCAAATGCAAACTTTGCATGCAACAGTCAGAGGCAGTATTTGACAGCGCTCTGATCCAATGGCATACAGGTATCGGTAGAATGACAGTTCTCTAGCCCAATGATGTTGGGGGATCCAGTGGGGGCGGCAATCATATTTCAGGGTGTCCGTGCCACTCTTGATCACAACCCTGTTAAAATGTAGTGGCAGTACGTGTGCTCATTGGCACCCCCTCCAGCTGGTGGCGCTCTAGGCGACCGTCTAGCTTGCCTATGCCTAGAAACGGTACTGAAAACAACTTCATCAATTTGACAACACAGACGCTACAAATGCTCACAACACAAATAAACAAAGAAACGCACTGCAAATAAAATGATTTATTTGGTTGTGTTGTGAGCATTTTCAGCACCTGCTGTCAAATTGATGAAGATGCTTTCTTGATTTGCTGGTGCTTTTTCTATTTGCATGTGTTTTCTGAAGTTGCAGCGCGTTGAGCTCTCTTGGCCACCGTAATCTACAGAGGCAACCTCATGAGCATGAGGTTTTTCTTTGACATTTAGTGAAACACTTGCATTTCAATATGGTAAAATATACTGATCATGGTGACCCGCACCACACATTATTGAAACAATTTTTGTAGAAAACTATTATGAGTAATCTCCATCCCCTAAACAACATTCACAAAAAAAACATATTTCCTAATGTGCAAAACTTTTTAAAACAAACTACTGAATTCACCGTCACAGCAAATATTAAAACAAGATTTATGATATTGTTTTGAACTGAATAGTGGAGTTGCTGATTTCTACCTTAAAATATACTGATATCTATCAATTTTAGTATCCAATATCTACTAAAATTACTAGCTTGAATCTTTTGAAATATATATTTAATTCAATACTGTAAAGCATTCAGTATTGTCTGCCACTTTTGATATAGTATATTATTTCCAATGTCATTTGTCTCTTTAGTCAAGTTAATAGGAATTCTTACTCTCAATGATTTTTAATAAATGGCTTTTTCCATCTCTTGTGTGGTGGATTTTTGCTGAGTTGAGCCCAGTTAATGATCGGAGACGTTAGCTTTGCCAAGTTCATTATTCTTTACTTTGGAACATACTTGATGCTCCATTTAATAATTCCAAGGTACTAATCTGCAAAGAAACATCAAGTATGTTGCTGATTTCTACATAAGTAGGAAGGGGAAATTCAGACATTCCGAGCAGCATTACTGCTGAACAAACGCCTACCTTCACTCTCGCTCTGTCTCTCCTCCCTCTCTATTCCCTCTCATTTCCTCTCCTCTCAATCAATCTACTCTCTTCTCCTCCCATCAGCACATTTCTCAGTCCATTTCAGAAACGTCATAACAATCAGATCACAGACAAGCAAGACACTGAGCTCTCACTCACTGCTGTTTTACACAGCACTACTACTCATCCTCACAGCACAGCAAGACAAACACAAAGACTCAATGAATTCATATGAATAAACGCAGCTTTCTTTCAAGTCATTTCATTTTTAATAACTGCAATTTGATGAAAAAAATGACTTTGTAAACATTAAATTAAATAAAAACAAAGGTAACACTTTATTTTAGGGTCTCTTAACTAGTTTCTTATTAGCATGCATATTACTAGAATATTAGCCATTTTTTAGTAGTAATTAAGCACATATTAATGCCTTATTCTACATGACCTTATTCTACATCCCTAATCTTACCCAATACCTAAACTTAACAACTACCATACTAACTATTAATAAGCAGCAAATTAGGAATTTATTGAGGGGAAAGTCGTAGTTAATAGTGAATAAGTGTTCCTTATTCTAAAGTGTTACCAAAACAAATTTTGATTTAACAGGGTCTTCAAGAAAAAACTTACTTTCTTTCTTTCTTTCTTTCTTTCTTTCTTTCTTTCTTTCTTTCTTTCTTCTGGTGTATATAGTGATAACTGCAGCTGTCAATCATGAAACACACAGTAAGCTCATTTCCTGTTGGCTGTGTGTGTGTGTGTGTGTTAGTGTGAGTTAAGCTCAAAGATAGTCATGCCTGCCAGGACAGTGCAATCTTCAGCTCTCTGTTTGTTTGTTTTCAGCTCTGAGTACATTTGTGTTTCTTTTATCAGTTTATGAGCATTTCATTTTACTTTGATTCCACACATTTGTTTTTCCACATTTGTGTGGGTTTATATGCATAAATGTGTGAATCAGCATTGATACATATATGCATTCATTTGTATATGTGCAAAAGCATGTGTGTGTTTGTGTGTTTTTGAAGAGAGAATCCTGCAGTGTCATTGTCTTAGCAGGTGGATAAATCTGTCATCTGATGATTCATTCAGAACAATAAGACATTCAGATCAGAACTATAAGCCTGAGTAAAGCACATGGCTGCATTAGACTGGTACAGAGAGAACCGAATCATTTTATCAACAGGATTATCGAACAGACCTGAGAAAGATGGATTTCGGCTTTATTTTTAGCAGATGCAAGTATATACAACTCAAAATGACACAAAAATAAAATTGTATAATTAAAAAAAAAGGCGTAAAGCAAAAATTACCAAAAAAGCAACATCAAGGCCACAAAAGACTGAAATTTAAAGTTTCCCCCCATCTTACTTTCCTGTAGCCCAAGCAATAGAGCAGGGCACTAACAACATTAAGGTTTCGGTTGGATTTCTAGGGATGCATTAACTATTTTAAAGTAGGCCTACACCTTGAATGAAATTCAAGGCATTTTGGATACAAGTGTCTGTCAAATACTTAAGTGTAAATATTCAAGCTTGTTGTGAAATCTCACAGGAAAACCATTTATTTATTTATTTTAATTAAAATCAGACCTAAAAAAACACAGCACATCTTGATGTGCCACATTTGAATGCACATGAATGCAAATGATAAATATAAACTAATGCAAAAGGGAAGATTTTCATTAACTCATCCCTTTTTTAATAGCTGTAATAGTTGCATCACTGTAATGAACCATTGCTGGGTCCAAAATCGCATAGGTAGTATCTGAGTAGGCACTTTATTTAATGAAGAACTGTTAATAACAGGATGTGTGCATGTGGTATGAATCTGTGGCAAGTCATGTTGGCTTTTCATGTGACCGATGGTGTCAGACTTTGAATCATAAGCGTAAATAGTACTGTAGGTCCACTGGGTTATTTTCAAATACACTCCAATACATTTTTGCAAAAATATGGCATAAAGTAGCCTGTTAATATGAAGAAATTTTCTGTATTGATTTTTCTCAGGTATTTTACTCATATTTTGAATTATGCATTTCAGTGTATTGTGTTTTACAGTTGAATAAAATGTCAAGGGGTTGAAGGGAACATTTTCCATTTCTCCACTTATTGTTATTTTTATTTATTTATTTTTATTACAGTATAGACTTACTACAGTTACATGTTCTCCATTTGTTTGGATTTTATGTTGTATTTTCAGATTCCTGTGTCCTGTCATAGTTTGTAAGTCCCTTTTTTAGTCCTTTTGTTTCATTGGGTCCCTTAATTAGTTCCCCAGGTGTTTCTGCTTTTCTTCTTCCATGTGTGTTTGTGTGTATGTGTAAATGTGTATGTCTGTGTGTATGTATATAGCCCTATGTTTCGGTCAGTCTTTGTCAGTCATTGTCTTGTTTGTAAACTGTTGCATTCCCATTCCCTGTGTGGATTATCTTTGTTTGTGATTTTTGAATAAACTAATGCTATATTTGGATCTTCTTCCCTGCATCGACAACAACAATACTTTATAGGGACCAATTCTCACTATTAACTAGTTGCTTATTAGCTTGCCCATTATTGACATATTGGCTGTTCATTAGTACATATAAAGCACATATTCTGCATGACCATATTCTCCATCCCTAATCCTAGCCAATACATAAACTTCACAACTATTAATAAGCAGTATTTAAAAGTTTATTGAGACAAAAGTCGTAGTTAATAGTTTGCTAATAGTGAGAATTTGACCTTAAAATATAGTGTGACTACAACAACATATTCAGACATATTACTCTTTTAGCATACTCCTTTTCTCATAATATATAGTAGGGAATTAGGCATATTCAGACACAGCACATGATTTGCACTTTATAACCTTTGTTCTTTTGGTTCTATCATATAACTTAAGAAGCCTAGAAATAAAGTGCAAATATGGACCATTTGTGTGCATGTGTCCATTCTCTACATAATTATATGGAAAATAGCAGCTTGCACATTGTGCTAAAATTCAACACCTGTATTCCACATAAGTGAAAAAATCATATGAAATAACATGAGGGATTACTTTTTTTATTTTATATATATATATATATATATATATATATACAGTGCCCTCCACTAATATTGGCACCCTTGATAAATATGAGCAAAGGCGGCTGTAAAAATAAATCTGCATTGTTTATCCTTTTGATCTTTCACTCAAAAAATTCACAAAATTCCAACCTATCATTGAAGTAAAACAATTGAAAGTGGGGAGAAAATCTCATGATGAAATAACTGTTTTTCTCCAATGAATGTTGGCCACAATTATTGGCACCCCTAGAAATTCTTATGAGTAAAATATCTCTGAAGTATATTCCCATTCATTTTTTTTTTTTTAGCACACCAGGGTGACTAGGAGCATGAAATTGTCCAGCCATGACTTTCTGTTCCACAGGATTATAAATATGAGGAACACAAAGGTCAAATTCCCTTAATCATCCATCACAATGAGAAAAAACAAAAAATATATTTCTGATGTGAAGAACAAGATTGTTGAGCTTCACAAAATAGAAAGTGGTTGTAAGAAAAGAGTTAAAACATTGAAAATCCCCATTTCCACCATCAGGGTAATAATTAAGAGGTTCCAATCAACTAAAGATGTTAAAAATCTGCCTGAAAGAGGACGTGTGTCTATATCGTCCTAATGCACGCTGAGGAGGAGTGTTTGAGTGGCCAAAGACTCTCCAAGGATCACAGCTGGAGAATTGCAGAGATTAGTTGAGTCTTGGGGTCAGAAAACTAAAAAAAAAAATAATAATCAAACATCCCCTATATCACCACATGTTGTTCGGGAGGGTTTCAAGAAAAATTGTCCTCACTCATCCAAAAACAAACTCCAGCAAATTCAGTTGTCAGACACAACTGGAACTTCAAATGGGACTGGCTTCTATTGTCAGATGAAACTGAAAAAAGAGCTTTTTGGCAGCAAACCCACCAGATGAATTTAGTACAAACAGGGATAAAAAAGTACCCCATGTCCACGGTTAAATATACTGCTGGATCTTTAATGTTGTGGGCCTGTTTTTCTGCTGGAGGTCCTGAACATCTTGTTCAGATGCATGGCATCATGGATTCTATCAAATACCAACAGATAAAAAATCAAAACCTGACTGCCTCTGTTAGAAATCTTATAATGGGCCGTGTTTGGATCTTCCACCAGGACAACAATCCAAAACAAACATCAAAATAAACACAAAAATGGGTCACTGAGCACAAAATGAATATTTTACCATGGCTGTCTCTGTCCTCTGACCTGAACCCTACAGAAAATGAGTGAGGTGAACTGAAGAGAAGAAGCACCGTCATGGAGCTGTGTATCTGAAAGATCTGGAGAGATTCTGTATGAAGAAATGGTCTCTGATCTCTTATCAGGTGTTCTCCAAACTCTTCAGACATTATAGGAGAAAACTCAGAGCTGTTGTGCTGGGAAAAGGACGTTGCAATAATTGGGTGCCAATAATTGTGGCCAACATGAAATAGTGAAAGCATTTATTTCACAATGAGATCCCCCGCCCCACTTTCAATTGTTTTACTTCAATGATAGGTTGGAATTTTGTGATTTTTTTGAGTAAAAGATAAAAAGGATAAACAATGCAGATTTATTTTCACAGCTGCCTTTGCTCATATTTACCAAGGGTGCCAATATTAGTGGAGGACACTGTATATATATACACACACATGAGAAAGAGAAATTGCAGTTCATCAAATTTTGTTGTAAAAGTACTGTGAATATATATATGGTATTTTTGCCAGAGAATATAAAATGGCCAGCGTTGACCCAGTAGATGTTTAAATCACAGACTGATTGATTAGTAATTCACATATAGATCAAACTGTGTTCTGATTATTGAAGCACATCCATTCCTTTGTTTAAAAGTGTGAACATGCCAACCTGAACACAAGACTATCTCTTCTGCCCCCTAGCACACACAGGGACTACTGCAACTCTGTGTGTTTAACAGTAACAGTAAAAACAACATTCAAAGCCATATGTGAGTGACACATTTCCCCTTCCTGCTCCATTTCCTCTCATATGCATATGTGAGACGCGCAGACAGGCTGAGCCTGCTGGCCTGTCAGAGAGCGTTCCTCCTGGGAGTGCTTTTCACTGTCACACGTCGCTGGGATTCTCCACCTGTGTGCCGGTACGGTGGACCCCCTCCGAGACTTTGTGCTTCCCGAATCCATGTGCAGATCTGCCGGCAGAAACGCACACACCAGGATGAGGTCACGCCGAGGTCTGAGCGCACACATGCAGAAGAAAGCCTGACATTTCTAGAAGAAAGGATAGATGGGGTAGTAATGGAAGTAAAAGCAAGACAGTGTGGTACGTAAGGATGAAGGATGCAGGAAAAGGCGAAAGCTGAGAAGGGGATACATTTTTCATTTCCCATAGTGCTTTGTTGACAGCAGCCAGAGTCCGTTAGAGACCAGTTAGCACTTATGGGACTAATTGGGGTTAGAGTCCAGTCAAACTGAGCTCTGTCCTCTGACAATATCACATACTCACAAAGAGAGTGCTTTTAAAGTGAACTTGAAGCATTCTGATTCCATTTTACTTCTGTGATATGACGTATTTCAGAGTGAAACATTCAATTAGACATAAATGTAGGGCAGGACAAGATTTTATCCATTGGGAGTTGACTGGATTGTGAAAAGAGAGTGTTTAATGTGGTAACATAATTCAATTTGATTCAAGTTTTCTCAATACATATTGTTAAAGCAGTGGTTGTGTGGCTAGTAAACATGTATTTGGTTAAGCAGAAATAATGAACAATGATTATAGCTTGTGATTTTAATGATTACAATATAGGGATAGTATTTGACAGCTTTGTATGTCAATCCAAAATTGGCATAAACTGAAGTCTTCACATATGAAGAACATTTAAGATACCTGAAAATGTAATTTAATTGACAAAGCTGAATTTTCAGTCTCACTCTGATTTCATGCTCTAGAAACATTTCTTATAATTATTATCAATGTTAATTAGCAATAATAATAATAATAATCATTTTATTAAGCAAGGATACATTCAATTGATCAAAAGTAAAAGTATAGAAATGTATTATGTTAAAAAAATATATTTAAAATAAATTATGTTCTTTTGAACGTTCTATTTATGACAGTTTCCAGCAGGGATGCATAAAATTTATTTAATAGCAATATTAAATCTTTCTTGAGCATCAAAGCAGCATATTAGAATGATTTCTGAAAGATTATGTGACCTTGGAGTAATTCAGCTTCACAACCTCAAGATCATAAACAACAATAAATACAATTTTTAAATATATTTAAAAATAAATGTTATTTTAAATTGTTTAAAAAAAATCTAGATTTCTAGATAGATAGAAAGACAGACAGACAGACAGACAGACAGACAGATAGATAGATAGATAGATAGATAGATAGATAGATAGATAGATAGATAGATAGATAGATAGATTCTGTATATTCTGTGTTGTACACTGTAACATAAGAAGGAGGGGTAGGTTTGTTATAGGCAGAGAATAGCTTCTTCTCTGTCTGATGCAGAGACAGTCGTGTGTTGTGTGTGTGTCTCTGACTGACAGCAAGTGCCATGTCATTATTCACATATTCAAACACAGCAAGGAATGCTGAGAGAAATGTTGTGTGTGTGTGTGTGTGTGTGTGTGTGTGTGTGTGTGTGCACAGTATGTGTTAGTGTAATTGTATCGGTTATTGCTGGCTGTAACTGGAGGGTTTACATTTTGTATTTTTGTAGAATTGCCATCTGTTTCCTAGTTCTGAGGTTGTTCTGGTTGTCTGATTTGTGTTATTGCTTTAATATTGACCACAATCTGAAAACCCATCAGCACCGTGGTAGGCTTGTTGTTTTAAGGGATTTTCACACTGCACTTAACCCTGGGTTAAAATCTTTTTAACCACAGGTTAAAGGTGCTGTAAGTGATTGCAGCTGTTTTGCTAGCTTCTACCATTTTGCTAACTTAAACACTCTCAGGCCACAAAACCCTCCCTCCAAAGGCAAAAAAAATGCAGGTTGGCGGTGTATTTTTGTTTCAGACTGTCTTAGATAGGTATCATTTTCTAAACAACAAAAAAACCAATCATAACCCACAAATCCTATGCATTTCACAAATCCTCTTTGTATTGTTGCAGAAACTGTGTTTTGATTTCATTTCTGATGTCTGAGGGAAACTTAAGAACAATGACCATCTAACAAAGACCATCTTTTTGTTGTTTTTGTAGAATTTTTAATTTCAGATGTCCAAAGCCTGAAACTGTAGGCTAGTACATGGAGGCAGATGATTCTATCTATGACAACTCAATTTCACACAACATTATCTTCTAAAATTCAAGATTCATGATTTTTATTTGTCTCATACACAATTATACAGAGTATAACCAGCAGTGAAATGTTAGGAATGCGCTAGTGCGCAACTCATTATGAAATGCATACTCATAAATATGCAAATTAGAATGTTAACCCAAATCTACATCTTACAAATAAGCAAAATCAACGCGAAAACCAACTAGCCAGAATTGATTACTAACCCAGGGTGAAACACGAAAAGTGTAAAACATGGGACAAGACCCAGAATTATGTGGTAAAAAATTTGCTAAACTTGTGAAAAGTCCATTATTGTCAGTCTGAATCTCGAAAAATTTATTGTTTCAAAACTTTACAAGCCAAAGTCCTAAATCCCAAACAATGTTTCTTCTACATGATAATGTGTTTATTTTACTAATCGCCATATGGTGTAGAAAACATAACTGCAATTGATGGAACTCAAAGAGTCTCTTTCTGTAAGTAAGTCGGTAGTTTGGGGAGCTCTCATTAAGTGAGGCTGGATTTAGAGAAAACTGTGTCAGATTACTAAACCATCAAATTTCTCTTTCTCTCTCTCTGTCAGTCAGATTTGAAGCAGCTTTACTCCAGAAACCTGAATCTGTGGGGCAGACAGGTGACACGAACAGCAATTAGCCAAAATGAGAAACAGTAAGAGGCTTGTGTTAGTGTGTGTAACAGATATGAAGCTGGAAGACTATTTATTCAGCCTGGTCTCAAGTTCATACGTAGGTATTAATACGTAACATTTACAAGCACAAAACGTACATTTATGTACGTATTTATTGATGCTAAAACGTACAATTTAGACGTATTTCAACGTTTAAAACGTACAAATCGATACGTATTTTTAGCTAAAAAACGTAAAAATATTTACGTATCTTTTATATCAGCATGCAGGGAAATAACAATTTTAGTATGCATGCATTAAAGACATTTTTATCATTTTATAGTGCTAATGACCCATAGGGAAATAACCATTAAAAATGTTTTTATAGTCGCTAATCCCACTCCTACCTCTAAACCTAAACATAGCTATTTCTGTACAGTATAAGAAAAACATGACAGACAGATAAATGCAATTACAATCATTTATTTATTGCAAAAATTTCAAAAGCACTACCAAAAGTAATCCAAATGACGATGCGTTGCAGCCGCAGTCCTCTCTGGCGGAATACAGTAGGTTTGTGTGAGGTGCAGCGTAGAATTTATGTTATTAATCGCTGAAAATATTATCCAGATTATTTTCCTGATCCTCTCGCTCTCAGTGAACTCGTCTCCTGAAGGCGCGTGCATGCTCGCATCTTTCAAACACACACCTCACCAGAAACACGGCATGTCGCAATCTGTGACGAATGCAGGCGAGAGCCAATGAGCGTTCGATTATTCTGCCGTAAAACCTGTCGTTTGAAGCGGCAATATTTGAATTCGTAAGGAGCGCGTCGTTAGTCAGCGCGGGCTTTACTGTTTACGGTCGCTGGACTTGCTGCTCGGGATGGAGATGAAGATCGCCGAATAAAGGCTTGGATTTGGGTCTGTTCCTCGCAGTCGTATGGATTCTGAAGATCTGGATTACAGCGCATGAATAAAATTGTTTCATTTCGTAATTATGTTGCGGTTTTGGTGTTTTATATAGCTCTATTGTCAGTCACAGCATGTCCGAGAAAACGCTTGTTGTGGCCCATGGCAAACAAAGTAAACATTACATGACAAGTAAAGGTTAAACGATTGCAGAAATGTTATTTATTTTGAGGGTTTAAAGTGAAGTCTTGTTTAACATTATGTAGGCATATTCTTGGAAACGAGAGCTGGCAGAAATCACAGAACAGAACGAAATGTTATCATTTCATATTAGGTAAACTGGTAAACAACTGAAAACAAGGTAATTGATATGACAACTAAAAACAACTAATAATAAAATTAATGCCCCAAATTCAATATTCATAAGGATTCATTTTTAGATGTAGTCAATACGTCAGTTTTCAACGTTTAAATGCAGAAAATACGTCAGTATTTATACGTTTAGATGCTGAAAATAAATCAGTATTGTACGTTTTAGTGCCTGTAAAAACGTAAGTAAATGTACGTTTTATAGAACCACATTTTACGTAAAATACATACGAATTATTATGAGATCACGTTGATTTATTATTACATGACTAGGGTTGGTGAATTTATTTCAATGACTTTCACATGATATCACCAGTGAACAGCAGCATGAACTTATTACAGGAAATTATCCAATTGGAAGATGATTGTGTGTAGTTAAAGATGATTTGAGGTAGTTCGAGATGATTGTGTGTAGTTACAGATGGTTTTGAACAGTAGTTGCAATTACATGTAAATTTCGGGAATCATCTTTAACCAGTCAACCCAATCATCATCCATCTGTAAGACCAAGTCTTCATTGGAAATGTCGAAGGGGTTCTTTACCTCAGAATGTTCACTAACACAGGCTAGTCAGCTCAAGGCTACACTTCAGCAACAATAACATTTTTATATATGTAAAATAGTGCTGCCAAACGATTAATCGCAAATAATGGCATCGAAAATAAAAGATTTTGGTTACATAATATGTGTGTATACTGTGTATATTTATTATGTATATATAAATACAAACACATGCATGTATATATTTAAGAAAAATATGTTACATTTATATATTAAATATATTTATATATGATATAAAATATATTGTATATATAAATATAAATGTATATACATTTGAAATATTTTCTAAATATATTTACTGAATGTGTGTATTTATATATGCATAATAAATAAACACAGTACACATACATATATTATGTAAACAAAAACTCTTATTTTGGATGCAATTAATCATGATTGTCGTTTGACAGCACTATTGTAAAATAAAATTATTTATAAGTGTTTTATATCTGTTTCCTACTTTATTCTCAAAATAAACACATATGGTTAGAAAAAAATCCACTACTGTTCAAAGGTGTTTGGTCAGATTTGTTTTTTTTAAATAAGTCTTCTATGTTCACCAAGGCTGCATTTATTTGATCAAAAATCAGCAAAAACAGTAATAATAAAAAGGAGCTCAGGAGCTCCCAGTCTATTCATACCTGCTCCCATTGCCAGACGCCCCATCGCTGTCAGACTTTAACCATATGTAGGGTCCAGATAATGTCACCGTGGTCAGAGGTGGAGACCTGCGCAAGGAGAGTTTTAAAGTGCCAAAGTGGGTGTGCCATCCCCACTAGCACTATCTTCACCATGATGGGGTAAATCCCGGTGGCAAGGGTGGTCCCAGGACAACCGGTCCCCCATCTTGGCTGCAGGAGGCTGCCGTGTCCTTCGTCTGTTAAGGCCTGCCTATTGCTGACCTCCAGAGCATTGCTTTTCTGTCAGGGTGTACTCCCTTAGCCTTGTTTCAATACACTTACCACAAGGCAGAGGGGCTATTTGCCCATAGCTGGGACAGTGGTTGAGGGGTGCCAGGGCATGTCCACACAATCGTGGGCCTGCACGTCTTATTATAGAATATGCACTGCTGCTCCAAGATCCCCTGTAGTTTAGCCTGGAACTGTATGATACCCAGTTTCCATGTGTGGCCCCGAGGAGGCATTACAGGAGTCTTGGTGGTGGAGAGGCTCTGTACTGGCAGGAGGAGGCTTACGCACTCTGCTCTTCTTTTCACCCTCTATCAAGGAGGCTAGCCAGCGGCAGCAGCTGTAAGCAGAGAGTAGCAAGCAGAGAGCAGCATGCATTATTATGCATTAGCATGCACTAACTACCTACACTACTACAATACTGCACTAGATGCTTCACACACACCCTTTGTGCTTACACACCCACACACAACCGGAGACATATATTTTTTTGTTATGTCATGACAAGCCGGACACATTCCAGTATAGACGCTGACCTTTACAGGTCATCCTACAGGTCTATAAAATATTTGACTTACGTTATGTAATCTTATACGATACGTATCTCTGTCTCAATGCAGTACATGGTATACTCTGCTTTTAAGAAATAATGTAGTTAACTAATTGAACTGATCTGCATTGGCCCGTCTGTGGGCTGAATGGACACAGTAAACCACATACATCAGGCAGTGTGGTGTCATAAATCAGCTCTGATGGTGGTGGGCTGCAGAGAAAGGCACTCAGCTAAATTACAGACCCCATTTACTGCTTTTCACCAGCTTAAACTCCTACTGACCAAACTGAATATGCACTTAAAGCAGCACACCATGCCCTTCCTCACACACACCGGTGACTTCATACTCTAAAAGCGCAAAGCCCTGACTGAGTGTTCGGCTTACAGGTTTTTAAGAGGTCCAGAATTATCTCTCTCACCTCTCCAAGATGGACACACCACCAGCTCTGAGTACTTAAACACGATGGTAAAATGAATCTTGGAGATCTTAAGACACAGGTTAGGTTTGGCATAGCATACTACCATACCAATAAATGTGTAGTATACTGTACATATTATGCAAATTTCTGAATGCACGACATAGCCAAATGATCTTCTACACTTGTTAAAGGAGCATGCTGCATTAAACACTGTATCCCACAATGCAATGTGCTCAACTTCACCTTCAGTTTCCAATGTGATGGATGAACCGGAAGTAATATCAGTTGCAATCTTGACTCACTTGATTGGTACTAACTGGAATTAAACACACCATGTGATGACGGTCATGTGATAACAGCACAGCATAGTGCTACTGTTTTACCAAATATTAGAATGCAGGGGCGGACTGGAACAAAATTTCAGGCCGGGAAATCTCACTCTCATCCAGGCCATCCCATACACCCACAACAAATTTTGAAACCGGACAACAATATTTTTTGCATGGCCATCATCATCATTGCATAAAAATGTTTCAATTCCTAGGCTGGGGCCATGCAAAATAATTAAAGGTTATCTTTTGAACTTCCATTTTTCTTTTTAGTCTCTTCATTTTCCCTGACATCTCTATGTCTCTCATGTGTATGTTTACTTTTTTCACAAATTTTCTTGCAGCTGTCACTTTTCCAGCACCTTGTTGCAAAACAGCCACCTCATTGTAATTTGTTTGCACATAGTATACATTTATTTTAGAAAAAAAATATTACATTATTGCATTACATTATATAAAAAAAAGTATTACATTATTGTTTTATCTTGTCAAAATTAGCACAATAATAGCTACATCTTGAATATATCTTTATAAAAAAAATCTTAAAATTGAATATGTTTTTGCATTATCATGGGTCATGTTTGGTCCTAAGTAAAATGAACCATGGTATTATTAGACCTATGGTAAAAGTAACCATGTTTTTGGTGGATTGATTACTATTTGTATAACCAGAGTTTTACTACAAATACCATGGTGAAACTATATCGTGTAGCAAAACCATTATTAATTTGTGGTTACCATGGTTTAACTATAGTAACCATGTTTTTTTGGTTTGATTTTTAGTAAAACCACGGTTAATTTTCCTAAGGGTTGTGTTGTTGTCTGCCATAACTCCTCCTAAACCCGTTATAAAACTATGTGAATATTTATTTGCTAAATTCCGTCTCTTTACAATAGTAATTATGTCCTTTTGTTAAGTTTGCAGTAATTGACAGCTACTGCTAACATTTGCTAGCAGTTTAATGTTTAACTAAGTAAACAAAGATAAAACTACAATAGTCTATTTACAGATGTAACTGACCTGCACTTGAAGCCCTGAACAGGACAGTTTTGCCTCTCTGCTCCACCTGGGAGCTTCCACTCCATTCTAGAGTCTCGCATCCTTTTGGCGGACGCGCGGAGCGCGCGCGAGGCGAATCGCGTTGCCAGTCAAGGCATGATTTATTAGAGTTTTATTATTGAATGGCGAATTCGGAAATAATCACTTTAGTACATTCGGTAGGCAACAAAAACAACAACAACAATATAAAATAATAATAATAAATTATAAAAAATAATAAATAAATGTAGGGCAGTGGGCCAAATTGGCTGCCAGGCCACCGGGAATTCTCCTGGTTCTCCCGATGGCCAGTCCGCCCCTGTTAGAATGATTTCTGAAAGCTCATGTGACACTGAAGACTGGAGTAATGATGCTGGAAATTCATCTTTGCATCACAGGAATAAACTACATTTTTGTTGTTGTTTGTTTGTTTGTTTTGAATTAAAATAATATGTTACAATATTGCAGGTTTTTTTTTTTATTAGCCTTAGTGAGCATAAGACACAATTGGAATTTAACTTTATGGAATTTTATAAATCATGCAACTCATTTTCATATGAATTCATAATTTCAAATCATGCTATGCTTCTGTCAAATGACCTTACTACATTGTGGGTTTTTCTGTTACCAGTATTGGTGGTATCCTGTATAAACTAAATACTTACTGTAAAATGAAAAAAAAAAAAATGGTGTAGGATTTGCTTTGAAACAATGTTCATTCAGAAATTGCTAGTACATTTCACAAATAAATACAAAGAAACACATTGTAACTTGGGAATAAAGTAAAACAGAATTTAACATTAAATTCTGAAGTAGAAAGACTAAAATAGTATTTTCTTGTAAACTGTAACATATAGATCCCCAGACATGGCATGTGGGGGGGGGTAATAATAATAATTTGTTCCCAAATAACAGTTTGTTTCCACAACTTACTAAAACTTACTAATTCCTGTCCGCAATTTCATAACACTATCGTCCTTTTTGCATAGTAAGAAAATACCTCTATTGCTGCTGTTATGCATAAAGTATGACAGGACTGTAACAGTGAACAAAACTGTTCAAAGCAGTTGAAATAGGCTGTTCACAAATCATTTGACGAACAGAAAGTGTTAGTAGCATACAATGTACTTAAAACAAGGTAACAAATTTGTAAATCGTGCTCAGCATTTACTTAAAATGAGGTAGTGAATAAGTCAATCGTGCTGACGATGTACTTAAAGGTGCCATAGAATGCATTGATACAATATTTTAAATTGTTCTCTGATATCTACATAGAAGGTATGTGGCTTAGGTAAGGGCAAAAAGTCTCCAGAAACGGTTTTACATGTCCATTTACAACCCTAGGATTTCTCCTTAGAATGAAATGGTCTGTTATTACCTTATTTGGAATGGTCATGAATAATAATGTTGAGCTCTGCTCTGATTGGCTGTTTCACAGTGCGGCTCAATGTTGAGCTCTGCTCTGATTGGCTGTTTCACAGTGCGGCTCATTTCAGTAGCTCTCACAGCAGGAAGGAAGCACAGGGAAAATATATATTTCAATACTTTCTCGCGCAGTTATATCGTTGGGTAATTATACTTGTTAATAAAATGCGGGCATCAGGGAGCCGCTATTAATATGCTGGGCATTGAAACTGATTTCGAATGCACGATCGCTTTTTAGTTTCACTTTCACTTTTGAGATTCGCGATCGCACGTACTCTGTTTATACTATGGAGCGGCAGTACTTACCACACATTTTACAAGATCAGATGCTTGTCAGTGGTGCTCAGGATCTGTAAATCATTCGCCATCATCCTCAGTCATCTCTCCTTACTCTGTTTATGTGGAAAGTGAAATCTTATGTACTGTAATGTAACAGGCTACCGCTAGCAAGAAGCTAACCATGTCCTCTGTAGTAATGCAATAGCCTAATCTTCATACATTGTTTTAAAGTGTATTTGATACTGAAATATAAATGGTAATTCTGCTTTGTTAATCCAATTTTATGTAAAAATGTTCATATGTTACACTGGATCTGAGGGATCAAATTACATTGCATTGTGGAATATGGTATCACACGCAGTGTGCTCAGATTGCATACTAATGTTTTATTAAATGAACAGAAAATTTGCAAGGTATACTTACTGCGCACCGCATAATCATTCAGAATGTACCCACAATCACTTTATAGACTGAAGAAAGTGAAATCATCAATTCAATGTTATTATTAACTCAAATCTGAAGTTTGTGTTTCTGTTTTGACAGAAAATAAACTGAGAACTTCTTGAACTATGAGAGGCGGTTATAGCCAGGCAGTAGGAGGGCACCCCAAGATCCAATTTTAATTGGTCGTACATGTTTCCGCTGTAACGGCTCCTTTAGCTCTTGAATTACTGTAAAAACAGGGAGCATGTGGGGCAGTGGAGAGAGCGGGGGCGTCAGCAATCGTTAAAATCTCTCCACCGCGGAGGGAAGCTGCACGTTATTAGATTGTAAGGCTGTAGGGAGGAAAAGACCATTTGACTGCGCTGCAGGGGGGAAGCGTTTGCTTCTGCTGGGGGACGTACGCGACCGATCCAGCCTGAGAAGAGACGGCGGGAGACGCCATAACAGGTCATCAATGCTCACCTGCTGCACAGGTGGCCTACAGACTGTTAATGAGGCTTTTTGTTTTGCTCAGACCCCTGAGAGAGAGGAAGAGAATGAGAAAGCAAAAAATAAGAGATCCATCACAGATACACAGTCATCTAGACTCACTTAGAGATAAATGAAGACTGTGAGCTAATGAATTTCACCTCCAAGATTCTGCTGATGGATTTGAAGGGGTGAAAACGCTCTATTGCTCTCTCTGAAATCACATTAGTCTCTTTTGTTTTGTTTTCTGGAGCTCCTAAAATGATCTTCGAAGTTTATGAGGTTTTGGAAAGCAACAGAATGAATTATGCAAAGATATGCAGGCTGAGAAGCGAAAATGATGCCATATGCCTCTCTCTCACTCTGTCTTTCGCTCGCTTGCTCTCTATTTCGTTTTAATATACCAGGGATGTGTACCGGACAAAAATGTAATTAGATGAAGGCATTTACATTCACATTAGTATCGTTTGTCCACTGATGTACATTCACAAATGGTGAACACATACCAATTCATAGGGCACAACATAAGGTGTCCAGATGTTCCTGCTTTTCCAAGGACGTTTGCTATATTTGTTTGTACATGCTGGTTTCAAATAATATCATCACATAGAGTGTAATTTCAATTTCACCTTTATTTTCTTTAGTTCATCACAATACAATACACTATATACAGTGGTCATAGAAAACTAGATTTCAACCCCTCTTTAAATGCTCATTTTAAAATATAAATTTTACACTCATTTACAAGTTCATAACTTTATTTTTGCTGTCTGCTGGAATTCATTTACATGATTTAAAAGTAAAAAAACACATTATTTTTTTATCATACTTTACATTACTGGAGCACCTCTTTTAACCCTCAGCCAGAATTTTTTTTTTTTTCCATGTCTTTAAAGCCTGCCTTTCCAGTCTGTTCTAATTGGTCAGCTGGCCCAGTCAATTGTTATTAGTCGTGCAATAGTGTGTGTTGAAAATGTAATGTATCTTACAAAAAATCTGATCACTATATTAGCATTCCATGATACAGATACAGTAAGTCAGAATTTCCAACTTCCTATTTGGATAGTTGCAATACTGTTCTACCAGAATTTGGATTTTCAGATTGGAAGATTATGTGGAAACCCACAACTCAGATTTCGCCAAAACATGGCAGCACCCAGGGAGAAGTAATTTAGTTCATGATAAACATTCATTTTATCTAACGTTTGCAGATGCAGGAGTGTAAAACATAGTAAATAATCTCTGCTGATAATCGCACACCTGCAGAACAAATTGTGGCATAGCATAGCATCATTATTGTCATTGTTTATCACTAGAGAAACATCAAGAACAACAGCAAAGCTAATGGTAGAATCAGCATTTTTGTTTCTTTATCCACATCATCTCCCATGCATCAGACAATGGAATGTGACTATGTTCAAAATTTAGAGATGTCAAGAAAGAATATCTGACATCTGTCCTTGAATGTAATGCAGCGTTAGAACTTCAAACTAGGGTCTAAAATGAACACTTGTCAAGCGAGAAGTAAAAAAAAAAAAAAAAAAAAAAAAAAAAAGAATTTCACGTGTAGCAAAAAATAAATAAATTGAAATCTAAATCGCAACGTGTCACTGCATGTTTTTATGACAGATTTACTAAGAGAGACGGATTCATCTGAAGTGACACATCAACTAGTGCTGTGAAAAACATTCACTGTAATAAACTAGAGTATTCAGTATCAAGCTGATCCAAACGATTATTTTTCTCCAGTGTATAATGATATCACCTTTCTCTCTTCCTCTCTCATGTCTGGTTTAGCTCTGAAAGGCTCCAGTGTGTCATGTCAGATTTGCTATGTGGATGTGAAGGACTAATGTTGTGGTCATAAGGTTGTGACCTCATCCTGACCTTTGGAGGCCCGTCTCAATGAAATCTCTCAGGACGACTTAATATGACTGAAAGCTGCTCGCTGACAGGACAGAAACGGCACAGTTACTGCAGACACTCAGCACTTTCCATTCACAGTATCAAAATATATTGCATGTGTTTTTCATAGTAACAAAAGCAGCACTATTACTATTGAACACTAGTTTGAATCTAATCCCAAATAATAAACTTTAGGGCATGGACATTTTAGATTTGGGCCAGTAAGCAACAAACCAGAACAACACCCTGGCAACCACAACTTCCTGGCATGGTGAAGGGTTTTGGATGGGCAATACCACTTTAAAGTTTTTTTTTTTTTTTTTTCGAAATCAAGTTTGCCTGTAACTTTGTGTGGCAATTTGTGTGTGTGTGTGTGTGTGTGTTTGGTATAGTCTTTTAGCTGAAGGTAAATGCAGGCCATGATTAAATTTGAATGAAGCTTCTGTTTGCAGATGGACCCAGATGTTGACCCTCCTGCTCTCTCTCTCTCTCTCTCTCACTCTCTCTCTCTGTGTGTGTGTGTGTGGGGGGGGGGGGGGGTAGTTCCAGTTTACCATGGTTTATTGGCAAATAAATCTAATTTTATTACAGAAGTGTTTGTTGCTTAGCTGCAGACAATGAAAATAAAGTAAAATAAAAATATAGCCAAATAAAATAATAAAGCAAAGTAATAAATTAAGAAGTAGCACACAATAATTCAACTCATTCAACTTGATAAAAATATATGTCATGAATAAAGATTAACATTAGAGTCTCTCTCTCTTGTTTCTGGCTCTTGTTTGCCCAGAGGTGGGTCAGATGATGGATGATCTTTCAGCAGTCTTTCTTGTAATCAATGCGCACACGCTGTCTGAGTGCTCTGTAATGACAGACAGACTCACACACACACACACACACACACACATAATCGTCATACACAGCCACTGGAATGCATTAGAGGCTTTAACCTTGACCCCTGTGAAAGTGGAGAGGTCGACAAGTCTTGACAGGAGAATAAGATAATTAGCATTGAGAGCTGTGACGCTAACCTTCGTTGTACTGGCAAAAACCTGGGTGTAAGAGAAGCATCTCAAAACCTGTTGTTGTGTTTTATCCCCCCCCCCCCCAAAAAAAAAGGTTGTGGTGTAAAATTGTCATAATTTCATGGGCAAAATCCAGTTATTTAAATAGTAACCCATATGAAAAATTTCCCTGTGCAGATTTAGCTCGTGTTTCAGTTGGTCACAGGAATTTACTGTGTTCACCAATGGAAAGCTGCTTGGTTTGAAAATGACTTCTGTGTGAGCTTTATGCTGGTTTTCTGATGTGTATGGTGGTCAAAAATGTACATTTCCACAGTAGTTCATCCTGTTCTCTTTCAGCTGAGACCAGATCAATGCCGCTCAGCAGCACTTTAGAGAGATACAGCCCTTCTAACATCACCAGGCCGGAGAAGAGATTGATCATGGCCATTTATCTAAGCGGAGGCGTGCCGTCCCACCGGGCTTCACGTTTAACATCCTCTGTGCTGGTTTAAACTGGCAGGTTGCCATGGCAGCTAATGAGGAGCCGACTGATGGAGTGGAACAGTCGCCACCGCAGATTCTTTACCAGGGTAAGATAAAGCTAATGCTGTTAGCATCGAAACGCAGGGCTGAGCCCACTCCATCAAACAGACATCTCGGACTCTCTCTCGCTCTAATCCAGAATGAGAAATGAAAACATCTTTATGTGGTTTATTCCCATAAAGCTCCACTCGAACCCCACTGCTGCCCTGCACACTTCACTTTTACCCAAGTATGGAGTGATGATTTTCATAAAAAGTTGTTTTATTCAGTAATTACTGGATTTGTTGTCCAATATTTAGCAACAAAACAACACAGTTTTAGTAGTTTTGGCTAAATTATCATCTTAGCAAATAGTGTAGTTTAAAAAAAAATTATGCTTTTAAAAAGTATAGAAAAATGTTAAATAAGTTACTATTTATAAATAAAATCTTTGAAATATTTTAAATATACATTTTAAATATAAATTGAAATAAAAAGCACATTTAAAAAAAAAATCTTCAATTTCTTTCAATTTTTAAATTTAAATGATAAAACATACAATTATGAAATATGAATTTACTATTTATAAATAAAATCTAAATGTTGATATGTAAATGTAATAGCTAAATTTAAATCGAAATGTTAAATTTAGAGAACGTCTAGCAAAAGTGAGTAGCTTTATTGTTTTACAAAACAATCACTTTTTTTAAACAATTTAGAAACAAAACTCACAATTTTAGTATTTGATAGCATGTTAGTAAATAATGCAGTTTTCAAATTTATTTGAAAATTTTAATATTATAATATACTATGCAAAATATGAATTACTGTTAAAAATAAGTTTTAAACCTAAATTTTAATAAATAAATAGAAATCTAAATGCTAGATTTTGTGATAAACATTTAGAGAACATGCTAATCTAATCTAGCAAAAGCCAGAAAGGATGTTTAATTGATTTGTTTGTTATGTCACACTTTATGTTACATTTGGTGCTCAACACTCCAAGCACAATCAAGTGCTCTCTGGTGCTAAATTAACGTTATTAATAACCTTGATGGGTATCTTCACAATATTGAGTGTGTCTGTTCTGGTCACTAATTAACAGAATACCTTAAGTATGACTGGCTGCTTTTAGCTATTTTAGCTTTTAGCGTCTAGCTATTATCTGTATTACTTATATAATGAGCCACATTAGGCCTGTCATTGTCTAGCTCTGACTGTAATTATTTTATCCACTTATGATTATTTGTTTTGAGAGCTTTTATGTTCCATTTCATTTGCAATGTAAACATTTTTGCTTCCTTTAACTGCTTCTAAGTGGACATATTTGCCTGTTCACAATGCTCCAGGTGTAAGCTCCAGAAATTAAATAAAGCCTATATCAAATTACTTATGCAAATTTGTGAATGTAACACAGTGAATGAACAGATTTGATGGCAAGATACTACACAGATATTAGACATCTTTATAAACAATAAGCATAAAGCCTAGAAAGAAGACATTTCCATACGGCAACTTTGTAGCTATACGGAAATAGATTTAGATTTATTTTGCAATGCCATTTTTTTTTTCTTGCAAGCTAAATTACTAAGATACATTTTTACATTTTCTCAAGAAAATGTAAGTCTGGAGAGATTTCTGTGAAAACATTTGTGCCTGAAATACTAGGATATGAAAAAGCAATGCTGAAAGATGGAAAAAATATGTATAGTGTAAAATGGCTTTTATTTTAAGAATTTGCATTTGTATTTATTTGTATATATGTTTGAATAATTACTTCTTGTCTTTGATACAGTTAAATAGTCCATATATATTTGGAAAAATGCGCAGTTTTTTTATTTTTTTTTATCTGCTGACCAAAACATATTCAAGTTACAGTTATATAATGAATATGGGCTTAAAGTGCACACTCTGAGATTTAATTTGAGACCATAATTTGTACCATAATTGGACAACTGACTCAAAAGCTGTTTCATGGACAGATGTGGGCTATTCTTTCGTTATTTCTACACCAATTAAGCGGTTAAAGGTCTGGAGTTGATTCTAAGTGTGCCATTTGCATTTGGAAGCTGTTGCTGTGATCCCACATACTGCAGTCAAAGAAGCTATCCATGTAAGTGAAACATGGATAGCTTTTTAGGCTTCAAAAACAAAACAAATCAATCAGAGAGACAGCAGGAACATTAGGAGTGGCCAAATCAACAGTTCGGTACATTCTGAGAAAAAAATAACGCACTAGTGAGCTCAGCAACATAAAAAGGCCTGGACGTCCACGGAGGACAACAGTGGTGGATGATCAGAGGATCCTCTCCACGGTAAAGAAAAACTCTTTCACAACATCCAGCCAAGAGAAGAACATCAGAGAATCCTCTCCACGGTAAAGAAAAACCCTTTCACAACATCCAGCCAAGAGAAGAACACTCTCCAGGAGGTAGACGTGTCACTGTGAAAGTCTACAATCAAGAGAAGACTTCACGAGAGCAAATACAGCGGGTTCACCACAAGGTGCAAAGAAGGCCAGATTAGACTTTGCAAAAAAAAAACACTTCTGGAAAAGCATTCTTTGGATGACTGAAATTAAGATCAACATATTGAAAAAAGTATGGAGTAGGCTTGGAACAGCTCATGATCCAAAGCATACAACATCATCTGTGAAACATGGTGGAGCAGTGTGATGGCATGAGCATGGCTTCCAGTGGCACTGGGTTACTGGTGTTTAGTGGTGACGTGACAGAAGAAAGAAGCAGCTGGGACGAATTCTGAAGTGTACGTGGATATACTGTCTGCCCAGATTCAGTCAAATGGAGAAAAGTTTATTGGGCGGCACTTTATAGTACAAATGGACAGTGACCCAAAACATACAGCAAAAGTAACCCAGGAGTTTTTAAAGGTAAAAAAGTGGAAAATTCTGCAATGGCCAAGTCAGTCTCCTGATTTTAACCCAATTGAGCATGCATTTCACTTGATGAAGACAAAACTAAAGGCAGAAAGACCCACAAAGAAACAACAACTGAAGTCAGCTGCAGTAAGGGCCTGTCAAAGGAGGAAACCCAGTCTCTGGTGATGTCCATGAGTTCCAGACTTAAGGCAGTCATTGCCTGCAAAGGATTCTCAACAAATTATTTAAAAAAAATGAAAATTTTATGTATGATTATATTTATTTGTCTAATTACATTTGAACCCCTTGAATTAAAGCTTAAAATCTGCACTTCAATTTCATCTTGATTGTTTTATTTTTAATTCTGTTCTGGTGGCATACAGAGACAAAATTATGAAAATTGTGTCAGTGTCCAAATATATATGGACCTAACTGTATATCCTGAATGTACTTGCCTGCATTTATAGTAAAATAAAATATGCTTTAAAGTCTGTTCTAATTAGTTCATTTAAAATACATTAACTTTAAGTGTAATATCATAACAATGATATAATACAATGATACAATACAACAAATTATAATCAAGTATTTCACATTATATTAGTCAAAATATCAAAATAAGTGAAATTTAAAAAATAAATAAATAAAAGATTATTAAAATTTTGATAATGTCAGCATAAATCCTTTTCAGTTCTTGTCATAAATACATTTAAAGAAACTTGATTACAGGACTAAATTCAGTCCAGGTTTCTTTTTTGAAGATTATTGGGTCAGCATACTGTTATTGCTTGTTCTGTATTTAATTTGTATAAATAATAATAATAATAATAATAAAAACGTATAGTTTGCATTGTCACTTATTAACTAAAAGTTATTACAAAAGTATTTCCAAAACCCAAATTTGCCTATAGGTGTTTCCTGACTGCTCAGAATCACTGCATTAAATGGTTTAAACAGGTATTAGGGTCTACTGAAGCCCCACTATAGATATGGCTCTGTATGTGTGCAAGTGATAACAAAGATAACAAAATCACCTGCGCTGACCTGCTTCTGCAGATAAATTATCAGTAATTGGAGAGGAACTTCCCTCAAGGATGACCAGGAATGACCAGAGTAAAGACACTGTGTTTGCGGTGGTGTATTATGTTGTATTTATTTAGAGGCCTTTGTGTTACATGCTCTGTTGACAGCGCCATGTTTTCTTTGTGCTTCACAGCATGCATACAGATAAGAGCCCGGCCTTGCTATTGTTCTATTGTTACCGCAAAAGCGGTTAAAGTCATGCCGTCTTTGATAAAACTTCAAAGAAGACATCTTCCCCATCAAAGAGAGTGGTACGAATCGCCCTGACCTCCTCTCCATGTGAGCTGACCCCACGGAAGACTAAATCCCACCTCCAGACGGGGGGCACTGTTGTGCCTGGCATTTCCTGAACCCTCTCTGTCAGCAGAAAAGATGGAAAATGGTAGTTAAATGTCAGATCTTTTTTTCTAAAGGAGAAAAGGCTACGTTTTGCTCCATCACTGAAGTAGGCCACGGCTTGCGTGAGGGCCGGATCTCGTTCTGAATGTCACTGTCTACAGCTTTAATCTTCCTCGGAAGGAAGAGTACAGCGACCAGACGGTCTGTCTTTATCTATCAAAATACACTGCCACAAGTACATGAAGGAAATTATTTATTTACAAAAAGGAAGTTATTCCAACTTTTTAAAAAGTATTTATTTAAAAAAACAAATTCACTATATGTGTGTGGACATGGACAAATGTGTAACAAATTAAATCCGCATTTGACTAAAATGGAACTAAGTGGGGAAAACAAACAAACAATCAACTTTACATTCTTATGTTTATTTACATTTACACTGTCCCTGGTATTTCATGTTGGAAAACTGAAACCAGGACTGAACGCATGATTGCAACCAAACTAAGATACATTACATAAAATATATGAACAAAAACCTAGAAAATAAATACATAAAATACATACCAAATATAATGGTGGTTGATATGCTTAAGTTACAGATAGATAGATAGATAGATAGATAGATAGATAGTAGGACTATGAACACTGTGTACCACAGCAACGCATGTAAATATAGATAATGTTAAAATGATGAAAGTTTTATTGACATACAGTTTGCAGTACAGCACACATAGTTTCTCTCTTATCACCCTGTTGCTTTTCTGTAGGTGTTTTTCAGTCGATGGTTACTCTGACTGTGTTTTGTGGCAATTTGTCTTTGTCTGACGCTAATGAAATGGTCTGCTGATTCATATTCCCTTTTCATGGTCCTGAAGCAGTTTAATTAGGTTTTTCTTTTGGCTTCATTTTTCCAACATGTTCATTTGATGGTCTGAGTGATGTTTATGCTAGATTCATCTGGGGACTGGTGTGCATTTTAAACAGATTTAGTGAGTTTCATAACTAGCTGAGTCAGGCTCCACTTTCAGGATTTTGTGATTGCAGTACTTTCAAAAGAAACTTGTGTGAATTAAATTTTAGATGTTTCCATGTGCCCTGTCCCTCACAACACCTAATTATTTCTGGTAAACATGGTTAATTTGTGGCAAAATGTTCAAAAACGATACAGCAAACTGATGGAAATGATAGATAGTTTAAGATGCTTTAACTTTTAGCCAAACTTTTAATTGAAGAGATTATTAGTTTGATGATGATGATGATGATGATGATGATGATGAATGTTATTATTACAGTTTTAAAGACTTTGCAATAAAGCCAAAAAAAAATAAAAATACTTTAAATCATTATGTTTTAATAATATCTTATGCTTTAAAGTACATAATTTTGATGTGTTGACTAATTTACTAAAGCACACGTAAAGTACTTTATAATTTTAATTGTAGTGTGTAATTCAATATTAGATTCAAAATTAGAACATTAGAAAAAATATGCTAAATAAATATCAAAAATATGCTAAATATCATCACATTACACTTTACATATGTGTAATTACAAATAGATTTAAAACATCACAAGTTTCAAGAGAAATGACAATAAAATATATTTTAGTTTACCATAAATGCTTGTCTGTGCATTAGACATTACATTTTAACCATATATCAAAGACTATTTAAGCAATTATGAAATTACTGGATGCACTTAAAGGAATAGATCACCAAAAAAATGAAAATGTTGCCATCATTTACTCACCCTCATGTCGTTCCAAACCTGTATTAGTTTCTTTCTTATGTTGAACACAAAAGAAGATATTTTGAAGAATGCTGGTAATCAGTTAAACAGTTGCTGGCACCCACTGCGTATTCTATAGTAAGTGTATATACTGTATATATATAAAAAAAAAAAAAAAAAAAAATTGAGCAAACTTAAAAGTTTAAGGCAACCAGCTTCAGCAGATTTTTGAGTTTTCTCGCCTTAAACTTTTAAGTTTGCTCAACTTTTCTTTTTTTTTACAGTGTAGTAAGTCCTACTTAAAAAACACTTGTAAGTTTAGCTAATTAAATTTAATACAAATTATAACTATAGTTAATTTTCAATTAATTGAACCTGCAATTAAATGTCTAAAACATTGCATTCAGTTTAAACTTCAGTATTTTATTTTAAAGTGTGTTATTCCCATATAGATAGTCTTATTAAAAGTATGCTAAAGTGTACTTCTGTTTCATAAGGAAACAGAAGCCTATAATTACCCTTTAATTACTCAGGGGTTATGGGCTAAATCTGGCAATCTTTTTTTTTTTACTATCCCAGCTTGGTAATGCCAACCTGGCGTTACTGTGCTGGGATATAAAATGGTTAATAGTCAGGGTTAGTGGCCAGACTGCTCCAATCCAACTCTTACTCAAAGCTTTTAGTAAACTGTTTGTGTTAATGCTGTAAAACTTAATTTGTCCATACAGAGCTTCACAAGCCTATTGCATTTATTCATTCTCATGTCATTTCAAACCTATATGCCTTTCTTTCATTAGAACACCAACGGGATGTTTTAAAGAATTTTAAGATTTAGTAAAGAAACACTTTTTTAATTATGATTCTAGTATCTTTAAATAACTTGTTTGTTCAGTTTATCCACTTAGAAAACATCTGGCATTCAGTCCAACAAAACACAGAGGTCTGTTTATCCCCTTGTTTTTTTAATGTGCCTTATTTTCCAATTTACAGCGAGTACAAGTCATTAGCACAACGAGTTAGCATTAGCGCTAGTCCTGAATGATTGACAAGCCTTCTGTTTACACTCTGATATGAATGAGAGGGGATACAATTATGAAGTTAGTTTTTGTGGCGCTCATCTCTATGTGTGCGTGTTGTTTTTAATTAGCAGGTACGGCAATCTGAGTCTTATCTGGCAGACAGAGACATTAGCACTGACGTCAGTCGAGTGCAGTCATTAACATTCACTCACAGCTGTCAGCCGCGGCAGTGAAAGAAATAAACTCAGTTTATCAAAATTACAGACTCAAACTGCCATGGCATTTTATTTATTTTTTCTCCATTGGTCTGTTCATGCACACATACATGAGATTATGTGTGTGTATGAGAGAGGGTATTTATATCAAGAAAACGCATTAGTTTAGTATTTGGTTTCAACAGGCCGTTACAGTAAGTAGCCTAACAGCTGGTTCTGGTCAATACAACTATGACTTGAAATGCCTTTTGATCTACCTATAGTGAAAGTCTCATCTACTTTGCAGCTTATTCTGATCAAAAACATACACCTTATTAATTATCCATTCTATATACCGGGAAGCAGATGAGCCCTGAATAGAAACACAACATGCCAAACTGTGCACTTTCTGGTAAAAATAACTCGCGGGCAGTGGTTGAAAGCATTGTTGAGCCCGTCAGACAGGCATTCCTATAATGGGCATGACGTCACATGAAAATTATGAATATATTAAAGCCTCAATTCCCTTATATGAGCTGAGTGTGTGTTCCTAAGAGAGCAAGATGTCAATATTAGAAGAAGCATGGGGTATCTTCACCCCTCCTCTTGGTTCTTCCACCTTCATTAGAGGGTAATTAGATCAATGATTGTTTTTTGTTCTTCTCTGTAGTGTCTGCATGTCACCCGCCAGTCTGTCTGTCTGCTCAGCTCTGGGCTCTGCTCTTTACCTGCCTCTCGACAGGCCCTCAGACAGAGACACACACACAAACGTTAGGGAGGGACTGATTGCTGGGGGTAGAGAGCTGATGAAAGACGCACATCAAGGAGACAAAAAGAGTGATCGATCTATCGTCTCCTCTCCGTCCTGGTGAATTCAGTCGCCTGGTGTCTCCAGATCTGATGTGGAGGAGACAAATGTCAAGACACAAAGCAAAACGTCCCTAATAAACGTCCCTAACGAATTAATATTGATCTGGGAGTCGTGAGGAACCACAGCAAAGATGAAGAGCTCAAACTCTTCCTCATCCCCTGTGACAAATGACAAATATACTCAAAATACTTATATCCAAAATTCCTCATATTTCCTGATATATCCTGCTCTAACTTCTTGTTTCAATAGGACATTCAAACCATTCATGGGACTATTCATTGATGTTATTATCACAACAAACCGTTTTTGCAGTCACCCAAGAGGAAGCTTTGATTTGTAAACGAAAGAGATCTTTTATTTCATAAATAGCGAGACAAATCCTGTTTACCCCTTTAAAGAAGCAGAGGAGAGATGCTAATCTTATGTAATAGAGAATATTTGTCCATCGAGAGGAAAAATATTTGCATAAAATCATTTCCATATTTTCTTTTGTTTACAGAGAATTAGCAGATTGGGATCGTTGTGTTGGTTTATCGCTTCTAATCTTCCAAACTCTGCTGTGTTTGCACATTCTTCAGCGACAGAAATGGAAATCAGAGATTTGCATCTAAACTGAATCATAAAATGAAGTATGGCAGTAGTAAGCAGTAAATAGTCATATGTTCAAAAATGATCATGGTGTTTCAGTGTTTTGTTCTTGCACTACATTACTATTAATACTCTTTATTCTTCGTAATATTTGTCCTAACATAAAATTTTAATTTTACTGTTCTCATCTAAATCTCATATGATATCAATAGGATAAATTCAAAATTTTAGGCCTAATAAGACTGATATTTGAAATGTAGTTGCAAAGTTACTTATAGTTAGTAGAATGTACTAAAGTGAACCATCAAAAAAAAAAAGTATTACCATATACAACACTTTCATTATTTAACTTGAACCTATTTGACCCTGTTCTCATTATTGGTGGCTACAAATGCTTTTGTAACACATGCATGGCATGATTTTTCACGACTCTACTGCACACTAAACTGAACTGAACAGAAAGATAATGTCTTAAATTCTTGCAAACACAGCAAAACAAATCTTACATTCTTGGTTGCGTACATTCAGATGCGCTCACAAGTTTCCTGAATGGTTCCCTTTAAGGGCGAGTAAAGGTCATTCTCCTTAATCTGCTATGACATGCTACTTATTGGATACACCTTCCTCATAAATATGTAGATACAAACCTGTGTGTGTGTGTGTGTGTGTGTTTGAGCACTGTATGCATGTAAATAACCCAACAGCCTTATTTACCAGCAGGACACACACACACACACACCCTTGAGGACACAGGACCCATCTCACGCCGATCAAACACTAATAAGATGCCATCCCAATAGGCCAACACATATGAGTGTTTAATTTCACACGTGTGTGCACCTGTTAAAAATGATCAGACGTGATTATCTGTGGATTCTGCACTGATGCTCAGGATCACTAGAGAGGAAATCCAGAATGCATTCATTCATTTCACAGACAGCAGCTGTGCTCCTGCATACACACTAAGCAGTTCAATAAACTCATATCAAACTCCTAGTGTCATGATTATAGTGACACTTAAAGTGAACACACTTTAAAGTGTAAATGTTTTTGAAAGGTTGCTTGAAGTCAGCCAATACAAATTGCATTAAATATATATATATATATATATATATATATATATATTTTCTTTTATTTTATTTTTGGACTAGACAAAAAAATGCAGTTACTTGAACTTACGTACACACACACACAAACACACACACACAAATCATTGCAAAATAGCTTAACAGAAAATGTAAGTTTCTATATTATATTTAGGAGTAGCTTATAAGTGGTGACTATGTGTATATTGAAAACGCGCATTGAAAATAGTAGAGGACCTAAGACAGATCCTTGTAGCACTCCATACTTTACTGGCATTAACTGAGATTATTCCCCGTTTAAATAAACAATGTGATAACAGTCGGACAGGTAGGATCTAAACCATCTTAAAGCCTGCCCTTGAGTATAGTTTTGTAATCGATCTATGCGTATGTCATGATCTATAGTGACAAACACAGCACTAAGATTAGTCAACTCAAAATAAGTATACTTTAAAGCATGATTGAAGATTATTAAAACAGTAATTTAAAATAGGGTAAAATTGGGTAAGATACCTGTAGTAATCTATGACACTAAAATATGTTGAATATCAAAGTTTTTTGCAGTTATTAATTAGGATTTTGTGGACATCAATGTTTTTAGATTCGTGGAGTAAAAAAATTAGATTTGCACAGAAGGCTCAATTGCCATGTCATTACTAGTGTTATCATTTTTAAATGTTAGTAATTCATGGGGTTATTATCTAGTATTTCAATGAATTAGATGTACATTTCGGACATCTTTGCTTTTTATTAAAACTCATTGGCTTTGAGTTGTTGCTGTTATGACATATCTTCAATTAAAATATGGGCACTTAAAAAGTTAAATATTCATATGCATTTATAAGTCATAGAATACATTTTTACTGGGTTTCTGCTTTGTCTGTCATTGGTTATTCAATTATTTGAATAATTGTCAAAACACAGTTTGAATAGGATAGTTGCATTAGTAAATACACTTAAATATTAAAATATATGACAAAAAATATTAAAATATTAATATTAATACATATTGTTCTTAAAGGTATCTTACCCCTATTTTAAATTAAATATATATATATATATATATAAAGTTATAATTTGGCATTATTACAAAGTGCCCTTTTTAAAAAAATGTACTTACATAGTCAATAAAGTATACTCTCATTAAGTACAATCAAATAGGCCTTTAATTTCATTAAAGTCATTTTATCTGCAAATACGGTGTTTTAAAATACACTTTTAATATTTGAAGTAGGCCTACATTACAAGGGAACATTCAATACAATTAAGCGTACTTCTTATTTACAAGGGTAGCTCTCTTACAAACCAATTTCATATCAATCAGGAGCTCATTCGATAGTTAACTGCATTCAAATCATTCTGCAGACAAAGGAAAAAATTAAAACATTGCAAACCAACAAATCAACAAATAACCAATAGCTAATCCAGTATGTCGCTTAAAGCTTTGTGTCTTTGGGTTTAGCTAGTTCTGTTTTGCTAGTCAAGTTTTTCTTTGAAAGGTACAATCTATGGGCTCAAGCATTTCTCTACCCCTCGCTGAGGACATCAAACTTTGATGTTTTTTTCTAAGGAGCATTTTGTTAAGAAAAGCTGTTGATGAAATTTTAATCTTCCTGCATGTGTGTGGAACTTGCAGAGTCGGGCGGCTAGCACAAGATTCATTCTAGTAATAAAATGGTAGTGCTTGAATGCCTTTCCACACGCTGCTACCAAGTTATTACAAGGAAGAGTGAAATTAAAGCTTGCTACGTCAGACGCACTTTCCCGGATATTCAGCAGCATCATAAATGATTGAACGCGTGGTTCCCCAGCACATCTCTTATTCATGAAATTAAATTATGTGCGCGGCTCTGCTGTTACATGCGCATACATGCATAGCGTTGCCCAGGATATCAGGTCCTGACACAGAGGCTGCGCGCGGACACACAAAGATGAAATGACATATGCACCTATGCACAGGGTGACTGTTTACCCCTGACCTCGCATGAGACTCAAAACTATTTCGATGAATATTGCAGATGGGCTATTTTTCCATTTTCCACCTGGCTGCCTGACCCTGAGGAATAAGTACCAAAAAGTGCTTGGTTGAGATGTTTTTCTTTTCTTTTTTTTTTCATCTGAAACCTTTATTCCTCGGACCTTGCTGTGCAGTTGTGCTGAATAATTCTGAGTGGTTGTTGCTGTGTCTTTTTTCCATCAGTGGCCTCCCAGAATTGCTTTAAATTCTCATGAAATCATAAAGTATAAAATCAAGGAAGAAAATTCTTTGCTTTCCACTTTAAGCATTAAAAAGCACCTTGGTTCCAACATGTCTGCTGGATACATACCAAGTTGTTCTTTGAACTGTAGCTCCCCAAAGTACATCCTTCTCATAGGCCCTGTTTACACCTGGTATTGAGATGTGCTTTGTTTGATTGGATCACAAGTAGACGAGTGACATTCCTGTTTATACTGTTTTAATCTGTATCTTTTGTCCACTTTTGACCACTCTTCTCATTTCTTTACGGGGAGGGCGTTTCGATCTAATATTGTGAAATAAGCTACCGCAAATTACTTATGAACGTGAAAAGAAACAACAGAAGATGATTCGGAGAACAGCAGCTTTCATTTCTGTTCTGATAGCCGCAAAATTACACCGAAAGCTGTGGGTTTGTGTTGGAATCAGGACTGGTACAAGATCGTTGTGCTTTTCACAGTTTTTTAAACTTGTGATTTCAGCCAGCAAAGTTTAAACAAAAACAAAAGGAGTCAATATTTTTAATAAATGACAGATGATATTTTAGAAAAGTAGGGGTATACCTTGCAGTTGACCAGTTTGAAGGTGTTTACCAACTGAAGCAGTTTGCATTGGCAAGCTGTTTCCAACTCCTGAAATAAACTCCAAGTGGACTTTGTTTTGGACTGATTTTGTTCGAAATTACACACACCAGTTCTTCGATTTGGCTTGAAGAATATCAGGGCCTTTAGCCCTGGTAGATGCTATAACTTCACATTATGGCTGTAAAGAACATATCCCTATTGACCACCATTCATAACAGTCATTTTTTTTACTGTATCTGCTCTTGCATTGTCATGTCATTTTTCAGTCTTTAATTAGTCACATGGATTTTACCGCTCAGGAAACAACCTGGCAGCAGAACAATGTGTGCTTCCAGAAGGTCCTGCAGCCAAATAACTGGGATGAGGAAAAGATAGGAATTTTCTTTTAGAAATTGCAAAAAAAAAAAAAATCACAAATAATTAGAAAGTAGCAGCACATAACACATCAAATTATAAGGGCTTCATTAAATTTTCAACCAAAGTAACTTTGTATGAAAGTGGCTTTGTATGCTGTTTTCATCTTCACTTGCTTAATGACTGAAAAGTAGTTTGACCAATAGCACACAGGCATTGTACATAATCATGCAAGAAGGTGGGATCTAGAACACAGTAATTCAAATTTATAACTGTAGAGAGCATCTCAGTAAGAAAACAAAGACAAAACCCAGATATTTATTTAGAGATCCTTGCAAGGACATGTCTGAAAAAAGAGGGAGTATGGTCACCTTATGTTGCATTATATATATGCAGTATATATATATATATATATATATATATATATATATATATATATATATATATATATATATACTTTTTTTATCTACACATAGCAGGCTTGTATGCCCAAATCACATGTAATTATGGTATGTTGTAGATCTTTTTGACAACAATTAATATTCACATGCATTCTGTGTGTGCGGCCCCAGAGGCTCATGCCGATTGGTGATAAATGATCAGACAGTTCTGAGCTATTCTCTCTCTTGCAGAAATGTGTCCTCCATAACTGTTTCCAGCTGTTTGCTGTATCCTTAAATTTCACAGTAATTATTTACTGCCACTAATTTAAATGTGTTTTAGAATTCCTCTGGGTCATACGGTTTTATTGGCAGATTCATTAATGAAGTAACGTTGTGGTTGAGCATATGGCTGTCTTTAAGTTTATGTGACTGAATGACTTTGCACAACCTGTGAGTGTGTGTGTTTGTGTGTCTATGTGACAGGCCTGGGCAAAATTCAGAATTGAATAACTTAAATGTCGGTCTGTGCTTCATACAGTTGAAATATGACTTAAAAGGTACACAATTTGTATATAAAACAGTCATTTTCAAAAAAAAATTATGAACCATGTCCTAACAGACCTAAGGGTGGAAACTCACACACGCGCGCACACACACACACTCATGTTTGTTTCTGTGAATTGTGGGGACTTTCCATAGACTTCTATTACTTTTATACTGACCAAACAATATTTTCTATCCCCTAACCCAACCCTAAACCTACCTTTTACAGAAAACCTGTTTGCATTGTTACACTTTCAGATAAACATTATTTACTATTTTTAATATGGTCCCCACAATGTCAAAAATATCAGGTTTTATTATCCTTGTGGGGACATTTGGTCCCCACAATGTAGCTTAAACAAGTGTATATATACACACACACACTTAGCTAACTAAATTACTTTTTTATATTTATATTGTTTTCATATACAGCTACTGTAGTTATAAGCACTGTAATCTAACCATAACCCTACGAAAAAGAAAAAAAATGGACATGTATTTTTTTTTTTTTTTTTTTTTTACAAATGAGGATGTCCTCAAAATGAAGTTTTGGGAGGTTTAGTCAGAATCGTTTACCCTTTTTTGTCTAAAAAACACAGCTATATATAAGAAAAAGGCAATCATATTTTTTCCTACATTTGCTTTCATGGTCATTTTGCTTTTTTATTATTATTATCTGGACGGAAACAGTGATTTATGGCCCAGTTTAAAAGCCTCATAACAGATGATTGTTTTAACAATAACAGTTGGTGAAACCGTTGGTCATAGTCTACTGGGGCTGATTTAATAGAACTGCAGCAAATCCTGACTTCCGTTTTTTGCAGGCCTTAGAAATAGGGTTTGTTTGGAAATAGTTATAAAAAGTGTAATTATAGAGTATGTTTGGCTAGAGGCAGCAGGTTAATGTAAAGCAGAGAATGACCCTGACTTACCCGGCAATAAGTATTAACCCCCCTCCCCACCCAACCACCCATCCTGCCCCCAACTGCACCTCTAAACCCCTCTAAAAATAGTCACCGTGTGTGTGTGTGTGTGTGTGTGTGTGTGTGTGTGTTGCCTGTGTGCGTGTGTGCGTGTGCAGGTCCAACTGCAGTAAATTTCCGTTGCTTTTTTTTTTTTTGCCACAACCCAGTTTGAGTGCATATGGTTGTAATCAGAACAAACTTTGGTGTGTGTGTGTGTGTGTGTGTGTGTGTGTGTGTGTGACTACAATGTCAGTGGTGTTAAAATAATGGGATCCAGCAATAGAATAAGCAAGTAGAATTGCAATTAGTGTGAAACAAGGGTCCCGAGAGTGGGCCGGGCCTGGTGACCCAGGCATTGCGCCGTTTGCTGAGATTTGTGGTGTTTACTAAAATAAGCATCACTATCACTATTGCTCATATTTACTGTTTGTGTTGCCTCAAATTATGCAGCTTATTGAGGTGAGGTGTGCAATTACTTTTCTGAGTGATCCAGTGGCATACCGTGGGGTTTCAGTCAGGGCCTTCAGTAAGCAACTGCATACTACATACACACATCTTACACATCTCTGTTACAGCTAACGCAGCCATATGCAAATAATTGGCATATTATGCCGCACACAGGCTCTCAACAACAATGGCAGCTGATCAACAATTTCAACAGTAGGCTAGATTAGGGTGGGTTAAATGCGGAGTAAATTTCCATACATGGATAATTAAAAGTAATCCGCCAATCCACGGGTCACTATGCACATTTATGTCACTCTAAAATGATGACAGCAGCAAAACTGTACAAATGCTGGACATCCACACAGCGCACCACAATATTATCAACGCACCACGTACACCTCCATAACAATGTGCATGATACAATACTAGTCAAATAATAAAGCACTCACCTGTCACTTGTAAATAAAGTCCTTATGTCTGTCATTCCATGTCCCTTTACTCGTATTAAAAAGTAAACACGGCCAACAAAATAACTTGTTGTGCTCGGTGCTAGCTGTTAGCCACTCATAGTTGCAATCTTTGAAATGGCGCACAAAACCTTTGTTAGCGAATTCAGTTTGGGTGTAGGTCTTCCGTTCTAAGTTATTTCTCTTTTGTCTGCAAAAGAGCGCCTTGAAAAAGGCGTTTTTAGTAGATCGGCAACAAGATCTGGTGTAGAGGCGCCGGCAACTGCGGCTGTCATTTTATTTTCGTTGAATTTCACTGTCATACCTTGGAAATTCCCGACTAAACGCTGGAGGTAGCACTGGGCACGTCGCTAGACACAGAGGGCGTGCTGTCATTTAACGTCAAAATTTGATTGGCTGATGATTCTGTCACTAACGCTCGTTACAAATCAGATGCGATGTCTTTCAACAAAAGGGTAGCACTATCTGTAGTGCTGGCCGCAGACTTTTTTATGTACGATATTCCAGTTCAACCTCAACTAAACTAAGCATAGGCAATTTTGTGGACATTACACAAATGAAAATGATACCTAAATACCAAATTTATTTTTATAGGGCCAGCAGAGAAGGCCCGGCTACCCCTGACGGCCCACCACTGAAGTGATCTGACTCTGATCTGATATACATTACTTCATCGTTACACCCTATGTATGTATGTATGTATGTATGTATTTATTTATTTATTTATCCATCCATCCATCCATCCATCCATCTATCTATCTGGACCATATATATATATATATATATATATATATATATATATATATAACATTATTTAAAATTTATAAAAACATTAATTTAAAGATAATTTGGCACATGCATTTTCACAGATTTGTACTTTACCCAACCTCAAGTAAAAACTTGTTAATTGGTTCCCTTATGCTGGGTACACACTAAAACATTTTTTAAAATCTTATAAGATCTTCAAAATGTGAGAGACCACAAACATGAGGAAAAAAAATCCTAGATTTAACTGTTTTGGAACTGTTTATAGTGTGTTTTGTCATTGGGGTTCCCCCCACACACCAGGATTTTTGATGGTAAACATTCAACATGTTGAATATTTACGATTCGCGATCGGAGCGCCTCCGACATTCTCCCGAGCAGATTCAGTCACTCTTAAGTAGGGCTGTCAATCGATTAAAAAAAAATATCGCGATTAATCGCATGATTGTCATGAGTTAACTTGTGATTAATCGCAATTAATCGCACATTTTTATTTGTTCTAAATGTACCTTAAATTAATACTTTTCAAGTTTTTAATACTCTAATCAACATGGGCATGGACAAATATGGATGCTTTATGCAAATGTATGTTTATTAAAACATAAAGCATGAAGAGTAGACATGTTTCAAAGGTCATAGATGTTTTTCAAAATGTCTATTAGACACATGAAAAAAGAAATTCCAGGTTCCCATTACTTCTCTTTCTTTGCACTGAGCAATTTACTGACACAAACCTGTTTACATTTTCACAGGACAGGGCAGCTCACTTCTTCTGAACATGCAAAATGTACATTTATTATTTATTATTACATTTGTTTCCCTCTCTGTGCCCACATACTGTATTTTGGTGCAGCTAAATTATCAATAAAACTGTTTTCATTGGTATAGTTTACTGTTTCTGTTGTCAGACAATGGAATTAATATGAAAGAGTGACTGAAACGCGACCCATTAAGACAAGGCTACATAACCATCTCTCCCTTCCAAGATGTTAATCTGCACAAAAAAAAATCCTGATAATCGCACCGTCATCTGATGAAATCAAATACACATAAGATAAAGACAATAGCTGTGCTGTGATTTCGGCTATACTTGCATGTAAAATTAGAGAAGCAACATAATATCTGTGTTTAACTGAATTAAAGCGCTGCTCCTCTCTGCCGATCGCTGAAGAGAAACTGAGCAGACGCAGAGAGAGAGAGAGAGAGAGAGAGGTGTGCGTGCGCTGAAGAGAAACTGAACAGACGCAGAGAGAGAGAGAGAGAGAGAGAGAGAGAGAGAGGTGTGTGCGCGCGCACTGGGAGAGCAAGACCTCGCGCAAGCAGTACCGGTGATTCTCAGAAACTAGGTGTAACACGGCAAAAGTTGTCAGTATAACACTGTTATATCACTCTGAATAGATAGAGGGCTAGGTTCGACTCTTGGGAGGATAAAAATGAAATTTGGGCCAAATGGTATGAAGCAGTTAACAGCCAGCACATTTATTGCACATATAACAAAAAAACAAATAGAAGAAACCTTAGTATTTTGCTGTATTGTCCCAACACAACACTGTTGAAATGGGAAAAATTCGATATTTAGTCCAGGTTGTGCACAACAGGTCCGAGAAAGCAAACAAAGAGAAGAAAAAATAAAGAAAGTGTCCAAAAGTCCTCCTCGTTCCTTCGCAAGTTGGAGTGTGTATGTGTAAGATAAATGTATGTATAAGGCCTTGTTTTATCCTACTACCCGGGTAGTGTGTGTATGAAATAACAGCTTAGCTGTAATTGAAAAGAATCCCACGATGCAGACTGGTCCGAGTTGAACGTCGGCAGTAGGCCCTTCACAGAATCACAGGGTCTGGCTCGCCATAGCTCACAAAAGCTCACAGTTGATCATGTCACAGGACGGAATCAGGCAACAAAAAAAACAGTCAGAGTTCGTAGAAATAACTTCTCAATCGACATCAATATGAATTCCTTTTGAAACCCATGAACATACAGCTGCGAAGAGTTTTTTTTCTTCTCCTAATCTCTACGTCTCAGTTAATGAGATCATACAGCGACCCCTACAGGGAAACTACGGTACTGCATTGAACTTAAGTATAGAACAGTGTAAAACTCAAGGGGGTTACATCCTCCCCTCCTGAACCTGCATGCGTCTCTGCATGTAGTGCATTTATAAGTGTTCAGATGTAGCAGGCGCTAGTACTCTAACGTGAGGGAAAGCATCAGCTTCAAGGGCTCGTGTGAAAGCTTGGTTCAGACCTTCTAATAGGGAATGTATGACTAATGCCAAAGGATTTCCTAATGACTTATAGTTCAGTCTATCAGGTTATTCCCTGTGTCGTGTAGAACGTCTGAGCTCTTGCATCTCTTGAACAGGTATGTCTCTACTCTCTGTATCATTCTTCTCACTCACAGAATCACTGTTGTTGTGTTGATCATCTCTTGGATCATTCTCCTTTTGCATGACAGACTCAGCACCATTAGTCACAAACTCCTGATTAGACTCCTCATCATTAACATCAATGGATCTAGAATCCAGTTCCTTGACAGGTGAGTTTTTCATCATTTCTTCCAGGAACTTCTCAGGTAGGGCATCTTCTGTCAGGGTTACCTCAGGTAGGCGGTTCTCTTCCAGGGTTTCTCCAGGTGAGTGCACACCTCCCTTTCTTCCTGAAGGTTCAAACGGCCTTGCATCTGGATTTAATGTAGTACATCTGGTATTTTCAATTGTGGCTTCACCACAAGGCACTTCTCGAATAACAGTTATGGTGGGATATGACGTGTCTTGTGAAGGCTGAGGCATATAATAATCTAACTCTTCATCTTGATGGTCAAGAGCATCATAACATAACACATTCACTACATAAACAGGAGATTCATTTATCTGTTTGACCACTTGAAAAATTGTGTTGCTCCATCGATTAGCGAGCTTATGTTTACCTCTTATTCCCACATTTTTGACAAGGACACGGTCCCCAGCATGCAAGGTAGATTCTCTCACTTTCAGATCGTATCTCTGTTTGTTACGAAAAGCCGTCTTCTGACTGTGTTCAACAGCCGTCTGGTAACTTTCTCGTAAACTCTCCTGCAGGTTTTTGACATATTCGGAGTGAGTGACTTTCTTCCCCCCTTCTGGTTTGATGCCAAAAGCCACATCAATTGGAAGGCTTGGCTGTCTCCCAAACATCAATTGATAAGGTGAGAAGCCAGTCGTATCGTTCCTGGTACAGTTATAGGCATGCACCAGTGGTTGAACATGGTCACGCCAACTCACTTTGTCGTCTTCTTGGAGAGTTCCAAGCATTTGAAGCAGTGTGCGGTTAAAACGTTCTACGGGATTCCCACGCGGGTGATAGGGAGTTGTTCGAGTCTTCTTTATCCCTAACAAGAGACAAAGATCCTTAATGACAGCAGACTCAAAGTCACGACCTTGGTCGCTGTGTAAGCGTTCTGGAATCCCGTAGTGCACAAAGAAGTTGTTCCACAGAGCTTTGGCAACCGTTTTTGCTCTCTGATCGGCTGTAGGGACGGCCACAGCATATTTGGTAAAATGGTCCGTGATAACTAGGATGTTCTTCGTACCACGGCCATCCGGCTCTAGAGAGAGATAGTCTATACAGACTAGTTCCAGCGGCCTGCTGGTTTCTATATTTACCAAAGGGAATGCTTTCTCTGCCTTGGCCTTCCTCCTGATGCACCTCTCGCAAGTGCTGACTTTGCGTTCAACATCTAGGGACATCCTCGGCCAATAAAAGCGAGTGCGCACTAGATCTAAAGTGCGTTCTCCACCCATATGACCTACTGAGTCATGTAGGGCTTCCAGTGCAATTTCTCAATACTTCTGAGGAAGAACAAGCTGATAAAAAGACTTCTCTTGGTTCATACGCTTCCTGTATAGGACTCCATCTATGAATGTGAACTGATCCATTACTCTAAGCATCAGCTGAACTTCTCTGGTTTCATGACGTCTGAGACGATAAGAGAGTCGTTTACCGGTATGCAAGAGTTCAATCACTCTACTTATTGTGGGGTCCCTTGACTGTTCGGCAATCCACTCTTGCGGTGACATTCTGGGAAGAGTGCTTGACCCAGGGAGTAAATCTGCCTGCAAGAACTTTGCTGGAATGGCATCAGCATTCATGGCTAAACATTGCAAAGTAGCAGGTAAATAATCTTGCTCTTCTTCTGCCACAAGCTCATGCAATTGATGTTTCTGGCAAATGGCTTTCACCGCCTCATTTGGGAATGAATTTGCATTTTCTTCTCTCATGAACTGAGAAATGAATTGATAAATACGATCGTCCTCAGTTTTAGAACTGAAATCGATGTCGGGCTGAGGGTGTGGTCGCCGGGACAGACCATCGGCATCTTGATTTTTCTTTCCCGCTCGGTACTGAAGGCTAAAATTGAAATTTGATAAGGACACAAGCCAACGATGTCCCGCAGCGTCGAGCTTGGCAGATGTTAATATATATGTTAGCGGGTTATTGTCTGTCATGACAACGAACTCCGCTCCATACAGGTAGTCATAGAATTTGTCTGTTATCGCCCACTTCAAGGCTAAAAATTCCAGCTTGTGGGTGGGGTAACGTTTCTCACAATTTGATAACGCTCTGCTGGCAAATGCGATAACTCTCAGGTGGCCTTCTTGCTCTTGATATAAAGCAGCGCCCAGGCCATGTAGGCTGGCGTCTGTGTGAAGAACATACGGCAACATTGGGTTTGCAAACCCCAACACTGGGGCAGTGGTGAGCTTCTCAATTATTGTCTGAAAAGAAACATCACACTCAGGTGTCCATCTACTGCCAAAAGGCTTCTTAAAGTCAGTGTTAGGAGGAAGTCTGGACCCCTTTTTCTTACGGGGTGGACAGTAACCAGCTGTCAGTGCATTTAAGGGCTTTGCGATTTTTGAGTAGTCTCTGACAAACCTTCGATAATAGCCAGTAAATCCTAGGAAGGATTTTAGCTCACTGATATTAGTGGGTTTTGGCCAGGTGGTAAGAGCTGAGATTTTATCTGGGTCAGTCTCTACACCGTTTTAGGAAACAATGTGTCAAAGGTACTTTACAGACTTCATGAAGAAACGACACTTGTCTGGGGACAGCTTTAGACCAAATTCTATTAGTTTGCTCAAGACTTTCATGAGGCGTTCCTCGTGTTCCTCTAGACTGCTTGAAAAAACGATTAAATCATCAAGAAATACAAGGACTTCTTTCAGATGCAGGCTGCCCATACACTTTTCCATAACACGCTGAAAGGTGCTAGGGGCGTTTGTCACCCCCTGTGGCATCCTGTTAAACTCCCAGAATCCCATAGGTGTAACAAATGCTGTCTTATGTTTGTCATCCTCTTCGACCTCGACTTGATAGTACCCTGACTTCAAGTCCATAACAGAGAACCACTTTGACCCTGTTAAGGCAGAAAATGTCTCTTCAGTGTTTGGAAGTGCGTAGGCATCCTTTATCGTTTGATTGTTCAGCTTTCTATAGTCTACGCAGAGTCGAATGGAACCATTTTTCTTTTTCACAACAACTATAGGTGAAGCAAATGGACTTTCAGAGTCACGGATGATGTTTGCATCCTTGAGTTCCTGAAGATGAAGTCTAACAGCCTCATAGTCAGAAGGATGGATGGGCCTTGCTCTTTGTTTAAAAGGCGTTGGGTCAGAGAGGCGAATTCTGTGCTTAACTGCTGTGGTGTGTCCATAATCAAGATCAGCCATAGCAAAAACCTCAGGAATGGAATTGAGTTTTGCTGCGATTCTGTTTCTCCACTCTTCAGAGAGAGGTGAGTCAGTGAAATCGAAAGTGATCTTGTTGTCATGGCTGGTAGAACACATGGCATTGCAGCCAACTACAGTGGAGGCAGGTAGAAATGTTTGCTCTTTCTCCTCAACAGAATTATCCTTCAGCAAAGACAAAGCAGATGGAACATAAAGCTCAGCTATGCAACATTTTCTTGGAAGGGTGATTTTGTGAGTGGTTTCATTCTGAAGAAGGATAGAAACTTTGAACGATGTTCTTCTGGGACTTGTGAGGACATAACTGCAAAGCAGCAACCCACCAGGGAGACTTGAGTGAGTGCACGGCTCTACTACAAGGGGAGCATCTCTGGCAGTAGACACGCCTCTAACGTATCCATCCAGGACTATCTTTTGACCAGCAGGTATTTTAATGTCCTGTTTCCCTTTCAATTTGACTTGGCCCACCTTACCGTTTCGTTGCTCAAGGTTGTATCTGTGCAACAGGTTCTGGACTAGAGGAGAGTATGGACGCTGTCCTTTGAAAATAGAATGGCCATTGCTGCTCGTGATACAGGACTTGAACAAGGTATCTAGGGTGTTAGTGCCAATAAGTACTGGGATTTCAAGATTGAATTTGTAGTCGGGAATGACAAGTGCTAACGTGGTGACCGTTTCGGCTTTTACAGCGATATATTCAGGAAAATGCATGCTCACTTCAATGTAGCCCAAATAGGGCACAGTCTGTCCTCCAGCTCCTTCGACCTCAATTAAATTGTCCAGGGAGAGAATTGGATGGGATGACAAGTAAGTGTCATAGAAGGATTTGGACACAGTCGTCACTTGGGACCCTGAATCGAGAAGGGAGATGCAAGGGTTCCCTTCAATGACAATTTCCGCAGTACATCTGGGACCTATAATGCCAGGAATCAATTCACTGTCATAAGCTGATACACTGGAATGGGCTTGACTCTTTATTCCTTGTTCATTCAATCCATTGGGACACTTCATCTTGCACTGGGCTCCAGTATGTCCCATTACTGAAACCCGACCTGGTTTTACGGCATTCCGCTCCTCTTTGTCCAGTCATCCTGTTTGGCTTTGAGCTCCCTGTACTTTTTGTCTACTAGAGCCTTGTTGATGGAGCCTTCACATAATCTGGCTACATGGCCATCTTCCCCACATCTGAAGCAGAACCATGGCTTTGGAGGTTTATTTGTAATCTGCTGTGCATTTATCTCGGCTTTAGATGGAGTAACTTTTGGGCTTTCCACTAAAACAGGCTCATGTCTTTCTTTCTTTTTAGACTTTGAGGACTTTAACTGCATTTGTAGATCAGCTACTTGCTTTCTCAATGCCTCAGTCTCTGACAGGCAAGCTTGCAGCACTCTGGGGTCACCATAAGCAGAGACATCAGTAGCAAACTGTGTGTGACATGTAACTTTATGCTTTGAACTACCTAGGTGTCACTGCATCCGGTCAAGTTTAGCAGCTCTTCTGTCCTCTTCAGTTCTTAGCAGTAATAACAGCTCAGCAAAGTCAGGTGGTGTCTTTGTTTTAGACTCAAGCTGAAGGGTAAGTATAAGGGAATGATCCCAGCAGCCGCACTGGAACTGTTTCAGTAAATGGCGATTTGCAGAGGACTGCTTCACTCCATTCCACCTGACAGCAGTGCTAAGGATTGGCTGCAGTCTCTGTAAGTAGTCAGAAGCTTTCTCACCGGTGTCCTGGTGAGTATTTAGGAACCTGGCAAAGATCTCATTGCCATCCTCCACCAGCCCATAAGCAGAATCAAGAAGTTTCACATAATCCTGTGGAGGGGCAGTGGAACCAAGTTGCTTGACCACATCTGAGGCTGGTGGTAAGAGACTTTCAAGGATCCTTCTTCGCTGTACATCGGAAGGGAGAGAATCCTGCAGCAAAAGGTCAACATGAAGACACCATGTGTCAAAATCAGCTTCACCTGGGGGTTTTGGAATTCGGCCAGAGAAAGAACGCAGCCATTTTGAATGTGTTTGCACTGCAGAAGCGTCATTTTTAATGACATGTTCGACAACTATGCGTTGCACCTCAGGTGGGTTTAATTCATCAGGGGTAAGTGCATTCAGTGCAGACTTTGGAGTCTTTTTCCTCACTACTGGATCAGATTTCATTTTTTATCTTTTAGACTGTGATTTTTTTTTTTGTATCTTTGCAGCATGGAAGTGCTGTGGTCAGAAGATGTCATATCTGAACCAGCATCATCACAACTGGTCTCACTTGAATCCAGGGAAGAATGTTCAGCTTGGGCATGCGACTGTTTTATGAGTGGGGCTAACACTTTGACACTATCTACATGCCAGGTAACTGTGGTGTTCCGCACATTTTTTATTTCTAGGGGGAAATCAGGCTCCATTAGTGCAACAGGAGTGTGTGTATCAAACTCTACCACTACAGTAGGTTGTCCTGACGGTGCAGTACTGGGGGCTACTCTCACTACTTTCACCACAACACCATATTATTTTAGGGTTTCAGCGATTTCATCATCACTATCTGTATCTGTAATGCCTAACACACAGACAGCACATTTTGCTTTGACATTGTAGCGTCTCTCAATATCTGAAGTACTCATTTTGCTTAGTCACTTTGCTAAAATTTTACAGGAAATAAAAAAATATCACTCAGTTCAATCAAATAACTTGTGCTCAGGTTGTATTTATCCTCCTGGCTGGCTCGCCACAAAAAGGTGGTGTAACATGGCAAAAGTTGTCAGTATAACACTGTTATATCACTCTGAATAGATAGAGGGCTAGGTTCGACTCTTGGGAGGATAAAAATGAAATTTGGGCCAAATGGTATGAAGCAGTTAACAGCCAGCACATTTATTGCACATATAACAAAAAAACAAATAGAAGAAACCTTAGTATTTTGCTGTATTGTCCCAACACAACACTGTTGAAATGGGAAAAATTCGATATTTAGTCCAGGTTGTGCACAACAGGTCCGAGAAAGCAAATAAAGAGAAGAAAAAATAAAGAAAGTGTCCAAAAGTCCTCCTGGTTCCTTCGCAAGTTGGAGTGTGTATGTGTAAGATAAATGTATGTATAAGGCCTTGTTTTATCCTACTACCCGGGTAGTTAGTGTATGAAATAACAGCTTAGCTGTAATTGAAAAGAATCCCACGATGCAGACTGGTCCGAGTTGAACGTCGGCAGTAGGCCCTTCACAGAATCACAGGGTCTGGCTCGCCATAGCTCACAAAAGCTCACAGTTGATCATGTCACAGGACGGAATCAGGCAACAAAAAAAACAGTCAGAGTTCGTAGAAATAACTTCTCAATCGACATCAATATGAATTCCTTTTGAAACCCATGAACATACAGCTGCGAAGAGTTTTTTTTCTTCTCCTAATCTCTACGTCTCAGTTAATGAGATCATACAGCGACCCCTACAGGGAAACTACGGTACTGCATTGAACTTAAGTATAGAACAGTGTGAAACTCAAGGGGGTTACATCGGTTTGGGCACTTTTTTGAAGGGAAAAAAGTCGCTAAAAGGGTCTGCAATGTTGCTAAGTTGCCAACACCGTGCATCTCCATTTCTCCAACTACGGGTTGGGCAACGGGTCAAACAGAAAATAAGCGCTGCGTTAAAAAAATTAGTGCCGTTAAAATGAATTTGCGTTAACGCGTTATTAACGTTAATAATGCGTTAACTTTGACAGCACTACTCTTAACATACCTCACACCACAGGAAAATCTGATAAGATAATCTTTAGAACCACCAAGATAATTGGGACATTACCTAGGATTGTAGGAAGGGGAGAAATCGGCCCAAAATCAGCCCGATTATCTTGTGGTGTGTACCCAGCATTACTAGGAAAAAAAAATCTGACCTTACGTTTCTTCAATTTTACCAATTTTGAAACTAACATGTTACATAATAATTTACAGTGAAAGATTTAATGTTTAGTTGTGTAATTGTGTCAAATAATTGTGTTTTAGTTTTTTTATATATATTTTTTTTTTTAAATCAGTTATGTATATATCATATTTATTGCATTATTTTAGTGTTGTGTGTCTTTTACCATGATGGTGTTTTGTATTTGTGTGTATGAAACCTTCTATATTTACCTCAGCTTGTAGAAAAGCCGCTTAATTCAGCAGAAAAGGACAGTTGGATTTACTGGTTGTTTGTTTGTTTGTTTGTGTGTTTGTTTGTGTGTTTGTTTGTTTGTTTGTTTGTTTGTTTGTTTGTTTGTTTGTTTGTTTGTTTGTTTGTTCGTTTGTTTGTTCGTTCGTTTGTTTGTTTGTTTGTTTGTTTGTTTGTTCGTTCGTTCGTTCCAAATTGCAGTTTTAAACTAAAATTGTTCTTTATATATGTTTTTACTGCATTTGTATTGAATTATGCTAGCTAGTGCACTCTTATTTGTTTTATTTGACCCAAGTACCAATTTTTACAATTAATACATTTAAACCAGTAAGAATGTACAGAATTTCTGCTGAGTTTGCCCACTTGAAGAAGAAACACTTAACAATTGGCTATCATTTGTGTCTATGTGACATTGTTGCAGTGTGGCCCTGAGGGGGCGCCATTCTCACACCTGAGCAAACGTTATAGCTGTTTCTCCTGAACACGATTAACACTTGTCACGTTTAATGCTTGAGCTCTCCTGAAGAATAGGAGTGATATTTTGGAGCTCTTGATTCCGGTGTGTTAATGGCTTTAGAAAAGGGATTTATCTCAAACCAAAACAGAGGCGTTGGATCGGATCTGTGTTTGAGAGAATTGTTTGATGTTCATTCTACAGTGACACCAGGGATGAGGCTGTTCTCTCATCCATATCACCGCTGTGAGGTTTAAGACTGTGTCACATGCTATCAGAAGCTCTATAATTATCTGAAGAGTCTCTGATTCAGATGATGCCTCTCAGGGATCAATCCACTCAAACGACAAGAAAAACAAGGCACTCTCACTCCAACTATTTCTTTTTTGATTTCCTCACTTTCTGCATCTTATCGTGTGGAAGTGGTTTGGCTATCAGTTTAAGAGACTTTTTTCTTTTATCCACTTGATACATCATTTCGCAATGAGGAAAGAAAGAAAGATAACGCAATATGAGATTTTCATTACTAGAAATTTTGAAATACTTATAACTGACTGAGCTGGCTTGTTTTCTGTGTACTGTATATGCGCTTCTTCGACTTTGGACACTTCTTGACAAACAAGTCCCTTTTTATAGTTTTTATATATATTATGAAATGTTTAAAATTATGATCTAAAAGAGTAAGATGAAGTAACCATTTCAGTGGTTCTTTGAAATTCTGCTCCTAATAAAATCGTGATATTTTTATAGTGTACTTGTTTGCCAAGGAGACAGCAGTGTTATTGAAGAGATGTTTGAGAAATAAACATCAGGATGTGTGAAGAAAACACAGAAAGCTAAATATCACAGAATTTTTCTGTGTGTCATTTCCAAACAATCAGTTTTAAAAAAAAAAAAAAAAAAAAAAAACTAATACGCTGGATATGAAAATAGCCTTAACAAAACAAGGGAGTCTTTTTATTTTATTCCAAAAATGTTAATGTTAAAATTTCTAATAAACACAGATGCATTTGTAATGTGGTGGAAATGACATGTTTATAACTTCAATTAAATAAAAAAATATTAATAAATAAAATAAAATAAAATCTTTTTTTCTGTGATGCATGTCCACTGTTGGACATTGTTAGCATACAAATAAAAGAAAAAAAATCTACACAGTGCTGAAGACATTTGTCTAAGTCTACCACAAACAGAAAGTACAACTGTGTTCTGTGTAAATGTAGATAATGTAACATCCCACTTGAAATAGAAATTCTTTACACAGCACACAAACAGTAGCATCTTCAAGAAAACGGCACAGGCACAATTATAATGATGAGTGGAGAATTTTTTTTTTTTTTTTTGCTTTATTTTTCTACCAGCAGAAGCTAACACGAAGACATGTCAACTCAACCAGCCCAACCAATGAGTGTGGGGCTCTTTTTAGATGGACAGGTAAGCAACACCTGATAAGCAACTACTCATATAACCCTAGAAACTAACTGCACTAAAACCCAATCAGAACACGTAAAAACGTCCTAGTGACATAGAAATTACACTCTGCATCTTTAGCTGTCTTAACTCCTTTTCTTTCTTTCATTTAAGTCCGTTTGATGTCATTTCATTATGCCTTTGTTCAGTTGATCTGTCTCAGTATTGATTCTGAAGCTTAACTTTGTGAGGTTCAGTCTGTCTATGTGAATCTTTGATATGAGCCATCTGACAGGTTCGGTTCAGTGTGTCGCTGTTGAATTATACAGCTCTGGAAAGAACTGAGATACACTACATCAGCGGGTTACTGACAGGCAGTCGTCCCACCCGGGCATGATGGGATATTTGTCAGGTTGACAGGAATATCACTGTCAACTATTCCTCATCATATCTATTCTGTTACACATTACTGTGATAGTCTAACTCGCTAAGGAGCTGGATGAGGCCGACAGGTGTGAGCTCTGGACCGCATCATTGATTCTTGAGCTGTTTAGCCTGTGTTAAATATTTGATTTGAGTCAAAGCCTGAGATCCCATGGCCCTAACCGGCTCTTAATGAGAGAGAATAATTCAGAAGCAACTGAGGAAAGAGCAGGTAGACAGTGAGATAGAGTGAGGGGTGATGCTGAAAGTATTGCCAGATGTACATGGGTCCTTGCATCATATTTTGTGTTTGTTTCGGACGAGTGGAAAATAGGTTTGACTTAAACCTCAAAATAACATTAGGCTGTTTTTTAACTCTTCATTAGGGCTTCAACTGATTTTAAGTCAGAATTCATTTCTGAACAGGAAAATAAGTAAAGGAAAAATGACACTGCTCAGTTCGTGTGATGCAGCTTCTGTTCCTTTCAGAGTGACATTAAACTTCGCCATGACAGACATAAAAAAATGTAAAACAAATAAATAATAAATCAGAATAAATAAAAGGAATAAATATATGGCTGATATACAGTACAGACATGTTACAGATGTGGCTTCTTTCCTCAGAGATCTTCACTTATTATAGATCTCTTGCATAGAACACTGGCAATGTTCTTGTCACAAACTCGGTCTCCGTGGCCCTCCCCGAACACCACCGGAGGGCACCGTCACCGGAGTATTAGCGTATGAACTACATCTCCCACAATGCCCTGTACCTGAGACTGATTGCTGCACAGGTGTTTCCCATCTCTGTGTCCTATATTAGCTGCAACCCAACATTCACTCTTTGTGAAGTCTTGTTTTGCCCCGGCTAACACCATTGAGCGTTTCTTCTGTTATTATTGATCTCCTGTGTACGACCTTGGACTGTTTACCTGACTCTGTGATTCTCTGCCACCTGCCCTTGTGATCTGATCTCTGGACTGTTTGTTACTTATCCTGTTTGCCGCCTGCCTCGACTTAAGCCTGGTAATCGTTTACGAGTTTGGATCTGTCTCTGACACCCCTGTCGATGTTGTCTGATCTTCGCCTGTTTGACTTTGCCTTTTAATAAAGCTGCAAATGGATCCCAATGCCTCAGATCCCTCATTACAGTTCTGTTGGTTTATTAACGTAATGTTGTTGTTTTTTCAGTCTGCATTTTTGGATTCTTGGCCACTCTATTAGGTACACCTGTTTGTTAATGCAAATATCTAATCAGCCAATCACATGGCAGCAACTCAATGCATTTAGACATGGTCAAGACAAATTGCTGAAGTTCAAACCGAGCATCAGAATGGGGAAAAGGATCATTTAAGGGACTTTGAACATAGTGTGGTTGGTGGCACCAAACAGGCTGGTCTGAATATTTCAGAAACTGGTGATCTACTGGGATTTTGTTTAAAAAGAATGATCCAAAAAAAAGAGAAAATATCCAGTGAGCTGCAGTTCTGTGGGCAAAAATGCCTTATTGATGCCTGAGGTCAGGGGAGAATGACTAGATTGGTCCGAATAACTCAAATAACTAAAATAACCACTCATTAACAAGGTATGAAGAAGAGCATCTCTGAATGCACAACAAACTTTGAAGCAGACAGACAACAGAAGACCACACAATAGGTGCCTCTCCTGTCAGCTAAGAACAGGAAACTGAGGTTACAATTTGCATGGGCTCACCAAAATTGGACAATAGAATATTGGAAAAAGTTGCCTGGTCTGATGAGTCTCAATTTCTGCTGCAACTTTTGGAAAGTAGGGTCAGAATTTGGCATAAACAACATGAAAGCATGGATCCATTCTGCCTTGCATCAGCGGTTCAGGCTGCTGCTGGTGGTGTAATGGTATTTTCTTGGCACATTTTGGGCGTCTTAGTACCAACTGAGCATTGTTTAAATGCCACAGCCAACCTGAGTATTGTTGCTGACCTTGTCCATCACTTTATGACCACAGTGAACCTATCTTGTGGTGGATACTTCCAGCAGGACAATGCATTTCACAAAGCTCAAATCATCTCAAACTGGTTTCTTGAACATGTATATGAATATAATGAAATTTGGAAAATGCTAATAGCTTTTGATTCGTTTTGCCTACTGTCATGAGGTCTTGATAGATTCCTTGGATCATACCAAAAACATTGACACAAATTATGACATAATGAGCTGAACTTCCTGTTTGCTATTTTGATTTTCTTTGAAAATCGCCTTTTCAAACTCCTCCTAGACTGTTGATTTTCATCAAATTAAACTCAGATGATCTTCAGAACATGCTGGCAAAAAGTTATGGATTTTGTGTCGATAGACAAAAAGATTTTAATTTACTGCATCAACCATGTTGATGGCATGATGCCAAACTGCATCTGAGGCTGTATCTCTGCAAAGCTTTGACATACTGACATCATTATTATTAAAAGAGTTTTTAATTTAGCCATTAACAAAGGTAAATTTGTATAAATTTGTATAATGAGATGGGTATGACATAGGTATTACAAGGAGAAGGTGACTTATGAGGACATTACCCCATGTCCCCACTTTTCAAAAGGCTTATAAATCACACAGAGTGAGTTTTTTGTTTTGTTTTTGAGAAAGTAAAAATGCACAGTTTCCTGTGAGGGCTAAGTTTAGGTGTAGGGTTGGTGTAGGGCAATAGCACATACAGTGTAAAAACCATTATGCCTATAGGATGTCCCCACTTTTCACAAAAACAAGCATGTGTGTGTGTGTGTGTGTGTGTACACATTTACAATATTTGTCTCACCAATACTTGTGTAAAATATCCCTGACACACTTTTAGGACAGATTTTTTTCTGAAGATTTTTTTATTTGTTATATAGTATATGTCCTTTTGATGTTATACTACTATACATTCTAATAAATTATGATTTTTTTCTATTTTATGTTATTTTTTGTTAGCTATGTCTATAATTTGGAATTTTAAAGAATTTCTCAATTTATTAATAAAAGTGGAAGGTGTAGTAATAACATGATAATAACATGGTAACATGCAAAATGTTTGCAAATTCAGCCATTAATTTGCTATTAGCTATTTATCAGAAACAGTATGTTTTTTCTATTGAAAAATGTTACGTCATGACTTTTTAATAAGCTATTACATTCAACAGAATCAAAACTACCTAGGGTTAGGAACAAGGAGTGTCATATTTTGGAGGTCCTTACGAAAACTGAAAGTTAAAAAAAAGAAAATATAACGATCAAAACTTTAACTATATAAAATTCAATTAGTATTGAAAAACAGACTGTAAAATGGAAAACAACCTCCCAAATGCAAAAATAACCTTGGATTATGCATATTCAGACTTAACACGAACTGAAGTATATGATGACTGTATACATAGATACAAAGAATATGCTCCAATGTATACATAGACTCCTTCTATTATATAAATTATGTTTGTGTGTGTGTGTGTGTGTGTGTGTGTGTGTGTGTGTGTGTGTGTGTGTGCGCGCTATTCTTTTTATAAAATCCTGATGCAATCCTTCCACATAGCCCATCCTTAGTTTCAGCTCTCTGGTCGTCATGACATTTTCATGATGTTCGACTATGACCTGTGTTTCATCATACAGATTACGCCTATTACAAACCACAGCAGAGAAATACCATGACAACTCATCCTATATTAATACAGACATATTGCATAATCTATTCAGACATTAAACATATTTATTATGTATATAACCTGAGTGTAACATCAGTTTTATAATTCATGACGAATTGCAGGGGCTACCTTTTGAATTCTGATTAATTAAAATCCAACAGTTTTTCTGAGAGCTCTATAGCTCTGCTCTTAAAGAGCACTTTTGCAGACAGGAGGAAATGTCAGCATGGTTTTGTCACAGCTAATGTGTCCTCTCTGACCTCGGAGCTGACTCTCATTAAAGCAGGTACAGAGGAAGCGACCCCAGGCTTTTGTGTATTAATATGGAAATTAGTTTAGAGGCAGCTATCTGATGTCCTTCTCAGTGTACGGCAGCGTTTATGGACATCTATCTAATCACATCCTCAACAAAGCAAATCAATGTGCCGGTCCAACAGAGACAAACTGCTCCGTATGATACAAACCCCTTTCTGCAGCCACGTGTTCATGAAAGCCGATGTGTAAGAGAGCTGTATGGATGTGGGAGGGTGAAGATATTTAAGCGGGTGTTATTGTGCTGTGATCAGGGGAATAGTATTGATACTCAACCTATGTTTGTAGTCTCCTGCTTCTCAGATGTTTCTCCTGAGAAAAAGACCAATGTAATCTCATACTTGATGTCTACAGATTCAGAATAGACCTCAACAATGGCTCAGATTTGCAAACATGATATTTTTGTTTGTGTAGCTGAATACATTTTTACACCAGACCACTTCAGGAATGAAAGTCCTCATAGGTTGTTCTAAATCATGTCGTCTTTGACTCACAACTGAGATTGGCGCCGCCCACCATCTCCAGGATTGGTCACTTCTTCTTTATGTTCTGCAATATTGGTAAGGTTGTAAATTGATGAGACGTTCAGACCAACAAGGTAAATGTCATCAACATACTGAGAGAAATTGAAGGTTTAATTGTAGGTGAAGTGTGTAATTTCTACGTGACACCAAACAAAATGTAGCCGGGGTTATGCAGTGTTCTGTGCGGTTGTTAGCACATTGCTCTTTTTCTTAATGGGCCAAGTCAAAAGAGGCCAAATCAAAGTTTTTGATATTCTGGCCTATCGATATGGCTCAAACTCTTGTAAAAAATGAATGTCCACTTTAGCATACTTTTAAAAAGAGTACTGGAAATAATATACATTAAAAGAATATACTTATCTGTGAACTGGATGTCATGTTTTCAGACACTTAATTGCATGTTAACGGCAATTAAATAAAAATGTAATAAAGTTTAAATTTATTTATTTAAACAGTTTTTTTTCAACTGCTTAGACAAAAATAAATCTTTACTTGTCACAATTTCTGAAACCTGACACTCAAACACCAGAACCACACACCAAAACTGCAAACCCATACACTAATTCTCGGCCTTTGACTCAGTTTTCAATTTCATAAAACACTTTTTGAAAAACACAACGCACAATTCTCTATGTAACACACAAAAATCTAACAGGATTTATTATTATGGCATCTTTATTATTATTATTATTATTATTAAGGTGTCTGCAAATGTTTGCTATTGAGATGTGTTTGTGATATTTTGAATGCAGTGCTTCATTTTGCAATTGGATTGGAATTCTTGGATTTGTGTGTAAAGTTTTGAAAAAAAAAGAGGCAAAGTTTTGAAAATGTGTCAAATCTTTGCAAATCGCCTTTCCTAATAATGTCCTAATTAGCAATTTTCACGATGAATGCGGCTAAAGTTTACCATGTCTCAGAGAACTGCTCGGAAGAGAGGGGCAGGGTGAGCAGAGCTCATTTGCATTTAAAGCAACATGCAATAAAATTGCTTGCTCTGAAAAGAGCTGTTTTTGACAGGGCAAAAACGGTGTTGTTTTACACTACCACTGAGAAATTTTAAGCAAACTATGTTACAGACTTTTTATTAAAACCCTAAAGTACCATATCAACTTGTGGAAAATGGGCATCCGATGACACCTTTAAATATACTTTAATGTAACTTATTTTGAAAATTATGATCCATGTACTTAAATATATTGTTAATGACACATTTGTAATGATGAAGTTATAATTTAGTACATTTATAATATATCTACTTTAAATGTAACTTTGTACAACAGTAATAATACAATTGTGCTTTAGTATGCTAGTCAACATTTTGTTTTTATTAATATTATATCATCTGCAAGTACACTGTTTAATACTATACTTTTAAGATTTGAAATAAAATGCACATTCAATACAATTGAGCACACTTCTTTTTCACAAGAGAAGTCTTTTCATACAGTCTATGTCAATAGGTGCTTCCCAATTTGCATAGTTTTACACTATTCTAAGCCATTTCATATTATAAGTTAATATTATAAATTAACTTTAAATAACCAAATGATTCACTTATTAAACTAACAAAAAGTGAGAAATGTTGGACACTCCATGCACTAAAATGTCATAGCTTTCCTTAGTGGAAGGGAAGGGGCTGCTATCAGACTGCGATGCTGAATGACAACATAACCTCATTGTAGACTACATAGTGCATAATATAAGTGCACAGTGTATAATACATCATTTGGGATGCAACTTATGAAATTGTTCTTTCATTGTTCCACCACTAGCATAGTTCTGCTCCAAAACTCAGGCCAATTGTTGAGTTAAGCCCAGAGTATACTTCATTTTTGATGTGAGCACTTACAGCCAAATACAGCCAAACTTCATGATGTGTAAATAAATGGAGTCTAGTCCACTTGGCAGCTTACTTCGAACAAGGGAAAATAAAAATAAATGTACATGTTTTCACAAAACCATCCTATGATCATGAGTTTATTAGAGACAAGAGATTGACAAGCAGTGTGAGATGAAGAGAGATGCACATTGAGCTCTTTATCTCTTTGACAGAACTGTTATTGTGATGGATCTGTGTGCATGTTACTTCTGAACGCGCTCCTCACTGTTTTTCCCCCTTATTCTCCCCTCCAACAGAATGAGGAAAAGAGGAAGACAGGCAGAAATGAATAATGATACTGTCAAAAAAGAAAATACATATTCAGCATTGCCAATTCAGCGACTGGATTCAGTGTTTACAAACACACAATAATCACAATCAACAGATATGAGAATAGGAGCACAGCGATTGATTATGTGTTCCGCCTTTAGGATCTGAGAGGTTATTTTTACCCAGAAGTGTGAAGTGTGTTGTGTTGTGCTGGATAACAAATCTGGAAGACTCATAAAGGACCCCCTCTTTCTCTAATCAAGGTGAAAACGTCTTTGGGCAGATAGAACAAGCTAATGAAAACAAGAGCTGTGTGTGTGTGTGTGTGTGTGTGTGTGTGTGTGTGTGTGTGTGTGTGTGTGTGTGTGTGTGTGTGTGTGTGTGTGTGTGTGTGTGTGTGTGTGTGTGTGTGTGTGTGTGTGTGTGTGTGTGTGTGTGTGTGTGTGTTTTCTTGTGTGTGCGTTTTATTACCCTCTGACAAATAGGTGTTAAATTGGTTTATAAACTTCTGATTGATTAATTAATTATCAAATAAGCACATTGAATGAATAAACAAATAAACTAACCAAGCATCTAATGAACAGCAGTAAGGGGTTATAATAAGCATAGGTTCAGGTTTGTAATTCAGTGTGTGTATGTATGTGTGTAAGTACAGTTTTTATGTCTATATAAATAACGACAGTTTTCTAGATGGTGTGGTTAAGAGTTATTAGATAAACATAAGACTATATATAGTTTTATTTAAATAAACAACAACAACAACTGTTAACATATTAACAATTGTTCAAAACCTGTTGACTTCTTGCATTAAACAATTAAACACAAAATTACATTTTTAGCATAATAAAAATAGCAGCTTAGAAAACGTGTTGCATACATATTCTTTTCTGCTCTCAGAAAAGAAAAAAAAAATCATACGGATTTGGAAAGACATGAGGGTGAGGAAACAATTACAGAATTTTCTTTTTTGGGGAATTATTATTTTATATTGTAGTTTTTGTGTTGGGTTTTGCTGCCTCCTATCTGTCACCCATGCATGTTAATCTCCATATAAAACACCAGCTAAAAGACACAAAAGTTGCACAGTCATTCATGGTTGGCATGGCATTTTTAAACTGGAGATCAATAAGGTGCCACCGGCTGCTGAAATGTAACTTTGGAAGGGAACCACTGCACATACCAATTACTGAAGGAGCCGATTCTCTTTTTTTCTGAAAATCCCTCCATCTCCACCTGAATTACTGTGACAAGGCCTTTATTTCTTTTCAAGTCAAAACAAATTCCAGTGTCACCGCGGTGGCTGTTATCACTGTAATATATTGCTGTTTAATGTTAATGTATGCGTTCCACCCCGCGGCTCTTACGGGACCGTGGGGCCCCGTTTATCTCTGCTGTCTCTCTATTGCTATTGTGTGAATTCTGTGGGGCAGAGATAAGCCATCTTGTGGGTCTGTTGGTAAGATTTAGGGGTGCACAATTCTGCTGGAATGAGAGATCTAGCACATATCTAAAGACTGAAATGACGCTACTTACTAAAATGCTTTCACAGGTCTCTATAAACAGACTAACAACCTAATCACACCAACAAAACTATCTTTCAAATTTCAGTGAATAAAACAATGATTTTAATAAATAAAACAATTACCTTAAAGATAACCACTTGAAACAAACATGATCTTAATAAGCATAATATCAGTGTCAAAAATAAACACAATTATATTGATGCACTTGTAATGCACTTTAAATCTTAAAAGTAGGGTAGGGTGGGGGAAAACGCCCCCCTTAAGGATTGGGTCATTTTTTTCAGTGAAACAAAAGTTAAATGTGTTCAGAAAAGTTATAATTGTTTTAGTGGCAATGGCATAAATTATAAACCAAGTATGAAACATGTCCAGAGTTTTCATGTTATTAGATTTTTAACAAAAATTACATTTGTGCCAAGGGGGGCGTTTTACCCCACCTATGAGGCAAAACGCCCCCATGGGTGAGGTAAAATACCCCCAGTCTGACAAAGCAGTTTGCTTTAAACAGTTACAGCAAAATCAGAGTACAGGCAGTTTTAGCTTAAAAATAAAAAAAAGAATATAATCAATAATTATGAATTACAAAATTTCAATAGTCTATTTGAAAAAAAAAAAAAAAAGTTAGCTGCTGATAACTGGCTAGCTAACTAGCTACCTGATGCTAACTTGAGGTAATTTTTAAATATAAAGTCCAAATATTTTTATTCAACCAACCCGTTAAAATTCATTTGATGGAAAAACAAAGGATTTGATGTTCAGAACAGAATAACTACATTAATTGCCCATTGCCCCCTGGGGGCGTTTTACCCCACACACTATGTTTGAGAATAAATTTATAAATTATATTTTTATTAAATAACACGTACTCTCTATCTACAGGCCCTACTGTTCTCATACAGTATCATATATAACTGTGATGTTCTACAAAACAACAAGCTTTAAAACACGTTTTTTCTTACTGCTGAAAATTAGATCATTTACTGTGAAATCTGTTTTCTCTCCGGTACATCACCAGTGTACGCTTCATGGTGAAAACTTCTACATCACTCTTGTCAAAGTAGTCCATAGTTACAATAAAAAATGATCTTGACTTTATCTTGCGGTTATTTTGGGGAAAAACAGTAGGGGGGGCGTTTTCCCCCACTCTACCCTATATGTACTTGTTGGCAATTAAAAATAAATAAATGTGACTTTTTTAACACACTTAAATGTACTTTTAAAAGGACACTTTTAATAATGTCAGATTAACCCCCAGTTTCACAGACAAGGCTTAAGC